>JAEIGL010000007.1:5215000-5752500 GCA_018903715.1 Zaprionus davidi | reverse complement strand
TCAACGAAATTTCAACACCCTAACAATGTAATGAATTGGAGAAAGGTGTGTTAATTGTTTTATTAATATATACATGGATTAATCAGATTAATCATTTTGCAGATTTCCACGGCTCTTGCGATAATCCTCTGAGGATATTTATCACATTACCAAAGGAAGTCAACTGTGCAACACACATCACAACAACAATTTTACTATAACTATCGATACAATAGATACAATGGAACTACCTTCTACTATTACTATCGTTTATGATATGGTACCTACTATTGTTATCATTCTAGCAATATAATCGATAATTAAATAAAATACAAAATTATTGGTAACTGGTAGCTAGATCAGAAAGATATGCAACACAAAGGGAAGTTCTAGATCAGAAAGGTATGCAACAGAAAGAGAAGTTCACTTGGCCAAGTCAATAATTAGAAGATTTAGAAGCAACAGCTGCACGCGCAGCCAAAAACCTACCGCTTTTGTTTAGCATTAAATGCGAAAATGGACCTGTATACGGATATAAATCCGGTCTATCGAAAATTTATTCACAATTTTTATTAGAGAATGGAAAGAAACCACTTCACCATGAAATTTAATAACTATTAAACTTCTGTGAGTTTTAGTGGATAGAAAGAAACTAATTTCAAATTCGGTTTCTGCATCCAAAAATACAAAAGAGTACATTTCAACAATATCTGCATCACGAATGAAAGCTACCTTATATGCTCCGATCGTTCCAATACTAGTTATATATAATGGTGCAGAATTGAATAATATTGTGTATACTCAATATTATGTCTCTTATTAATTATCACTGGTAAGTTATGTCTACAAACAGAACTAATATTTATATGGCCGATTGTTCCTATGGCAGCTATATGATATAGTGGTCCGATTTTGATGAAATTTTATAAGTAGACGGAAATTGTTCGATCAACATTCGTGCTCTCTATCCCACTCTCAGACATTTTGTCTGCCCAGCCGTCTGTGCGTCCAACACGCGCGGAATCTTGGTTGTTCTTCCAGCATCTTAGTGTGTGTGTGTGTGTGCGAGTGTGTTTGTGTCAGTGTGTTGTGCGTGCGTTTCTATGTTTATATAATTTGGTGCGGCTTTCGCTTTCAGTTGCGTTTTTTTTGTTGTGCTTCACTTGATTAATAAATATTGATCCTGATTGAATGATGGAAAGCTTACGAAAACTTAAATGGGAATGCGAAGCGGACGGGGGGAAGCGAGGCGAGTACCCATGCGAATACTCTCGGACGCAATCGTTTGAATATTAAGAGCTCAGGTTTTGAAGTTCGCTTGACAGCTGCTCAATCAAATCAAATCAAATGAGTATTTGGGCTAACTAAACAGAAACCTTTTTGACTTGCCCCCTCTTCCCTTCTCTCTCTCTCTCTCTCTCTCTCTCTCTCTCTCTCTCTATCTCTGTCTCTATGGTAACCCTCTCTGGGTTGGATCGATCGCTGTGATGTCTAAATTCTCTTGAAATTCGCATAGCTAAAAATCAAACTCAATTACGTGCGCTGTCAATCAGCAACGACGGCGGCGATGGCGTTGGCAGGAATCGAACCTAAATCGATATCGGAAAGAAAGAAAGAAGAATCGGTCAAAGACATGCGTAAGAGCATTCGACTGTATCTCTCAAATACATTTCACTTAAGTGTATGGCATAGATCATCCATTCAACTACCCATGCGTCGTCCACATCTGTACATTAATAGATTCCCCTTGCACGCGTACGACACACGGACGGATAGATAGATGGACGGAAATTACTCCCAGATGGCGAGAGAAGCGTTGCCCATTGTGCGTTGACCCTGAGACGAAGCGCCCACGCAACTGGCCAATATAAACTAATGTACTATATCTATATATACACACGTATATAGACAATCATGTGTGCCCCCTACTATAGAGCAGAGCCAGAGAGAGAAAGAAAGTCTGCGGACTGAACATGCACAACATGGCATTCATTGCGACAAAACACTTGAGGACTCTTCTTGACTCTTTGATGTATCCCACAAGGCAAAAATACCCAGGGAATTGCAGGTCTATACGCTGCATAGGAACAAATATTGATACGCTTTTCTCAACTTGAGTTTGCTTCTTTTATTTAACTTTTAACTTTTGTTTCTTTACAACAAAATGAGTTTTGCCTTTTGAATCTCGAAAAACAAACTTGTGCCAAGAGTTTCATTGAATCACTTGAGGACTCTTCCTAATCTATGATGTATCCCACAAGGCATATGTTTCCAGTGGGTTGACCATTCTTCGCAGTATAGATACACTTTTAATTTATTTAATTAAATCTAATATAAACTTTTGTTTCAATACTGCAAGGATTATATTTGATGAATCTCTTTGGTAGTTAACAAACTCTTTCCTCACGGAAGAAATAAACTCTCTGTTATATGTCGGACCCTTCTTGTTTACGGATGATGAGAGCAGGGTCATCCAGTATGTCGCTTGAACTTGAAACATGCTGTGGTATAGGGTGGTCTATAGACCAGGCTTGCGGCAGGTTAAAGAGCTTACTAATCCTTGGCTGAACGTACCTACCCTCTGTTGGGTCTCCCTCCCTCTTCAGATAATATAGCAATACGTATCTTTGGGTACACAATTATGCCACCACAATGATGAGCTAATAATGATCTATGAAGCCCGAATTGAGTTAAAGTGCGCGCTGAAATGGAACGTCGTAAAAATTGACTTTAATCTAATGCGAAGCTATACAATATTATTTCCTGCCTGGCGTCAAGGTCGTGCAACGCTTTGAACTGGCCGAGATGAAGACATTATTCAAGCAATGCTACGAGGGGGAAGAGGCAGTAACAGATGAAGGCAGCTGTTGAAAAGGTTCACGTAATACACATGCCATATACACAGATATGCATTCTATATACATACATACATACATAAATATATAATATATGCTATATATACTCGTATTGTGCATGTAACCGACTCTCGGCTTACAGAAAATGCTTGAATTGAGTGTGAAGCACTTTGTGTGTTGTTCATTGAATGAATCGAGTGAGGCATGCATGTAAAATGCGATATACATATAAACTCGATATGGTGGCTAAGCCACCAAGAAGAAGTTCGGTTAATTCTCATTAATTCGGTGGGTTCGTTGTTGGTTCATTGATTCCGAAAACGAAATTGAAGGCACTCCATGAAAATTGTGAATATGCATAAACGAAGAATACCAGCGACGTCTAGAGGACGAGGGGAATCATTAGAGAAGTCAAGAAAAGAATAATGCACAACTTGAGTCCACCTATACCACACATACCATACACACAAACACACATATATATGAACATGTATTCAAGCTGCGTCAGCAGCACGAGCTCGCTCGGATTGCAGCGACCGACGAGACGCGACGGACGACGCCGATTTCGGGTTTGAGGTTTTTGGCTCTCAATGTTTTTTTGGCCATCGGCTTATTGCGACTTCGACTTAAGCCTAAGCTCTTGTTTATGCTACGCAAATGGGCTTATTCCATAGCATTGCACATGGTGCTCAATCAGTTGCAACACGCGTTGCTCCCCGCTTGCCACTTGCCACTTCAATCGATCCTCGACGCAGATAGACGCAGCTGCAGCTGCCACAGCCACAGCCACAGAAGAAGCCTCTTCGAGCGTGCAACTGAGACCGAAATCTGAAGCCAGACAGGCGTCGAGTTTACACCTTCCACTGCCTTGAACTCTTGACATTCGTGACTCGTCGTGAGGCAGCTTGCACAAGACTTGTCGAAAGGGGGAGGGAAGGTCTACAGGGCGTTTGGGGGCGTAACTTTACATTGCAGTAGCGCCAGTAAATTATCATAATGAATTTTAAATATACAAAGCGGTTTACGTTAAAGTTGCGCAACTAACAGATACTTCGTAATGGAAATAAAGAGTACAGTCACCTGAAAAGTTGAGAAAACTATACAACTCTACTGAACAGAGTATACCACATTCTCTACCCATTTGAGAATAATGTCTAAGTTGAAAAACTCGCTAAGCAATTGGATACGCAGTTACGTCGTTATATGCTAAAGATTCGAGTACTATATACTAGCACACTATTCCTGTCACTATATATTAGCCACAATTGACCTTTGTTGCTGCTGAACAATAGCGACGCCAGAACCAAACCCCAACCCCAACCCCAGCCACACACAGCCCCAGACAGAAGAAATTAATTATAGTCTTGTAAATTGTCATGACAAAAAAATTATTAATTGATCGCAGATAAACGTCATCGGTCCCCAGACAGAAAAAAAAACAGCAGGGAAACAACAGAACAGCGACAAAACAATAGTTAAGTTGGGGTTTTGTAATGCGAAAAGAATTAAATGACATTTACAAGTTTCCCACAGCTGGCGCCAAGAATGAATAATCCCCCGGAGAACAGAAGGCGGATATACTACGAATGAATTTAAAAGATATTGAATTAGTTATCTAAGTTTAAATTTATTCTGAATTCTTTAGCAATTTCGTGTACATTTCACTGGAAAGTATGCAATAAATTAAGCAAACTAATTATTCAATAAAGAAAGTATGCAATAAAATATTATTTGATTTTATTCTGATAAAAGAAGGTTTTTCTCTATTGATAAACTTAGCAGTGTTGTGTACTGCTGTGAATACTAACTTCGATTACCAACACTTGTCCTTAAGCGCTCTTGAGAAACTCTAATTCAAACCAGTCCAAAGAGAGAGATGAGGAAATTGTACTGATTGCATTAGGGAAGATTCGCCCATTCAATAATCATTACTAAACTTAACAGTATTATTAGCTGCTAACTTCGTTTACCAACACTCGCCCTTGACAACTCTTCTAGCAAACAAGGAAAACTCACAACTCAGCTGAACTCAAACCAGTCGAAAGGGAACGCACCCCCGAAGCGGTTGCTTGCCATGGAGGAAACCGAGGAAACGGGTTACCCTGGTTACCCCACGGAGTACGATGGCAACGCGACTCGCGCCAAGCCAAAACAAAAGAAATCCAAGAAAGCGAGGGGCCAGAGAAAACAAACAATTGAGATGGATATGGATGCCAAGTCGACAGCGAGCTACTTCAGCTTGTGCATCACGGGTCAGATTGTGTCGGCCACCTTCCCACTGGGTCCGGATAGGGACTTCATCTTCTGTCGCTACGAACTTGTCGCCGGACCCGATTGGCAGTTGTTCTCGGGACCACAGCATGGACTTACACAGATGTCCACGAACAAAAGTGGACACTTCAACGACAAGATCGTTTTCAATATGCCCATCGAGGTGACCTACAGAAGCACCAGTCCCTTTGGCTGTGGGTAGTCTCAGTGCTTCCATTCCGAAAAGCTTCATTAATCTTCTACTTCATTCGCAGGGCCGCAGATACTTGTGAGTGTGTTCGGACAAAGTGGACGCAGTGATGAAGTTCTCTTGGGCTATGCCCATGTGCATTTGCCCGTTTTCGGCAGCCGTCGGGAGGATGAGAAGGTCTCCCAGCTAAATGAGGTGCCCATTCTGATGCCCAAGTGCCAAAACATGTTGGCCGACGTAACCAGTTGGTTACTACGTCGCCAGCCGGAGTTAAAGGATCCCAAGATACTGCTGGACAATCTGAAGTGCAAGGGTAAGCAGGTTGCTAGCCGGAATGACACTCGTTTCATTGCACTCTGTTCTGTCACAGGTCTCTCCATGGAATCCTACGGCACACTGCAGTTCCAACTGCACACCATAATGAGGGGAGCACGCAAGCTGGGCTACCACTGGCATGCGTGACGAGAGCCGTGAATAAAACGTGAACCACAGTCGTTTGTCCTAATCTAATTGGTCGGGGGGTTACTTGGGTGAGGGACTGTTGAGCAGGCTAGGTTAGGTGGATGTGTGGGTGGTGCTGCCTTAAACTTGACCATGACTTGAGCATGACGCGTGTTCGGTCGCTAATCCGACGCGGCAATTCGAAATCCGCCAACTGACTTGGGATTGGCCAAGTGGCGGCTAATTGGATTAGGGGGCAATTAGTCTAAGACAGACTAGACTCAAGTGCTTTTTCTTAGCGCCGCGTATAAAGGCGGACCAACTGTTTGGGTACAAGGCATTCGCGTCCAGTCCGCCGCCAAAGAGATGGACAGCAGCAAGTAGTGGACACACTTGGACACTTATAGCAGAGCGAAATCTTCACGTGAACTTCGAGCAGCAGCAGCGCCATGATTAGCCTGAATCTTCCAGCATATTCCCATCTGCGGGATGGCCGCAATCTCAGTCTGGCTGAGAGCGTGCCGGCCGAGATTATGCATATGGTGGATCCCTATTGGTATCAGTGGCCTCCACTGGAACCCATGTGGTTTGGCATCATCGGCTTTGTCATCGCCGTGCTGGGGTAGGCAGTGAATCTATTCATTCCTGAGATTCCTTTAATCTGAAGCATTCTCTTTGCAGCATGATGTCGCTGTCGGGCAACTTCATCGTAATGTATGTGTTCACCTCGTCCAAGGGTCTGCGCACGCCATCCAACATGTTCGTGGTGAATCTGGCCTTCTCGGATTTCATGATGATGTTCACCATGTTCCCGCCCGTGGTTCTAAATGGCTTCTACGGCACTTGGATCATGGGTCCTTTCTTGTGCGAGCTGTACGGACTCTTTGGCTCCCTGTTTGGTTGTGTATCCATCTGGTCCATGACGCTGATTGCCTACGATCGCTACTGTGTCATTGTGAAGGGCATGGCCAGAAAGCCGTTGACCGCTACCTCGGCTGTAATCCGTCTGCTCATCGTGTGGATCATTTGCGGCATATGGGCGCTGCTGCCGCTGTTCGGCTGGAATCGCTATGTCCCCGAGGGCAATATGACGGCCTGCGGTACAGATTACTTTGCCAAGGATTGGTGGAATCGCTCCTACATCATTGTCTACTCCTTGTGGGTCTACTTGACGCCCTTGCTGACCATCATATTCTCTTACTATCACATTCTCAAGGTAAGTGTGGAGTATTTCAAACGGATTCCTTCTTACGCCGTCAATCTACTTTCTACCAGGCTGTGGCTGCCCACGAGAAGGCCATGCGGGAGCAGGCGAAGAAGATGAATGTCACCTCACTGCGCAACACTGAGGCAGAGAAGAGCAAGGCCATCGAGATCAAGCTGGCCAAGGTGGCATTGACCACAATCTCGCTGTGGTTCTTCGCCTGGACACCCTACACAATCATCAACTACGCCGGCATCTTTGAGTCGATGCATCTGTCGCCGCTGGCGACAATCTGCGGATCGGTATTTGCCAAGGCTAACGCCGTATGCAATCCCATAGTCTACGGCCTGAGGTGGGTATACGAAAAGAGTGGAAGAAGAAGTCAATTACTTAATCTTTCTCTTTCTCTCTCTCTCGGTGCAGCCATCCGAAGTACAAGCAGGTGCTCAGGGAGAAGATGCCTTGCCTGGCCTGCGGCAAAGATGAGTTTGCCTCAGACTCCAGAACCCAAGCCACCGCAGAGATTAGCGAATCTCAGGCCTAGATCTAGTACAGACGACTGCAGTAGAAGACGACGACGAAGATGACGACGAAGGAACTGACAGCTTTAAATGAAAAAACTTTGCAACAAACCAAAAAAAATCCAACAAAAAAAAGTTAGCATACGAAAATGTAAAAAAAAAAAACCAGAGAAATGGAGAAATTAAAGTGCAATTGATACAAAATCAAATTCATAAAAATCAAGTGAATGCAAAGACTACATAAAGAAGGAAGTGACTCCATCTTGAAGAGGAACTTCGAGTGATTCCAATTGGATTCCTCTGAAGAACTCAACGAAATTACTTCATGAATAACTTGCTGTCACTATACGATTTCAATCCCAATTCTGTGAACCATCTAAGGGTATTAAGAAGGGGCCAGTTTGAACTGCTTTATCAAGCACTTTGCCCCGATGATTTTCACGCCTTTTATTGAAAAACTAACATCTCAAACAGTCGCATCGTTGTCCGTTGTACATTCCTTATTCCAATCAGTGTGTCGGTATCCAGTCTTAGCTTCAGGCATAGTAGGTATTCAGGTCCAGATCAATGAGAGTGCCATTATTGCGACGCTCACGCATCTCCTGTGTGAAGAGAGCGCGTCCCTGGAGCAGAATGAAGTCGATGAGGCGCTTATTTGAGCTCAGGCGGAGTGCGTCCGGGTCGGTGCGTTTGCGTAGATAGTTGAAGCAGCAGGTGCTGATAACAGAGAGTGAGATTAAGTTATACAAAAAGTGAGGTTAGATTGTTCAAGTAGTAAGATTGAGTTATAGAAAAAGTAATTATTGATTATACAAAAAGTGAGTTTAGGTAGTAAGAGCACTAGGTTGAGTTATACAAGAAGTGAAGTTGGGTTATACAAGAAGTGAGGTAGGATTATACTAGAAGTAGGGTTAGGTTATACAAAAAGAGAGGTTAGGTTACACAATAAGTGAGGTTACACAAGAAGTTATGTAAGGCAATGGAAGAAGTGAGGTAAGGGTGCTATCTATAAACTCTTATCTTACCGAAAATGCTTGGTGCCGCAGGCGCTGGCGCACTCCTTGCCGCAGGAGTCGCACGGAATGGCATTGCAGCAGGTGAGCGACAGTATGCAAATGCCTATTAAAGGAAGTTAATAAATATTGCAGCAAGAAGGAATGGATGCTGGACAGTGTTACTACTCACATAGCACAATGATCTGGATATGCATTTTGTCGGAATCGTGTGTGGAATTGTTGCTCAACAGCTGGTGAAACTCATAGGAAATCCTGTCGTGGCCCGTGCCGTGGCTAGCAGCGGCGGCAACTGAAAGGAACGAGTCAACGACGAAGCATCTTTTATACAACTTCAGACAGACACACACACTTACACACACACACACGCACAGAGGAGAATATGTGGCTGTTAAATTCAAAGTGGTCATTGAGGCATGTTGCCAGTGGGCAATGGCCAAAGAGATTCATCCAAGTATCCAAGCAAGCTCCGACATGAGACGCATAATAAATAATCCTTTCACACAATTGCAGCTTGCGCAACAAGCTTGTGGCAGGATACTTTTTTGAGGTTGCCCCATCACTGTGTATATTTGTGTGAGTGTGTGTGGGCTTACCGCAATCAAAACTGTTTGCAACAGGTTATAAAAGTTTGCGCAGTAACATGACTTGCATATTGAATGACATTAGGAATCAATGGTTGCATGGCAAAATTATGCATAATTTGATATATTTTTTTAAAATTTAATAAGTATAATCAATAAGTATCAAGAAGAATGTATCAACTTTCTCTCTACAATTAAAAAGCAGTTGAACAGCCTCTTAATTATGATTTTGTATATTTTACTTAATTAAATTTGTATTCATAAACAATGTCTTTATATTATTTATACCTTTTTAGTTTATTATTCAATTACATTTTATTCATTTTTCATTTAAAATATCAACTTTTAAATCCCGTTAAAAGTTGGCTTTACGATATTCGCGTTGGGACTACGATATTTACGAGATTTACCTTTTTCAACAAGGTGGCAACCCGGCTAGACACAGAAGCAACAGCTGAGCACAAACAGCTGATTTGAAAATTATACCGAATTTGTTTAGCGCAGAATTGGATTTTTCAAAGCAAAAAAAAATATACATATATAAATTAAACGATGTGGGAGCTGCCGCGACTGAGTGCATCGCTCCGTGCCAAGACGGAATTGGAATCACGTACACAACGCTTCAATGGGCTGCGACAGGAACGGGCCAAGGCAACAGCTGCTTCCACGACGACAAATTTCACTGCGTAAGCGGCACAATATTTCTACCACTGATGAAATAATTGTAAACACAAGATAATTAAATATGTATGTGTGTGTGTAGGAAAAACGAACAGACCATTGCCAAGCTGCTGGCCCAGCTGCCGGCAGACAAGCAACCGGTGGCCAAGGTGCAACTGCACAAGCTGCGCAATCTGGTGCAGGAGTGCATGGGCTACGAGGAGCAGCCACAGGTGGTCGAGCATGCAGCGCTATATCTCTTTTGGCTGCTGCTGGATCAGCGTGTAGTACTGGTGGCCACCTCCAATCGACTGCACGCGATGTTTGGCACAACATTTGATCGTAAGCGGCAGCAGATTCATCAAGCTGTTCTGGCTGTGGCTGATGCACTGCAGGAGGACGAGCTGGACTCACTGAAACGCTGGATGCAGCAGCAGCGCAAGGCGCCTGAGCGACCACTCTGGGGTGATCACGTACGCGTAAGCTGCACCCCCGCGGAGTGGCTCGACGTGAGTATGCTGACGAATCTGGCACCCGATGCGCTGCTCAAGAATCGCACCGTCAACAAGTTCTCCATGAAGTTCAAAACTAGTGGAGGTGGTGCAGCGCCAAACGCTGTGCCCAATACAGATGCGGGCTACAAACTGAGCTCGGAGCTGGAAGCTCTGCTCAGTTTGGCCAATAAATTGGATGATGAGCATCTATTGAATCGCGTGGGCGATATGCTCAGCTCCAAGCGCAGCAGCGAGGAGCTGCAGAACGAGCTGATGGAACTGCTGGGCTTCGAGCACTTCGAGCTGGTCGGCCAACTGCTGCAGGATCGAGCGAAGATTGGCCAGCAGCTGGAACAGTATGCGACAAGGTCGCGTCGTGTGAAGCAGGTGCAGCAGCAGGTCAAACAGAAGCGAGAGCAAGCCGCGGCTGGCGTCGGCACCGAGAAACGTCCCACGGTGGCCAGCGCCGTTGTGGTGCAGTCGGCGCAAGAGAAGCAGCTCGGGAAGCAGCAGCGACGTGAAGAGAAGAAGTTGCAGCGGATCATGCGTAATATCAAAGACACTGAAGAGGATGAGGATGAAGCGGTGTCCATCTCCGCGCAACAGCTGCGCATGCAACACCAGCGAAAGCTGCTGGAGGCAGCACAACGTGAGCCGCTGCTGCTGCAAACTAAGGCGATAAAGTCGGAGCATTCGAACTACACGGCACCCATACGCTATCCCTACGTCTTCGATAGCCAAGCAGAGGCCAAGCAGCATGCGGGATTCATAGGAGGAAGTCGAATAACGCTACCAGAGACAGCGCAGCGCATCGATAGCAAGCAGTGGGAGGAGGTCAAGATACCGGCAAGTGAACCTCCCCCACTCACTGTGGGCAATCATCGCATTCAGATCTCCGATCTGGACGAGATCGGCCAAATGGCCTTTGGCAATTGCAAGGAACTGAATCGTATACAGTCTGTTGTCTACCCCGTGGCGTATCACAGCAATGAGAACTTGCTGGTCTGTGCTCCCACGGGAGCGGGCAAAACCAACGTGGCCATGTTGACCATTGTGTACACAATACGCTGCCACTTGGAGCAGGGTGTGATCAATCGGGATCAGTTCAAAATTGTCTACATTGCACCCATGAAGGCACTGGCCTCCGAAATGGTTGAGAATTTCTCCAAGCGACTGAGATCCTTGCAGATTGCCGTGCGTGAACTCACTGGAGACATGCAGCTGACCAAGGCGGAGATGGCAGCCACGCAGATACTGGTGACCACGCCCGAGAAGTGGGATGTGGTGACCAGAAAGGGTAAGGCTTGAACTTTATATATGTATACCCAATAATACAATACAATTCCCCCTTCAGGCAGTGGCGATGTGGCGCTCATCAGTCTGGTGAAGCTGCTCATCATTGACGAGGTGCATCTACTGCACGGCGAACGTGGTCCAGTGGTGGAGGCGTTGGTAGCGCGCACACTGCGTCTGGTGGAGTCATCACAGTCCATGATACGTATTGTGGGACTGTCAGCCACGCTGCCTAACTACATTGATGTGGCGCACTTCCTTCGCGTGAATCCCATGAAGGGTCTCTTCTACTTCGATTCACGCTTCCGCCCTGTGCCACTGGACACTAACTTTGTTGGCATAAAGTCAGTGAAGCCGTTGCAGCAGATAGCGGATATGGATCAATGCTGCTACCAGAAGTGCCTCGAGATGGTGCAACAAGGTCACCAGGTGATGGTCTTCGTGCACGCCCGCAATGCCACTGTGCGCACAGCGAATGTGCTGCGCGAATTGGCCCAGCAGAACAACACCAGTGCCTGCTTCCTGCCTGCGGATAACCAGGCCCACGGCCTAGCCACGCGTTCCATACAGAAGAGTCGGAATAAGCAACTGGTTGAGCTCTTTGCCTGCGGCCTGGCCATGCATCATGCCGGCATGTTGCGGGCGGATCGTCAAATGGTCGAGAAATACTTTGTGGAGGGGCACATCACGGTGCTCGTCTGCACAGCGACACTGGCCTGGGGCGTCAATCTTCCTGCCCATGCAGTCATCATTCGCGGCACGGATATCTACGATGCCAAGCATGGCAGCTTTGTCGATCTGGGCATATTGGATGTGCTGCAGATCTTCGGTCGCGCTGGTCGTCCGCAGTTCGATAAGAGCGGTGTGGGCACCATCATTACCAGCTACGACAAGCTGAATCATTACCTGTCCCTGCTGACCAATCAGTTCCCCATCGAATCCAACTTTGTGCAATGCTTGGCGGATAATCTGAATGCAGAGATTGGACTAGGCACCATATCCAATGTGGAGGAGGCCATCGAGTGGCTCAGCTACACGTGAGTGGACGAGTCTACTGCATGGATAACGCTGTCTAATCTCTGTTTAATCTCCTATCTACAGCTATCTCTTCGTGCGCATGCGCATCAATCCACATGTCTATGGCATCGAGTACACGGAGCTGCAGAAGGATCCTACGCTGGAGGCGCGTCGTCGTGCGCTCATTATGACTGCCTCGATGAGTCTGGACAAGGCAAAGATGATGCGTTTCAATCAGCGCACCATGGACATGAATATAACCGATCTGGGACGCACTGCCTCGCACTTTTACATTAAATACGACACAGTGGAAACGTTCAATGAGCTGATGAAGCCCTTCATGAACGAGTCTGAGTTGCTGGCCATGATGTCGCAGGCGCAGGAGTTCCAGCAGCTCAAGGTGCGCGACGACGAGCTTGAAGAGCTGGACGAGCTGCGGGAATACTACTGTAAACTGAAGGCGTTTGGAGGCAGTGAGAACGTGTGTGGCAAGGTAAGAGGGGAACTGACTGGGAACTGCCAGATAACCTTAGAATATGGAAGGGTAGTTGAACTTTATGCCAACTAAACGTGTGTGCCATAGGCAGATGGATCTCTCTCCACACAAAGCCTGATTGGCATCAATAACCATGTCACTATAGCCACGTCCGTCTGTATGCACGCCTAAATCTCAGAGCCTATAAGATTTGGGACTACCAAATTTGCTGATAACATGTTCTATTATTGCACGCAGTAAAATTATGTTTTACAATGTTGCCACGCCCACTTCTGCCACCGTAGTTTGATTAATATCGTTGTTCTAAAGATGAAAGGTTTATTTTGAGTGAGCACAACAATTATTACCATACAAATGATTACTGTGAATTTGATTCTAAACAGATAATTAACAGAGAATGTATTTAAGAAATAATATAAGTGGGCATACAGATTTCTCCGCCTGAAAGTATGCAATGTAAAATATGCTTCAGCTTACATGTTTCTTTCTCTTCCTTGCCAGGTGAACATTCTGATTCAGACGTACTTGTCCAATGGCTACGTAAAGTCCTTCTCCCTCAGCTCCGATATGTCGTATATAACCCAGAATATTGGCAGAATCGCACGTGCTCTGTTCTCCATAGTGCTGCGACAGAACAATGCCATCCTCACTGGGCGCATGCTGCAGCTGTGCAAGATGTTCGAGCGACGGCAATGGGACTTTGACAGTCACCTGCGGCAGTTTCCAGCAATCAATCCGGAGACAATTGACAAGCTGGAGCGGCGTGGACTGAGCATCTACAGACTCCGCGACATGGAGCAACGTGAGTTGAAGGAATGGCTGCGCAGCGATCGCTATGCTGACCTGGTGATACGTTCCGCCCGAGAACTGCCTCTGCTGGAGGTGGAGGCCACTCTGCAGCCAATTACACGCACTGTGCTGCGGATCACAGTAAATATTTATCCGGACTTCACGTGGAACGATCGTGTGCACGGGAAGACAAGTCAGAGTTTCTGGCTGTGGATCGAGGATCCCGAATCGAACTATATCTACCACTCGGAGCTGTTTCAGCTGAGTCGCAAGTGCGTGTTTGCCAACCAGTCACAGCAGCTGGTGATGACGATTCCACTGAAGGAACCACTGCCACCACAGTACTACATACGTGTCACCAGCGACAGCTGGCTGGGCAGCACCACCTGCGTGCCGCTCTCGTTCCAGCATCTGGTGCTGCCAGAGCATCATCCACCACTCACTGAGCTCCTCCCACTGCGTCCTCTGCCCGTGAGCAGCCTGCAGAATGCGCTCTACGAGTCGCTGTACAAGTTCTCCCACTTCAATCCCATCCAGACGCAGATCTTCCACTGTCTCTATCACACAGACAACAATGTGCTGCTGGGAGCACCCACGGGGAGTGGCAAGACAATTGTTGCCGAGATTGCCATATTCCGTGCTCTCAATCAGCAGCCCAAGTGCAAAGTGGTTTACATAGCTCCGCTCAAGGCGCTGGTCAAGGAGCGCATTGCTGACTGGCAACAGCGCTTCGAGCGCTCCTCGCTGGGCATCAAGGTGGTCGAGCTGACGGGAGATGTGACTCCGGATATTCAAGCCATACGTGAATCGCAGCTGATTGTGACGACTCCTGAGAAATGGGACGGCATAAGTCGCTCCTGGCAGACGCGCGAGTATGTGCAGCATGTGTCGCTGATTGTCATCGATGAGATTCATCTACTGGGAGAGGATCGTGGCCCAGTCATTGAGGTCATTGTGTCGCGTACCAACTTCATTAGTTCCCACACAGGTCGCACCATTAGGATTGTGGGATTATCCACAGCTCTGGCCAATGCTCAGGATTTGGCCAACTGGTTGGGCATACAGCGCATGGGTCTGTACAACTTCAAGCCCTCGGTGCGTCCGGTGCCGCTGCAGGTGCACATCAATGGGTTCCCGGGCAAGCATTACTGCCCCCGCATGGCCACCATGAATCGACCCACCTTCCAGGCCATCCGCACCTACTCGCCCTGTGAACCGACTATAGTATTTGTTTCTTCCCGACGGCAGACACGTCTGACGGCGCTGGATCTGATTACCTTTGTGGCAGGCGATCAGAATCCCAAGCAGTTCCTGCACATCGAAGAGCACGAGATGGAGCTGATTCTGCAGAACATACGCGACCAGAACTTGAAGTTCTGTCTGGCCTTCGGCATCGGACTGCATCATGCTGGTCTGCAGGAGCCGGATCGCAAGTGTGTGGAGGAGCTGTTCCTCAATCGAAAGATTCAGGTGCTCGTGGCCACCGCCACACTGGCCTGGGGTGTCAATTTGCCTGCGCATCTGGTCGTGATCAAGGGCACGGAGTATTTCGATGGCAAGGTGAAGAAGTACGTGGACATGCCCATTACGGATGTGCTGCAGATGATGGGACGTGCTGGTCGTCCCCAATTCGATAACGAGGGCGTTGCTGTCGTCCTGGTGCACGACGAGAAGAAGAACTTCTACAAGAAGTTCCTCTACGATCCGTTCCCCGTCGAGTCGAGTCTGCTGGGCGTGCTGCCAGAGCACATCAATGCCGAGATCGTGGCTGGCACCGTGCAGACCAAGCAGGCTGCACTGGACTACCTCACCTGGACGTACTTCTTCCGTCGGCTGCTACGCAATCCTTCATACTACCAGCTGGAAGGCATCGAGCCGGAGAATGTGAATGCATTCATGTCCGGCCTGGTGGGCAAGGTCGTCTATGAGCTCACGGGCGCCGCCTGCGTTGTGGAGCGCGATGGATATCTGGTGCCCACATTCCTGGGACGCATCAGTTCCTACTACTATCTATCATATCGCACAATGAAGCACTTCCTCGAGGATCTGCAGCCCGGCATGGGGGCCAAGGAGGTGCTCCTCGCCATCTCCGATTCCTACGAGTTCGATCAGCAACCAGTGCGTCACAACGAGGACAAGTACAACGAGCAGCTGGCGGAGACAAGTCGCTACCGTCCGCCCTCGGCCAGTTGGGACTCGCCGTACACGAAGACATTCCTGCTCCTTCAGGCGCATTTCGCTCGTCAAGCGCTGCCCAACTCGGATTATCTGACCGATACCAAGTCGGCGCTGGACAATGCGACACGTGTCATGCAGGCCATGGTGGACTATACAGCGGAACGGGGCTGGCTGTCGACCAGCCTGGTGGTGCAGCAGCTGATGCAGAGCGTTATCCAGGCGCGCTGGTTCGATGCCTGCGAGTTCCTCACGCTGCCCTCCGTCAGCGAGGCCAACGTGGATGTGTTCCTTAACATTCCGCACGATCATCACGAGTATCTTACACTGCCTGTGCTCAAGGAGCTGAGCAGGAGGGACTACGAAGTGCTGGCTGTGCCACTGCGCGAAGCCTTCGAGGAGCACGAGATCGAGCAGATCTACAGGGTAAACTGAGGCTGAAGACTCCAATCTGTTCACCCTTCTTAAAGTTCTTTATCTTTCTTCCCAGGTCATTCAAGATCTGCCCGACATTGCGCTGCAGATCTCTGTGGAGGGTCGTTACCAGGAGGACGAGTACGCCAAACGGCCGCTCACTATAGCGGATGATTCTGTGGTCTGGACACCTCTGCATGCCAACGAGGATTACGTGCTGTGCGTCGATATGCAGCGTCTCTTTGCCGCCGGCTCCGGACAACGTCGCGGTCCTGGTCAGAGCTATAGCGTGCACTGTCCCAAGTATCCCAAGCCCAAGAACGAGGCTTGGTTCCTCACACTCGGCTCCCAGTCCAACGACGAGCTGCTGGCCATGAAGCGCGTCAGTCTGCGTGGCACTCGCTCCACCCAGCGCATCTCCTTCCAGGCCACGCCTCGCCGTGGGCGTTTGCTGCTCACTTTATATCTGATGTCCGATTGCCTTATTGGCTTCGATCAGCAGTACGATCTGCACTTTGAGATTATCGATGCCAAGTCCTCCTAGAGAAGAGAAACACGATCGAATCGAATCAAAACATTGCTGGCCTTGAGGCTGAGGCTTATTTAGTCAAACTTACCATAAGTACTAAGTAGTTTGTTTTCTAACTGAAGTTGTGATTACGCATGTCTGACATTTTTATAACGCAACCCCTCCCCATCCCCCAATTTGTATACCCTACACCCTCACCTTGTAAGTGTTAAGCTACCCATGTTATCTATCGTATTAAAGGCAGCACAATTCATCTCTCTGATTGTCAAAGATTGAAAGTTATCTGTGAATTTCTGCGAAGTTTTATTTGTTAAGTGTGGAAATTACTGTGGGATACCCTGTTAAACATACGTGTATGCAAATGGCAATAGGCAAACACAATCCAGAGGAGGTAAATGCGGGAAAGTTATCTGTGAATTTCTGCGAAGTTTTATTTGTTAAGTGTGGAAATTACTGTGGGATACCCTGTTAAACATACGTGTATGCAAATGGCAATAGGCAAACACAATCCAGAGGAGGTAAATGCGGGAGTAAGTGAAGAACCAATATATATATATAGACATATATATATAATATAAGAACCTTCATGCCAAAATATGTCTCTCTCTCTCTTTCTCAGTAATAGTTAAATATCCTTGAATGCTTTTCTTAAAATCATTACGCCACTTACCATTCAAAATTTGAAGTTATCTCTATTTAGGTAGGGTATACTGAAACCTTTATGGCAACTTTGCATTTATAGTTTTTAGTATCAGGGCGTTCATACAAACACATATGTAGATCTGCTGATGCCCGATTATATGTCTACATTCCCTATAAAAAGGGCATTAATATAGTAGAATAGAGCAAACGATTGAATCTTCTTCACAATACCATATCTTAGACAGTAGGATACCCTTCGACCTATGTTGCGGTTAAGTTTTTAAATTTATTCATGCTTTCAAATTATTGAGAGTTAGGTGCCACGCCCACCGCCCACGTAAATCAATAATTTAATTTTTGAACTCAATTTGTAAGCGCTGTATAAATGATTAAACTTTCTAACTTTAACATATAGTAAGCTGATAGTTATATGTACCCATTCTCCATATTGCAATCCGATCGGACAAAAATCACAGAAGTTATTTAAGAAAGTATGAGCATAAATTAAAATGATTATGTCAGCTAACACAAGAGGCGGGCGAGCGCCATCTGTTGGGAATAATTGTAAAGCATGTGCATATGCATATGTGTATGAATTTAACAAATTAAACTACGCGGGAACATAGGTCGAAGGGTATCCCACTGTCGCGTGCTGCGCGACTGTTGCTTTTCTTACTGGTTGACCATTCACAATGGTCGAAGGGTATAAAGATACTCCATGAATCGAATTTTAATCAGTTTTCGATACAAAAATAATTTACAAATCAACTTAAAAACTAGATAACATTCTAAATAATATCGTTCAACTACAAAAAGAGATAACATTTTGAATAATAAAGAAAGGTATAACAATCAAACCGAACTTGTTACAGGGTAATTCTCAGTCCAGCATGCTTCTCTCACTTGTTTGACAGAGCAACCAGCAACAGTAGAAAACCAGCTGGTTGCCCTTATCGATTGCACTTACGAGCGTTAATCGTTCTCGCTAGACTATGAAAGAGTACGGAAAAATTATGAAATTGTGGAACGAGGTATAAAACGACGGCAAAGAAGCCGACGCCCAGTCAAACGAGTTTAGTGTTTGTTCGCGTTCGGTTCGCTTTAGACTTTCAAAATGTTATCGCTAATTTTGCTGGGGATCACTTTGGTGGCAGTCGGCTGGTACTATGTGAGGCAGCAATATACGTATTGGGAGCGTCAGGGCTTTCCGTATGATAAGAATTCCAGCTTTCCCTTCGGTTGTATGGGCAGTGTCTGGAGGCGGGAGAAGGCCATGGGCATGGCCATATATGACGTGTACGTGAAGAGCAAAGAGCGCTTTCTGGGCACCTACTTGTTGTTCCGGCCGGCAGTTCTCATCCGCGATGCGGAGCTGGCACGTCGCGTGCTAGCACAAGATTTTAGCAGCTTCCACGATCGCGGCGTTTATGTGGATGAGCAGAAGGATCCGTTGTCGGCATCGATCTTTGCACTGCAAGGTCAGAGCTGGCGTATGATGCGTCACAAGCTGTCGCCCTGCTTCACCTCCGGCAAGTTGAAGGCCATGTACAGCACCGCCGAGGATATTAGCAACAAAATGGTCGGCCACCTGCAGAAGACCCTGCCAGAGGAAGGCATCAACGAGGTGGATGTTAAGGCCGTCATGCAGACCTATGCCATCGATATCATTGCCTCCACCATTTTCGGTTTGGACATCAATAGCTACGAGCACCCGGAGAATAAGTTCAAGCAGATTGTTTCCATTACACGCGTCAATACCAAGTTCACAGCGCTAGTCGGCATGATGATCTTCCTGCTGCCATCGTGAGTTTTGCTCCCTCCGAGAGTGATGAATCCTCTTGCTCATTTACATATATTTTCAGTATTCCCAAGTTCCTGTTTCGCATTGGCATTGCGAATCCCTTCGGTCAGGCCATGCTTAGCATTGTCAAGGAGACCTTTGAGAATCGCGAGAAGTACGGCATAGTGCGCAAGGACATGCTGCAGTTGCTCATGCAGTTGCGCAACACTGGCGCCGTGGATGAGGATGACAGCAAGCCGTTTAGTCTGGAGAAAACAGATGATGGTAAGGACTGATCAATACCCCTTACTCAATAGAAAAGTTGCATAAACCTTTGTTTAATTCCTTTCAGGGCACATCAAGAGCATCTCCCTGGAGGCGATCACTGCCCAGGCTATGATCTTCTACATAGCTGGTCAGGAGACCACAGGATCTACAGCCGCATTCACCATCTTCGAGCTGGCACAGAATCCAGAGCACTTGAAGCGTCTGCAGAAGGAAGTCGATGAAACACTGAAGCAAAACGATGGCAAGATCACCTACGATGTGCTCAACCATATGCACTTCCTGGAGCTGTGCCTACAGGAGACGCTGCGCAAGTATCCCGGCCTGCCGATTCTTAATCGCGAGTGCACAGAGGATTATGTGTTGCCCGATACTAACCACGTCATCAAAAAGGGCACTCCGGTGGTGATCTCACTCTATGGCATGCACCATGACCCTGAGTACTTCCCCGATCCCGACAAGTATGATCCCTATCGCTTCGAAGAGGAGACCAAGAACTACAATCCCGTCGCGTACATGCCCTTCGGCGAAGGACCTCGTATTTGCATTGCCCAGCGCATGGGTCGCATTAACTCCAAGCTGGCGATCGTTAAGCTGCTGCAGAACTTCAATATTGAACCCATGGCCAAGCAGGAGCCACGCTATGAGGCTAGTGGAATTGCCCTCATGCCCAAAGATGGTGTCAAGGTGCGTCTCTCCAAGAGACTTCCCGTGGCAAAGTGACGAAATTGATGACGTTAATGAGGAAACTTTGAGATTGTTAGCAGTAAATCCTCCTTATCGACACCACCAAACTAAATATAGAAAATTGCCAACAGTGAACCTAGTTAAAACAAAATGTATTAAGCTTTCATTTGCTACCAATTGTTGTTACTACTAATTGTTGTTACTATGTATGCAGATTGGTAATATTTATAATATAGTCTCTAGGAAGCATATAGTAAAAGTTTGTGTCAAGATAAGATAAGATAAGATTACCCAAAGTATTTTTGCGCATTTGATTTATTAGAATGAAAGTTTCACTTCATAAAATGTTGCTCTTAGGAGGGATCTTTATGAGGGAACCCTCGACCTACCCTAAGATGTTGATATAGTGACCTGAATACTTGAATGAATGGATGCCAATCTATTAATCACCTAAAGCATCTAAAACGAGACCAATGTGTTGTTCAATATGGTACGTATGCCATAAAGATAACACCGTTTATAGAGTAAGGGTTTGACTATGAAAATCAGTACATTGTTGTGAAATGAATCGCAATTCCATTAATGCGATTAAGTTAGCATGACTATCATACTCTCTATGATTTATTACCGATAAAAATATAATATAATCAATGCAAGTAACGCCCCTTTATCAGCATTCTGCTTATAACTTTGCACCAAAACTTTCCCAAATTATCGTTTCGAATAGAGTCAACACTTTTATTCAATGCTCGCAGTATGAGATACTTAAATAGATATAGATAATTTCCGGGTCGTAGTTACATATTTACAGAAACTGACATATTTGCTTGTGCTTCATCTCGGGGGGATTCGCTTTATCATCTGGTACTGTCTAGTTATCGATACGTTGGTCCAGTTGTTGTTGTTGTTGCTGCTGCAACAGTTGCTGCTCGCTCTCCAGCAGCTTCTGCTTGTTCTTCTGCCGGAAAATCTCCTTGCTGGCCTCTTTGATGGCCTCAAAGATCTTTGCCTGCGACATTATCTGTTTCTGTACATTCTCCACAGCCGGCTCTGCATTGATGTCGATCAGATCGCTAAGACCCTCCGAGAGATACTCATTGTTGTTGTAGGGTTTCTCTTCGATCTCGTTGCGCTTGATGAGTGAGAATGGTGGATATGAGGGGTACGAGGTGCGCTTGCGTCCACAGCCTGTTGAAGTAAGCAGTGTATTGTATAGTCGACTACGGTATACCGTGTAAATTACCTGTGAATGCATTGCAGAAGGGTCGCTTCTCGTATTTCCACTGTATGACGCCGCTTAGTTTGTGCTAAGAAGAGGAAACAGAGCAGAAAGTTAAATTGCAAGTTTCTTCATTATACCCTTCGACCATTGAAAATGGTCAAAAAAGGGTATACTAACTTTGTGCAAATGTATGTAACAGGCAGAAGGAGGCGTGGGTGACCCCATAAAGTATATATATTCTTGCTCACGATCACAAGCCGAGTCGGTTGAGCCATGTCTGTCTGTTTGTCCATCTGTCCGTCTGTCTGTCTGTCTGTGTGAACGCACAGATCTCAGCTATTATAAAAGCTAGAGTTACCAAAGAAGACTCCTGTGTACTGATCAAGTTTATTTCAAATGTTAGGTGCCACGTCTACCGCCTCCGTAAATCAAAAATTTAATTTTTGAACTTAATTTGTAAGGTCTGTATAAAAACTACAATTTTCAGACTTTAACATATACTAAGCTGAATGAATTATCTACGTATTCTCCAAATTGCAATCCGATCGGACAATAATCACAGAAGTTATTTAAGAAAGTATGAGCATAAAACTAAAAGGCGGGCGAGCGCCATCTGTTGGGAATAATTGTAAAGCATGTGCATATGCATATGTGTATGAATTTAACAAATTATACTACAAGGGAACATAGGTCGAAGGGTATCCCACTGTCGCGAGCTGCGCGACTGTTGCTTTTCTTACTGGTTTGAGAAAGTTTCGTGCTTAACTCTTAATATGCTTCTTATTTTACTGCTGGTCTAAGTTCACTTCCTAAGAGGTGTTCTAAAAGTACCTACACATATTGTAGTTTAGATCTCTATATGCTTGTTGGCTGACTTGTGTTCGAAGTTAACTTCGCCAAGTTGTTTAGTTCCGAGTTCTTGGCCTCTATTAGATTCAATTCTTGTTCCTGATTATATTTTGCTTTCTATATTTTCTAGAAAAATGGGTACCTTTGTTTTTGCTCTCAAATATATTTTCGAATCAAGGTACCTTGACTTTTCTGTCAGACACACACACCTAAGGGCAAGACTACAAATTCATATTTTATCATTCATTTTCAGAAAGCCAACCGAAAATCATTAAAAAAGTACAAAAAAATTATATTCGCTTTTGTAGTTTTGTATATTCTAATTTTCAACCATTATTCTGTTTTAGAATCTGGATAAAGTAGTGGTCAATAAAGATTTAGTGTAGGATCAAATCCGGCCGTCTTCTCTGCTCCGTACAAATTAATTTGCACGGAGCTGAGAAGACGGCCGGATTTGTAGCTAACACTAAATCCTTATTAACCACTACTTTATCCAGATTCTCAAACGGAATAATGGTTTAAAATTCGAATATACAAAAGTACAAAAGCGAATATAATTTTTTTTTACTTTTTTAATGATTTTCGGTTGGCTTTGTGACCTGAATCTACCAAATTGCCTTGCTGTTTGAGGTCTCTGGGGGAAATCTGGAGACACTTTGGGAACTGAGCAAAGGCAGCGAAAGAACCAGAGAGCAAGAGGGTACGTACCGAAGGCTCTATACCCAGCAGATGCTATTGTATACTAAGAAATGTATGTAACAGGCAGATGGAGGCGGGCTCTGGATCACTAGACGAGTCGATTGAGCCAAGTTTGTCTATCTGTATGTCAAACACTGAAGTTATTCAAGAAAGTATAAGCAAAACTCCAAGTACTTGTGTCGGCTAACGAGCGCCATCTGTTGAGAATAATTAGAAAGCACGTACATATGTTTACACTGGAGTATATGGAGGTCAAAGGGTATCTCACTGTTGCATGATGCTCGACTGTTGCTCTCGTTTTTATCACAGTTGATACTGACAAGAATGAACTCTGTACAGCTTTCAAGAACTCGGTACAAATTTCACTCTCTTGCAATAAACTCTTCAATTCTTTCAACTCTTTTTCTATGTGCCTTAAAAAGAGAACACTCTCAACTAATCTCAACTGATCTAATTCTTTCGTCTCGAGTCTTTACCGTACTTTAAAGAGCTCCCTGGGGAACACTGAACTTTTATGGCACTTGTTGATTGTGCACATGACATCACAATATTGAAAAATGAGTGCAATATTCGCCCTGCACTCTGTATGATACTCACATTCACTTCGTTGTTCTCTGTCTCTAACGAGGCGTTGGCAGAGAAGAGGCAGACGAGCAGCGCAGCCAGGTATAGGCAGATTTCCAGTGTGTTCCTCATCTTCACAGAATTGTAGATTAAGCTGAGATTGTCCGCTTGTGTGGACTGCAGCGTTTCGCGCTTGGTTAACGATTGAAGGCAAATCGAGTACACGAGGTCCTTGGTCAACGTGTCGGCTACGCAATGTGAGACTTGTTCCTTTCAGCAGTTGACAGGACCACCAGCTGTGCGCTGAATGTATTTTGGTGGCCACTTAATAGCCTTTTGTGTTTTTGCTTTCCCGACCTTACCCAGTGACCAGCCCCACCCCCCGTCGAAGTCCATTTGCCACTTGACTTGTGTAAATACACAAAATGCTGCAAATTTAAAGCAACAGCTGGCAAGAAGTGTGGGAAGTATTTCTCTCAGTGTGGCTGCAATGGCAGCACGAGGCTCGCGAGAGCCGTGAGAGATGCGAGTCTATTTTTAAAGACCCGACACGAAAACCCACTCGCCATAGCCAGAGATATATACACGATATATTCCGATGCCGACTTCTGTCTGTGCATTTTCCGACAGATTTTCCTAACGATTCTCGAAACGATTCTCGGTTGGAACGCAACGCAGACACGGCTGCCGATCGGAATTTAAAAAATATAATAAAAATTACAACGGCTCCAAATAAACAATTGCTGCAATAATTGTATAAACAGCAGGAAAATCCGAAACAAGAAGAAGAACGGAAATATTCAATTGGTTTTTATCCGTGTCGAATCGCCCCCGTTGGAATTTCTGTCTCACTTCGCCCGAAATAGACCGTGAGTAATTAAGAATTCTATAAATTATACAATTTAATTAATAAACGGACGGACCGGAAAGGAAAGAGAGTTGAGTTACATATATCATAGAAGATGAGTAAGATACTATATAAGCAAGATACAAGATACAGTTGTACCTGTCTACATCTTGCAGCTTGTTTCGAATTTTCTTCACCTTCTTCTTCCTCAGCTTTTCACTTTTTTTTCTTTTCGAAAACACTAAAAATACCTCGGCTATTTTCAGTTGTCATCGTTCGGTTTTTACTGCCGCACACACAGGCTGTCACAGACACGCCTCTGACACCTTTCCAGTCCTTTCCCCGCTTCGATCTTCGCTTCCTGATCTTTTGTTTGCGCAAATGAATCGAAGTATTATAAACATTTCGGCACGAGTCTGTGTAATTGCAATATTAAAGCGAATCGTTAAAAATAATTTAATAACAATTAAGAGAACAGCCAGATGGTGAGCAAGTAAACGACTGTGGAATACTCTGTATACAAAGCTGAAATAAACTTTTATTTTATGAGTGTTAAAAATTATTTTCTTTAATTTGATTGGTGATTCACTTAATAATTCCATGCAAAGTGCTTTAGTTTATTTAAACAGTCTTCTGTTTTTTGTTTCGCGCTTAACTAAGCAACGGTTTGTATTATTTAAAAGATTAAATTGAAAGGAACTACATATGGTATGCATAAGTCTGTATAACAAACTTTATCTTCCTAGCTTTGCTTATAGCTGAGATACAGCAAAGAAATATTTCACAATCCCTTACAGAGTTCAGGCAAATAGTTTTTTAAAGTTTTTAACAGCCCATTGTCTTTGTTTCTGTTAAAGTTTTGTAGATTCAGTACAAATCTAAACTTCTAAACTGCAAAAGGTTTTTCTTCCTAACCTTAGTAAAGGGTGACATACAGAGTTGAAATAGAAGTGCGAAGTATTCTTTAACAGTGTTTCACAGCTCATAATCTGTATTTCTATTTGATTTACTTAGAAAATTACTGCACTCATATATTCGTAAAGTATAGTCTATATTCTAAACTGAGCTCAATGTTTGAGGTTTATAAGAAGTCTTCTCTCTCTCTCTCTAACTGCAATTTGTGCAGGGTATCTGCAACTCAGTCCTAGGCACAAACATGTCGAGTGACGTTTGCCGCTGCACTTGCGACTTTGTCTGCGCCGTCTTCGTCTTTTATCTATAAATATGAAAGTTGATTTCATTTGATGCCCCGCTATTTTTAGATCAAATATGTCAGAGCCCGCAGCCCAACAACAGCAGCCGCAGAACGGCAAGGAGCGCTCCAAGTCGACCGAGGAGAAGGAGATACCACGCGAGCCGGCGCTGGTCTGCAAAGACATCAACGTAAGATCGCTCAACTATATAAGATGTTTATATATATACATATATTAAATATGCCTTGCACACAGATTAAGACTGAACTAGAGTGCCTGGTGAAGCTGCTCGATGGCAAGATCTACAAGGAGGAGGAGGTGGCCATGGAGGAGCTGCATCAGTATCTGATCGAGGACGATGGCTCGTGGGCGCTGGGCGACAACTTCCTGGTGTTTGTGCAGCGAGTGCTGCGCGATGTGCAGGCCTTCTCGCCGGACACGCGGATACATCTGATACGCACGCTGGCCTATGCGGCACTGAAGGACGACGTGATCATCATACTGCATCAGGATCGCAGGGATCACACGCTGATGAACTTTGCACAGGACATTGACAAGCACACGCCCGAGGAGCAGCAGGCGTGGGCCATGTTTGTAAGCCATTAACTCATCTGATCTTGCTCCCTCTCTCAACTGATCATGCGCTTCTTTCCACAGACCTGCAATCTGTTCGAGAACGTGGGCCCCTCCGAGTGGCTGCTGTACATCTCGGAGTGGGAATACAATGGCCAGACCATCTCGAACATACGCGTGACCACCAAGCTGGCCGTGCACTGCATTCTCTCCAATTGCCCGCAGCTGAAGAACATTGGCTCCATGATCCTCTACAACATTGCGATCAAGGAAGTGAAGACGGTGGTGCGTGAGGGGCTGAGGGGGCAGGAATTACCACAGGCAGCTAAGCTAATCAAGTCTCTTTCTCTCTCTCTCTTTCTCTCTCTCTGTCTCAGGTCTTTGATGACGTTGCTGTTGAGCTGGCCATGGCCATTCTACAGTTCTTCCAGAGCAGCCCCAATGAGGAGCAGATCTTCCGCACACTCAAGGCCTTGGCACGCTTCCTCGAGGTATTTGACCTAGTTATGCATTATCTTCCACTGACAGCTGTCAACTCGTGTCATTTCTTTTCTTCAGGTCTCGCCAGATGTGGCGATGATCATTCAGATGATTGGACCGCATCCAAAACAGTTTGCCGGCAAAAGTGAACGCGTCGATGAGCTGATAAAGATCATCAGCCGCAAGGTGCCTGCCTAAGCGAGGGGCACATGCTGCGGGCAGAGGGGGAATAATAATAATAACAATAAGGAACGTACGAGTAATCTAGGATACACACACGATGTAGATCTTTCACTTTGTAAAGCATTTTCGCGACACAATAAACATTTCTATTCTTTATTTACTCTCCCGATCTTCACATCAATTCACATCATGGCATCACCACAGCACAGACGCAGCAGGGGGAAACCACTGCCAGGGCCGCTGGCGCGCAGCTGGAGCCAGTGCTTCTGGTTGGAGACAAACATCTCCGACGGCAGCTGCGTGTCCTGCGCATTGGCATCCTCTGCGAAAGAGAGAGAGAGAGGAAGAGAGGGGGTTGGTTAAGCATCTGTGGCTCACAATCTTCTCTTGTCACTTACGCGACTTCTTGTCGAACTTGGGCGACTGCGTTATGGATATGACATCCTCGGGCTTGCGGAGCAGGATCTTGCCCACGCCCTTGCACATGCGCAGCACCTCGTGGTTGCTGAGCTTCTCCAGCTGCTGCTCGTCCAGTAGTGGGCAGGCGAGTATCCACACGCGCACATCGTCAAAGTCGTTGAGCAGACGCAGTGCACCGTTGACGCTAAAGCGAATCCGCTTCTGGTAGATGAAGTCCAGCCATGCCTCGCAGATCAGCTTCAGGATCAGCTTGAGTATGACAATATCCTGCGTGGCACGTATGGTGGGCAGAAAGATCTGATCGAGCACGTAGCCCACATAGAGACTCTTCTCCTCATCGTCGTAGACGTTGCGCTGCCAGTGATTGGCGGCGGGGAAGCAGAGCGTGAAGTTCGCCAGGCTGAGGATGCGACAGACGGCCGACAATATCTGAACACATTCGTCGGTAGTTTTCTGCAGAGAAAGAGGGGGACGAATGGCAGTAGAATAACCTCACAGAGCCGCGCATCCGCTCACCTTGAGCAAATCTATGTTGTTGGTGACCTCAGTGATGAGCTTGGTGCGCAGTGCGACGCACACAAGCATCAGAATGTCACTCAGGTCGGCAGTGAGTTTGGGCAGTTTAAAGCTATTGAAGACATTCAGGCAGAGCTTCACATCGTGCTCCAGTATCTGAAAGAAGCGATCCATTTTCCACTCGCAGCACAGCAGCTTCGCCTGCTCGGTCACCCACAGGCGCATCGAGTGTACCGAGTGATCTGAAGGGAAGTCAAATGAAAAGGATTCGCATTGGACTAAGCAATGTGTTGCCCTCACCCAGCCTATGGAGTATGGGTATCTGCTCAGCGACGGGCAGCAGGCTGGAATTGTTGTGCGCATCCGTGTTGGCAAAGTACTGATTGCTCAGATTCACCAGGTTCGAGAAGATGCTGATCCAAACGGTGCCCGTCGGTGTGCCGCAATCCTGTTGAAATAGAAGTGGAACAAGCAATTAAGCCTTATAATTCCCAACAGCTAATTATGCATAAATTATGCTGCAATCTTTTTCGCTCGCTCACACATAAGGCATGAGAGCTCTGAGTTCAAACCGATGCACAGACACACACACAGATGCAGAAGAAGAAGTCGACTCAAGTACTTGAGCTGCACAAGAATCTATATATTTTGGGGGTCTATCACGCCTCCTTCTATCTGTCACATACACTTACCCAGAGCTAGTATACCTTTCTATTGGTCAAGCAATATAAATAAATCTCACATTTCATTCCCCAACTTACGTTCTTGGGGCAATCGCGATACTGCTGGGTAACTTGCTGCACAAGTTGTCCAGGATCCTGCGAGGCTATCAGCGTGAGGCGAAAGAGCTGATCCCAAATATTGTTGCACATGAAGCCAGTGAGAATCTCTCCAATGCCGCGTAGCGTGGAGTAAACCGGCTCGGGAATGTCTTCAAAAGAAACAAACAGAAGTTACTTACTAGAACTGTTCAGGAGCAATTCAGAGTCTGCTCACCATTCACACTCTGATGGAAGAGCCAGCAGCGTATGGAATCGATGTGAGTGAGATTGTAGCAAGACATCGGCGTGTCTATCCACCAGAGCAGTATGTGGTCCAGTATGATGCCCACGTAGGACCAGAGCAGGCGCAATCCACGCACAATATAAGCGTTGATGTCCACCTCGCCCGACTTGCGGCCATCTGCGAGGGGAGAGATGAAGTTAGAGAGGGAGAGAGAGATAAAGAAAGTTTCCTGTGCCTTGCTCACCAAAGATGGTCGGACAGATTTCCGTGGCCTTGGCTATCAGCTGCGCTATGAAGATGCGCTCCTTCTGCAGGAAGCTCTCGGTGTGCTTCAAACGCAGGCTCTGATGATCCTTAGTCGCATCTCCATTGAAATCCTGCGCAGAATCACATAGCGCAGCAGCAGGAGCAGCATGATAGTCACCAGCGGCGAAGGATATGTTGAGTGTGCGCAGAATCTCCAAACTGGATGAGGTGGATTCCGCATTGTGCTGCTGCTGGTGCAGCTGATGCTCCCGCCAGGCATCCTGCTCTCCCATATTGAACAGCCCAAAGATCAGATCCAAGGCATTCTGCTCCATGCGCGTCTGTGCCACGTACTGGAATCAGTTCTCAAGTAATGCTGGAGAGAATTTAAATAGCACGTGCAACTTACCTGCAGCACAAAGCCAAAGTCGATGTTCTTGAGGGACATCAGCAGTGCCGGATACATGTTGCTGCAGACATTGGCGTGCATCTCCTCCTTGCACTTGCCACTCAGCTTGGGCTCCCCATCCTCCAACTGCGCCTCGGACTGTGGATCTTGCTGTGCCTCTTGCTGCAACTGATTATGCTGCTGATCCCGCACAGAGTGCACGTTGCGGCATCTGTTGTACAGCTGCGTGATGTGCAGTGCCCAGTTGAGCCACATCTCCGACTGCATTGACTTGCGCAGCAACAGGCTGAGCTGAGGAACGAGAGAGGGAGAGGTAAATGATATAAGTTAACCCACTGTACGTAGTACTGCCTGCTGGTACTCACTGTACGCTTGAGCACAAATGTCAGCTGACAGAAGCGTCTGTCGTTCAGCTCCATGATCAGGTTGAACTTGCGCATGAGCAGCGCATTGTAGGGACTCCGCTTGATCTTCTTGGAGAGCGACTGAAAGTCTGCGTTCTTTGTCTCATCCTTTAGGTTCCAGTAGAGCTCCACCACACGCTCGCACTCCTCCAAAATGGTATCCTAAGAGGAAGTAAATGAATGTTGTAGGCAAGGTATGGTAAAGTTGTAGTATTGTTGAAGGACTCTAAGCGCAGAATCCTAGCTGGGTTACTCAGTCTGACTCCAGCTCCTTACCCTGCTTAAAGAAGAAGAATTACTTTTTGGTTTCTCTAACCCATTGTCTATCTTTAGAAGAAGGTGCCCTTAGAGCCCTAGCTGGTTTAATTAGTCTGACTACAGCACCTCTTACCTTACCCTCCTACCCTTTCTAGTTTAACGTTAGTCAGAAATACTCTATGTTCTCTTTACCTTATTCTCATTCCTCAGTGTCCTTTACTTCTCCTATTTTAAAAGGGAGGTACCCTTAGAGTCCTAGCTAAGTCCCTCACTGTGACTTTAGCACCTTACACTTACTAGTTTTACGTTAAGCAGCACTACTTTTTGGTTCCTCTAACCCATTCTCTGGCTTTAGAAGAAGGTGCCCTTAGAGTTCTAGATGGGTTCCTCAGTCTGACTACAGCACCTTACCTGTTTAACGTTAAGCAGAACTACCTTCTCATATTTTAGAAGGAGGTACCCTTAGTGTCCTAACTAAGTCCCTCCGTCTGACTTCAGTACCTTACCCTCCTACCCTTACTAGTTTAACGTTAAGCAGCACTACTCTTTGGTCCCTCTAACCCGTTCTCTTTCCCCTTGTCATATTTTAAAAGAAGGTCCTCTTAGACTCCTAGCTAGGTTCCTTACTCTGACTACAGCCTATAACCCTCTTACCCTTCCTAATCTAACATTAAGCAGAACTTACTCTATGTTCTCTCTACCTCATTCTCTCTTTCCGGTGTCCTTTACTTGTCATACTTTAGAAGGCAGTTCCCTTAGAGTCCTAATAAGTTCCCTGACTTCAGTACCTTACCCTCCTACCCTTACTAGTTTAACGTCAAGCAGCACTACTCTTTGGTCCCTCTAACCCGTTCTCTTTCCTCTTGTCATATTTTAGAAGAAGGTGCACTTAGAGTCCTAACTAGAGTCCTCACTCTGACTACAGCTTCTAACCCTCTTACCCTTCCTAGCTTTACATTAAGCAGAACTACTTACTCTATGTTCTCTCTACCTCATTCTCTTTTCCCGTTGTCCTTTACTTTTCATATTTTAGAAGGCAGTGCCCCTAGAGTCCCAGTTAACTCCTTCACTCTGACTTCAGTACCTTACCCTCCTACCCTTACTAGTTTAACGTTAAGCAGCACTACTCTTTGGTCCCTCTAACCCGTTCTCTTTCCTCTTGTCATATTTTAGAAGAAGGTGCACTTAGAGTCCTCACTCTGACTACAGCTTCTAACTCTCTTACCCTTCCTAGCTTTACATTAAGCAGAACTACTTACTCTATGTTCTCTCTACCTCATTCTCTTTTCCCGTTGTCCTTTACTTTTCATATTTTAGAAGGCAGTGCCCGTAGAGTCCCAGTTAACTCCTTCACTCTGACTTCAGTACCTTACCCTCCTATCCTTTCTAGTTTAATGCTAATGTTCTTCCCCTTTCCCATCGCCAGTGTTCTTAACTTTAAATATATAAACACTACTTACATGTTCACTGAATATGGCCGAGTTGACATCGATCACAATCCGCTTGGTAATGCGTCGCAGCTCCAGGCCCAGATTCCCTATTTCCGCGAACGTGTGCATTGGCTGCGATTTGTTGCGGCAGTACCATTTCGGGGTCGTGCTCATTTTTTCCGATTCGCTCCGTCGCAAAGACGGCCCTCACCCCTCTGGGCACCTCCCCACTCACCTCACCCCCGGAGCTGAGCTTAGCTCAACTTAGCCAATCACCTGCCCCTCAATAAATCGCTTTTTAATTATTGTGTCTTCCACGCACGCATCCGGATTCGTCGTGTTTTCCTGCGTCTGCTGCTGGCTTCGGTTCCGTGTCTTATCGAATGCAAATTTATTGCGATTGTTGGATCGATGGCAGCAGGACACGACGAGGCCGTTAGAGGCCGCATCGCCTGGCAACGCACGCATGTCAGTCTCATTTGCCTAACTACCTCGTGCTTGTTTGGACACCCAAAAATCACTGCCAGACAGACAGACAGTTGGCAGTGCGCACCCTACAGAGTTGAGGTAGATATATACAATGTAGGTTCTCTGCTCAATATAAGCAGATAGGTACATTAAGGTAACTGCTGTAAAGATACATATATTCCTGCAGGGAATCTAATTGGTCATCTAGAATGTCGTGCCCTGTGTTAAAGTTAAACAAGTAGGAAAGTTGAAGTGCTGCTAACAACCTATTCGCCAATATAATTATTTCCTAAATATACTCTGGGCTTATTATTCTTTCACAATAAAATTGAAAGTGATAAATATGATTTCAGCTTAATTGAATTGGAATTCAATACTATTAAATTTACAGTGAACAGAGGCGTAGCCAAATTCTAATATAACCGTTTTCTATGTGCAGTAATAAGGCACATTATCTTCAAATTTGTTAGCCTTAGCTTCAATAGTCTCTAAGTTATAGATATTCATACGGACAGACAGCTATCTATATAGCCACCACTGTTAACACTAATCAAAACTGTGTTTATTCGAAGATGTCTTCTTCAGTGTGTTACAAATCCCTTCGATTAGGTGATAATGTCCTTAAACCCTCTATATAATGCTATTACTTTCTACCCAAATTAAATAACAATCGCTCTCAACTGAAGAGCTCAAGGTGTTAATACAATAATCACGGCAAGTTTATTGATATATGTACGAGTGGTTATAGATAGGTTTGATTTTCATATATTTGTTGTTGTTGTTTTTGTTGTTTTACTTGAATAAACGAGACTGTAAATATTCAACACATTCTTTTGCTTGTTTGCTTTGTCGTTTGTCTCTATGAACTATGCTTACACACTCTCTCATCTATACACAACATCAACATCATCATTGTAATCGTAATCGTAATCGTAATCGTAATCGTCATCATCAACTTGATCATTCTGATCGGTATCTGGATCATCTCTCTTTATCATCTGGTTTTGTTTTGCTATCACATTGAATTGTTACATTTATAGTAGTAGTTGCTGCATGTTACCTGCTTAAAATCTTTAAAACATCATTTAAATTTCATCTGAAACATATGTATATGTAGTTTAAGTGTGTGTGTTTCTGTGTGTGTATCTGTAGTATCTGTAGCTGTCTGTGGATTGTGTTGATTGTGTTTGATTGTGAGTTGTATACAAAATTAAGGAGCACACACTTTTAGGTTTTACTCTTAAATAGTTTGCTGAAGATTTAACGAACTTTCTCGACTTATCTCGATTTCTCGATTATCATTTCGCGCATTTCTATATATTTTTTACAAATTACAGTTAAAATTGCTTGCGCTTTTTGTGTACTACACCCTAATTTAGTGGCTGTTGCTTAGTTCCTTTCTCTCTCATTCTCTCTCTCGTTCGAATATCTCACTTCTTTTTTTTACCTTTTTCAGTTTTCTCTCTTTAAGTTTAAAATATAGAAATAATATGTGTATACATATAGTATATATATATCTATATATGCTTCATCTGTTTCTCGGTTTCTCGTAGTGTAAATTGTATGTATATATATATGTATATATATATATATATATATATTTATAGATTTATATATATATAGATTTTGTTGTATGCACTTCTGCTATGTCTATGCCTACGCCTATTCTCGCTTCGCTTCGCTTAATCCTCTGTAGTAGTAGTTGTAGTTGTTGTTGTGGTAGTAGTTGTTGTATCCTGCAGCTCTTCTAGAGTTGGAATATCGTCTTGTAGTTTCAGCACTTGCAACCTTGGGTTATAGTGCCCGGCTAAATAATATGTATCATTGTTATCGTATATGGTTTGATATTGCTTCGAGTCGGTGCCGAACTTGTCCACGTAGCTGACAAACTGCAGCACCTCGCAGCGATGCGATATAGTCTGTACATCGTTCTCATCCTCGTGCGGCGATTCGAAGAGAGCACCCTAAGAAGAGTAGGAAGCAGATGAACAGATTAAGTATTTGCATTTATTAAGATGAGGTCTGTCTGTCTTACCGGATATTTCAGACTTGGACAGCCCGTGGTCTCCTCCGGGTGATAGAACCACGCCACACGCACCACCCTATTGCCAGCGGTGGTCTCCCACATGGACTCAATGCGTCCAATGTAGGGACGATCCGGTCTGCCCGTCGATAGAAATACTGCACAGTCCCCGACCTGCAAGGGATATAGAATGTAGTTTAGTATTGCAATCGTATATAGTAAATTGAGGCTCTGTTGCTGTACCGTTATAGTCTCCTTGCCCCTTTTGATTGTTTTATAAAATTGCTTTCTGGCACGCCCCTTGACGCCAGCCTTGCGATAGGCGGTGCCAAACCAGCCCCACAGCTGCCGCTCTGGTAGAAAAGCTGCAATTTTGCTGCTTCCCTTGGAGTTGTTGTGCTCCACCAGATCGTCACCCTTGGCCTGGTGGAAGGAAAGAGAAATAAATAAAATATAAAAATATAAAGATGAAGAGGATATTCCATAGATTCTCGCTCACCTCATCAGACACCTCAGACATCAGATTGGACGTCGTCTCCTCCTCTATGTCCAGTTGTTCTGCCTTCACCTTAACCTCTACCTTGACACGTTGTTGTGCCGTTGTTGCAGCCGCAGGAAGTTCATCCACTGGCGCCGCTTCTGCAGCTACAGCTTCTAATAGCTGCTGCGCATCCTGTCCCGCCTGCTCAGCCTCTTCGTTGTCATTCTTGCGATGATGCTTCTTGTGCTTCTTACGTTTCTTGTGCTTGTGGTGCTTGCGATTGCCATCATCCAGTCCAGCGGAATCCCCACCTGCTGTGGGCTCAGCGCTGTCCGTTTGAAAGCCATTCGACTCAGTTGACTGGCCACCAACTCCGCCACCGCAGCCGTTCTGTGCCTTTGTCAGCTTCTTAAGGCTCTTCTTGAGTCGCTTCTTTTCGCTGCGTTGCGTAAAGAGTTCCATGGTGGCTGCCAGTGAGGTTGTGTTGTCGCTGCTCATGCTGAACCCATGATGGCTCTGTGGGCCGGCCTCATCTCCTCCTGATATGCCGCCGGACTGCTCCTGCTGACAGCCAGAGCCGGCGCTGCCACTGTCGCCACTGCGCAACGCGCCGCGCTTCTGTTTGCCTACTGAGTAAAGGGGATTATCGTTGTACTCTGCACCGTGACGGTGAACCGGAACCGGAACGCAAACGCAAACGGAAACGGGAACAGGAGGCAAAGGGGAAAAACAACGAAAACAACAACACAGTAAATAATGAGAACAAAGAATTCGCAACACGGGATAGAAAGTAAGTTTGGAATGAAACCACAAGACGCCGCTGCTTCTCGCTCCGACTCCGGAAGGCAATTGGCAATACGTGCCTGGCAAGCACAACTGGCTGTGGTTTCATCCCCCAAGAAATAAATGACAAACACACAGAGACAGAATGCACAGACAGAAGTGTCCTGGACACACACCTGCAATGGGATAATTGCTGAGCAGCAGGCGAATGTTCTTCAAGCGGATCCTGCCGCTGTCGCCGTCGTCGAACTCGACACTGACAAAGTCCTGCGGCGTCGATGATATCGGTGGCACTGCAGCACCTTCACCAGGTGGCTCCGATTCGATGGCACGACCTGGATACAGGCAGCGATACTGTTGACTCCAATAGGCACACAGACGAGTGCCCACAGGCACATTGTCCACACTCTTCGGGGAGACCTCAAGAATCTGTGCGAAGCAATCAAAATTAGAGCTACGCTGGAAGAGAGAGAGTTCCATTCCTACTAACCGTATCCTTGAGTATATCCTCGCGTGACATCACATGCGACTTGTTGCCACGCTCCCCGTCCAGCGTGATGGCATAAACATCGGGCGGACGCAGTGGCTTCATGACACCCGCATAGAACAGGCCGCCCATGTCTGTGAGCACTCGCGTCTCGTCTCTGTACAAATGCTCGCTGGTCAGCTGCAGCTCTGCATCGGCGGCATTGAGACGTCGCTTTGCCTCCGTTGCCTGCTGTGCCTCGGCAGCGCTGGCTTTCAACTTGCGCTCCTTGCGTGCCACAGTCTTTGCCGCCTGCGCATGTTTGTGCTGTGACGAGCTGGAGGAGGAACTGGAGGAGGTTATGGGCGCAGCTGCCACTGCTGCATCCAGTGCACTTGGCTCCAGACGCACAAACGATGACGATGTGGTGGTGCTGGTGGTGTTTGGGGAGTTGCTGCATGGCAAGCTACTCAGCTCCGGCTGTGGCTGTTGTGGTGGAAACGAGTGCGTCTTCTCGGGAAAGCGCAGAAAGCTCGACGGTCCGCTGGCAAACTTGGGGAACTTGTAGTCACGCAGCGGCGATGAGGTGCTGCAAGAGAATTATACAGAGATTAGAGAAGGAAAGGGAACAGATATGAAGTGTATATCAACTTACCCCAACACACTGGAGTAGGTCGAACCAAGCGTCAGCTGTGGCTGAAGTATTGTGGGTTGCTGCAGTGCCAGCACCGGATGTGGCTGCTGCTGTTGCTGTAGTTGGAGCTGAAGTTGCTGCTGCTGTTGCTGTAGCTGCTTGGAGCACTTCTTCTTCTTCTTATGCTTGGAAATCTCGTCAAGCTTTCGCTTCTTCTTGCGATACTGCCGCGTTATGTCCGCCAGACGCATTCGCATGCTGTTGTCCATGATGCTGAACACCTCCTGGCCAAAGCGCTGCGCATAACTGGGATCCATTGTGTGCAGTGCACTGCGCAGCTCCGTCTGCAGCTCCTCGTCCTGCAGATCGGGCTCATCCCTGCTCAGCAACTGTGCGGGCTCCTGCTGCTGCTGCTGCAGTTGCTGCCTGCTGCTGCTGTGGCGTCGCTTCTTCTTGCTCTTCTTGCTGCAACGCGCCGACTTGCTGCGTGTCTCTCCTGGCACCGCATTGGATTTGGAATGTTTGTGCTTCTTGCGCTTCACAGGTGTCAACTCGCCCCCACCGACGACGCCACTGGTGGCGCCTGCGCACGATGTGCTGGGCAGCTCAATGCCCTGCATTGAGGGGAACGTGGGCGACGGAGACGGAGGTGGACAGTAGCCCGAGGAGACAACACAGTCGGGATGGGGCGGGGGTGTGGCCGGAGCCGGTGGGGATGGTGTGCGCGACGTGGGCGTGGCGAACAGACTGCTGCCCTGCACCACCTCCTCCTGTATGCGCTGCTCGGCCAGGGCGCAGAGCAGATTCAAGCCGCCCAGCGGCTCCGACTGCGTTCGCTCCACCTCCGCCAGCAGTGACGGCTGCAGTGCAACTGGCGGCAGAGGCGCCATTGGCTCTACTGCCTGCCCCATCATCTCCTGCTGCTGTGGCTGTACAGGCAACGGTACAGGCTCCATGGGTTCCTGCTTGACACGCAGCAGCGGCGTGCTGTTGGTGCTGATGTTGGAGAGCAACACCAGCCCGGTCAGATCCTCCGGCGCCGTCTGCTGCTGCTGCTGCTGCTGTTGCGGCTGTTGCTGGGGGAAGGGGAGCAGCGTTGGTTCGTTGGGTTCATTGCTGGCACTGGGACTTGTCTGGGTATGGCACTCATTTGCTGGTGGGGTCACCTCACTGGGTTTGGTCAGCTCCAGCGGTAGCTGCTCCTGTTGCTCCTTTAGCGCACACGACGAGGTCTCATCCTCGCTGCAGACGGGCGTGTCTGTCTGTATGTTCACGTCCTGCATCTGTGGCAGCAACGTGGTAGCACCACCACCAAGACGTGGCGGCGTCTGCGGTGTCAGCGGTGCATGCAACTTAAAGTTCAATGCCGCCGCCTCGTCACAAGCTGCCACCGTCTCGGCTGCCACACCAGCGCCAGCGCCAGTGGCTGCGCCATGCATGGACAGATTCAACAGCGCCGGCGTCGGCGTCGTACTCGGCGCAGTCTGGAAGAGTATTTGATGCGGCATCTGTGGCTGACCCAGCGGCGTTGCCAGTGTCGGCTCCATGGTGGCCGAGGTGGGTGGCGTGGGCAGCCGCATTAGATTCAGTGCCTGCTGTTCGTTCTCCCGCGACGTCGCGTCCGTCAACGGCAGCGGCAGAGGTAGCGGCAGTGGCAGCGGCAGCGGCAGTTGCTGTGCTGCCATTGAGTAATCCTCAAGCTTCAATGCCGTCGGTGGCAACAGCAACGAGTTCATAGGCAACGGCTTTGGGGTCACTGCAGGCGGCTGAGCCGCAGCCAGGCTAAGGAAGCGCGAACTGCTGCTGCTGGAGCTGAGGCAACTGCTGCTGCTGCTGGTTACGGCGCCAGCGGTGCCTCCGCCACTCAGATTGATGGTGGAGTTGGTCGTCGTTGTCTGCTGATTGCTGCTGTGCTGGCAGAGAGTTGCACTGCCCGAACTGGCGGTGGCAGCTGCAGCCAAGTACAACTGCAGCGTCGATGCGTACGACGGCGTGGCGCCCAACGTTGAATGGGCGCCCATCGAGGGAAATATGAAATTCGGCGACGGTTGCTGCAACGCAGCAGCAGCTGCTGCCGCCGCCGCCGCTGCCGGACCGCCACCGGCCGTCGCTTGGGGAATATAGGCCGAGGGCCAGACAAAGGCAGCCGCTGCTGCCGCCTGTTGGAACGGATCTGTGGGCGTTAAGAGGGGAAAATTTGATATGCCTGCTGTGCATAGTCGAGTTTGTGTGTCGGTTTTGGTTTTGGTTTCGTATTCAGTTTTGGTTTTGGTTTTTGTTTTTTTTTTATGGATTTTGGAGAGTTCGGGTTCGGTTTGTGGGCGTGGGCGGAGGCGGAGGGTGGTGGGAAGAAAAGCGGAGTTATAAAAGCATGAATTAGTTTTGTTTCGAAATCAAGTTAACCTAAGATACGATCGCAATATGCGTGTGTGATGCAAGCATTAGTACTACATAGACTTCACAAGGCTGCAATTCTCAGAACCCTGACCAACTAACTAAGTTTAACTACAAGTATTATATACTCCCTCATATATGTTTAGCACATTTTCTATTGCATAACTCAAGGCGCCTGCGAAATCTATACACCCACTCAAATTTATTCATAAACAACTTCTATATTTATCAGTTGTGCACAACCAAATCTAGGTTAATCATTTGAATGGTGTTAACTATTGTGCACACTAAAAATAAACCTGCTAGCTTCAAATCTCAGCTTTTAATTTGAGTTTAGTCTTATTTATGGAGGCGCAAGAAGGCGTGGCTAAAGTCTAAAACAAACTGCATCTGCATACAATAATAAGACAACAATTGTCAACACATTTTATAGTTCTAGCTCTTATAGTCCTTAAGTTTTGGCTGTTTATACAGACGGACAAAGGTCTATTGACTCCTATGATGGTTATCAAGAATATATATAATTTGTGGGATTAGATATGCCTCCTTACATACATTTTCAACTAGTAGAACTACTTATAACTACTCTATAAGCTCTAGGAGTTTGTAGCCTTTGAGTTCTGCATGAGAAGTTGCAAATGCGGCGCAAATTACACAGATAATGAACAGATGTAAAGATATAGAAGTAGAGATAAAGACAGAGTGTGATAGAGAGAGAGAAAGATAGACTTACCAAGCGCTGCTGGAGTAGCCGGCAGCAGCACCACCTGGCCGCGACTGGCCTCGCGTGAGTATTGCAAGCCCACCGTGGCGGGCGACATGGAAATCACTGATTCAATGGGCAATGCATCTACGAAACGCAACAGAAGAGAGACAAAACGCATAAATAAATAAATAAACGAATGCAAACGGGGGAGAGAGTGGGGGAGAAGGTAGGCTAAGAAAAGGGGGCATGAATGACGGCACATGCACTCTCGGGATGCAGTCTTGGGATGCCTCGTTGCACTCACTTGGATACTGCCAGAAGGTCGAGGGTGCACGATTGACCCCAGCGGCGCTTAGTGTCAGCTCCTCAGCGGTGGCGCTGCCGGTGGTCATCAGGTCGCCGTTGCCCGTAAAGTATAGATTGCCGCAACTGGTGGCGCCTGCACAGGAAAAACGCGGGAAAATGTACGAAAACGGAATTAATCAATTTAGTTTACTCTGCTCAATATCGTATTGTATATCGTATGGTGTATATCGTAACTTGTAAGTTTGCAACTTGTCAACTTTGCAACTCGCAGCTCAATTATTAAATAAACTTTTTGTTTTGTGCGTTGCAAGTTGCAACTGCAGCAGCTCCTGCCCACGCAAATGTGACTGTGCCTCTCTCTCGCTGTCTCTCTTTCTATCTGTGTGTGTGTGCAAGAGAGAGCAGTGTGTATGTATACGTAAAATATTGCAATGTCCTTGAACTATGCATTTGGCGACCTTCCCACTCCGCCCCCCACTTTCATCCTCCCTTTGTCCTACTGCCTGATAATCAACTCTACCCCAAACCGAAGCGAACCTCCCTTCCTGCCCACCCTCACCCCCAGCCGCCTGTACCTACCCTTAGTGTTGTGGCAGGATAAATTTGCAGAAATTCGATTAAAGCATGCACGACACACTAATTGCATTACATTAAGGGCCTATTAAGGACCTCAGATTGACAACGACTTCGACTTGGACTTGGACTGGAACGCATCCAGCTCTGCTTGCTGTCGTCACAGGAAGCGCAATTAGTGCTACATTCTTTTTTTTTGGGACAACTATAGCAGAAGAAGCGTGTCGAGGAAAGAAACATATAGTAGATGTATAAATAGAATCTGCACAGCCGGCGAGGGCGACTTTACCATATGGTCACAAACCCCCAAACCCTAAGCCCGTCGCTGACGACGACGACGACGCTGCAGGAGCATCCCTTACGCACAGAGCTAGTAATGGACTCGTGCTGCTGTTCGTGTCACGTACATCACTAAGTAAACTGCTCGAATGGTCAAATATTAAAAAGGAAAGAGTGTTGCCAAATAAGGAAATTAATTAATGTTTCTTACAAACGACATCCGACCACATAATTTGTTTACCAGTTTATCGATTTAAATAAGCAAATAACAAGGAAACCTGATTTAGTTTAGACATATCTATTTATATGCAAAAATAGCAAATACTTATATATTTATATCTTTATTGAGTTGTTCCAAAGACCTTTATTGGTTATCATTTTAACAAACGAATCGAGGTCAAAGGGAAGTGCGAAATAAAAACACGTCTTGCTGTTTTTATTCCTTTTTCTGCGTTATACTTAGACTGCGTATCTACAAACGTCTTCAGGGATTTCATTGTTAGACGTTTTATAAAATTATAAACTCTTTTTAAATCATTATGATATAGTTCTGCTTTCTGTCCTCTTTTAAAGTTGATGCTCCTTCCATTTCCCATTTTAATTCTCATTATCTATCGTTTTTTATGGAGAACATCTCTGAATGCTGCACAAACAGTCGTGCCTGAACTTCAAACTGCCATCTCTAGTAACTAACCCTCTACCCTCAGCCCCTGATGTGTCACTCCGTCCCTTCCTCCCTCATCCTGCTTGTCGTGGGCTTCCCTTCAGGCACAACAAGTCGGACAGGCTGGAACAACCACCCACAACACAGCCTAACAAGAAATAAATCAAACTACCTATGAGTAATCTTCGTCTGTGAATCTACGCACTTCACCTTTGCACGTCGCAAAGTGACGACGCAATAGATACTCTGTACCCACTCAATCAATATTGTTTTTTTTAGTTCTCCAACTTCTTAAAAAATAAAATAAAACACACCCGCAGGAGGCACAAGTCACGGGGCTGTCACAACACTGACAGGCACAGATGATTTCTGCCCTCCGTACAACCTGCGGGGGGTGACTGCTGACTGCTGACTGGTGCATAAAAGACACCCCATACCAGCCTCCCCCTGCATTCTGATGGAATTTTTAATGTTTACTGAAATCCTATTAGTACCCTATGCGCACCGTGCATTGCCCAGCGGCATCGAGTCACACGCTCCACGTCCGAAAAGGAACGGGAAACGGGAATGGGTGTAATTATGACCATGACGACGCCCCATGGGATTGACAGGCCAAACGTACTTAAATCACCGCTTTTAAATTCAATTATATTGTCGGATCTGTTTTCCTTTACTTTTTCTATTTTACTGTAAACAAAACTAAGAGATCAGTTCAGTCCACTAAGGGTTGTTGCTTTTTAAAGGGTGCACGGAATTGTTAAAGTGCCCAAATCCAGCCATTAACAAGATTATAATTTATATATGTATTTCCGAAAGTGATTTCAAGAGATTTTGCGGCAACCACTCGTGCATGAGAGACCACAAGATATTTTTGATACTGTAGAAATGACTCAGTCTAGGCTATCTTTGTGTATATATAGTACTAAGATTGATATAGTATTATGCGTATACGAGGTTATCTAAGTGTATATGTAGTATTATATTTTATGCAGTATTATGCCTACATACATATGTTCTAGACCCCACCCGGACTGAATTATTCTGGATAGAACAGGAAAACTCATAGGTATTCCTTGCCTTTTCAATATCAGACAATACTGTGATTGCCTATTTATCGTGTAGATCCCCTCGAGGTGACTCATTCCTGAAAACGTCTTCTATTCCTTGCCTTTACCAATACACAATATTGTTATACGAGTATTGCGGCATTAATGAACTTACCCAAGTCGGCAACGCGTATACCAAAGCAATTCATGTCCTTGTTAATTGGCTGCTGCAGCGGCAGACTTGTCCCACTGTTCATCACAGCGCTGCTGGCTTCCTGTGGACGTTTCCGCGCCACGGCAATGCCAATGGGCACCGAGTTGCCTGTTGATTAGCAGGAGGAATTCAATAATTCAATGAGTGTCTGCTGGGGGCAAGTGAAGTGAAGTGAACCTACTTGTGTTGGAAGTGGACTTCTCCAGGTCAGCAGAGACCTTGGGCGAGGAGGCTTCTATTTTAACCAGCGTGGTAAGTGTGGAGGCGGACATGGTCTTCGAGGTGGCTGACGCTGTAACAGACGATGAGGTGACACTGCCAAGGCCCAACGATGTGGATGCCGTTTGCAGGTGGTGATGCTGCTGCTGCTGCTGATGCTGGTGGTGGTGGTTTTGTTGCTGCTGTTGGTGGTGGTGGTGCTGCTGCTGAGGCTGATGGCAATTATTGGAGCTAATCTCAGATACCTGACATGGCTCTCGTTTAATCTGTACAAAGGTGTACGACGAGGAGGAGTTGGTCTGCTGATGGTGCAGGGGCAGCGGAAGGGACAGAGGCAGCGGCGCAGCAGCAGCGGTGGCGGCGCTCATATATTGTGCACCAAATTGTTCCAGTTGAAGAGGATGGTGATGGGCAACTCCTCCTCCAGCTACTCCCATTCCCAATCCACCAGCAGCAGCAGCAGCTGTTGTTGTTGTGGAGGGCACCAAAAATGTCGTCGCCGCAGCAGCAGCAGCAGCGGCGGCGGCGACCGAGGAACTCAAAACATCCGTGTTGCTGTTGTTGTTGTTGCTTGTTGCATTAAATGTTGCCATTTGTTATTGTTGTAAGTTGGGAGCGCAGACACGATACTTCTATGTGGCGGCACGGGGCATCGCATATAGAATATATATACATATGTATGTATGTATAGCGCGTTAAACTATGTATATATTTACTACAAAACACACGCACTCACACACACACAACACACACGAGACGAGCGCGCACACACAGTCTACATTTTTACGTGTGTTTTGATTTTTATTCTTACTTCTTTCTTTGGTGCAACATTTAGCGGGCATTTGTTTGCATATTGTCAACTTTTATGCTTTTTATTTGTATAAATAAATGACATAATCCACGCGCAACGCGACTAACGTATGCAACTTGCAATATCTATATACACATACATACATATAGTCATCTATATACATATGTATGTACAAACTGGACCTGTGCTAGCTGCTTCACTGTGGCAGCGGTGGCGATGGCGGAGGTGGAGGCGACCGATCCCCACAGAAACGCAAGCGTTGCGTTGTTGCTGTTCCTGCTGTAGCGCGTCTAAGAATTTCACACTCTGTGTTCCACCTACAAAATGGCACGCATTTAACCGCGCGTTTTTTATTGCGAATTAGTAATCCCTGGAAAAAAGTCCACGGGAGACAAAAAAAGCAACTTTTCAAGTTTTCACTCTGTTTGGTCAGTGACAATTGTATCGGCCGACAATCGATTACGATCGGGTATTGTAACCGATAGCACCACTCGCAACTAGTGACGTGCCACAGGCATTCACAAATTAATCGATGCTGTCAAGCAGTGTCTATAAGTATCGAGTAGCGCGCGTTCAACTGCAATTTAAAATCGCCGCATATACAATGCAAATTCGTTAAACGACATAAACGCTGTAATTGTTTATTTTAAGTTATATAAATCTTATTGTTATGTCACGTATGATAATCATAGCTGCATTCTGCATAAATAGTTTGGGATTGTCAACTAAAACTAAAGAAAAGACAAACGCAAGCGAGGCGAGACAAGTGTTCAATTATTTTCTTTTTTCTTATAAGTCTAAGTCCTTAGTCTAAAGGTAGATCCTGCGTAGATCCTTCGGCGTGGTAATTGAGTTGCACTGCGGGCACAGTTTGCGCGCCCCCAGTGTCTGGAGCCAGCACTGCTCGCAATGAACGTGCCAGCAGGATACAGAAATGGCGGGATTCTTGTAGTCATCGATGCAGATCAGACACTTGAACTTGCTCTGTGCCTGTTTCTCGTACAGACGCAGTCGCGCCTTCAGGGATTCAATGATCTGCTGTTGATTTTTGTGCGACGAGCGACTAGATCGGGATGTCGATGGCTCCAAGCTTGCAGCCTCGTCGGCGTCAACAGAACCGACGGCAGTTTCCTCGGGAGGCGTGGAATGATTCTTGGGCGTGGAATCGTTAGACGATATAAGTCGACGCACATAGCTAGTCACCTCCGCCTCGGATGTGTCGCCCTCCTCGGCATCCTCGTTGGCCAGTGGAATCACATCGGCTTCACCATACTGTGTCGGTCCATAGATGTGTGTGTCATCCTCATCCACATTGACATCGTCCTCGTCATCATTCGCCGCCTGCTGCCCGCCATTGTATTTGATGGTCTGGCCCAGATTCAGTGCTCCATAGCCACCATGGACGAGTGTGGAGACACGTATTCTCTTCTGTCCTGCCCACTCATATTCCTCGTACTCATCACTGTCAAAGTCCTCGTCGCTCGACGCACGCTGCCCGCTATCTCCGTTGCTCTGACGAAGGCACTGATTTGCATGCTCCTGGATCTGGGTCTGAGGGAAGGTCTTATTGCAGACCGGGCAGGTGCTTTTGTTGCACGATTCGGCAACTGCTGCAGCTGGAGCTGGAGCTGCCGCTACTGCTGGAGGTGGAGCTGGCGGCGGTGACGGACGTTTTCGGGTACGTTGTCGTTGTCGTGCCTGTCGATTGCGCTGCACACGTTGGAACACACTCCACGGTCTCCTGCCTCCCGCCTCTACTACTTGCTGGGATTGTGTTGTTGTTGTTGTTGTTACTGAGGCAGGCATCGTCGTCGTCGTTGCATCGTTGGAACGAAGCTGCATGCTGTGCAAACGGTCCACCTCGACTTGGCAGTGATCGGCAACTTGGCTACGCTTGATTTTAGCATCGCAGCTGGGACATATCACATCCTCTTCACTGTTGGACAGATTCAAACTGTCTCCGTTGGTTACTGTCTCTGTTGCCATTGTTGTTGCTGTAATAATCCGTGGCAACCAGGCACGAGGGCTTGTTGCCACTGCAGTGCTGTTAGCGTGCTGTTTTTTTATTGGATTTCGTTGAAAATCTCGGATTTAAACTTAGTTTTTTTCCCCGAACGAACTTAAACAAAAAAAACAACAAACGCGACGCCGTCTTAGCGATCGCATTTCAACAGAAAAATAATCGATGGCACTATCGATAATTGAACGCCGTGCAACCATTGGTTTGATTATGGTTTGAGGGCTGCCACTTAGTTGTGCGCACAGACCAGCTAAATAATCCCGAAAACAAAGCACTAACATTTTTAGTGATTGTCAACCCCTCTGCAAATAATTATTTTTATTATTTTGTTTATTTTTACTGTAAAAAATATTCACGCAATGGTTTGTTAAAAATGTGAGAAACGAAAGTCATAACGCTTTCCACAATGCAATAGCGTAAGTGAATTTTTCTGCACGAAAAACAAACAACGAAAACGCCATTTTCACGGCAGAAGCAGCAGACAGAAAAGTGAAAAGCTGGGAAAACAGAATAGAGAAAATAGCAGTGCATTATTTTTCCCATATCTGTGTCACAATTAAGGTTTCCCAACCAACCGATAATTGAGTGGGTGCATGTGCGTGTGTGCTGTGTGTTTGTGTGTACGGATATCGAAACGAAATTATAAACAATAGCAAAATGTCGCAAATACCTAAACAACAACAACAGCAGCAACAACAACTGGGCAGCATTGGCATCTACAACAACAACAAAATGAATGTCATACCCAATTACACCCTGAGCGGAATGAGCTCTTTTGATGCCGAATCGCTTCCAGATTATTCTGAATTCGATTCCGAATCGGTAACTTTGGACTACTACAAGGAAAGGTACAACAACAACAACAACGAGGATATATCGTATTTTGTTTTGATTTCGCTAATTCTCTCTGGTTTCATTTGCTATTCTTCTGATTGTTGTTTTTGTAAATTCTCGATGCCCCCATTATGTTTATCTTTCTTTCATATCTTTTTGTTGTTTTGCTACACACGGAATGCAGATCCTGTTGCCATGCCCATCGCACATGCTGAGATATATATAAATACATATATGAGTACACACATATGCATATGTTAATTCGTATACAGTAAGAACCCCTTCAACCGTACATAACTCCCATAAATATTTTTTTCTTTCACTTTCAACTCATGATAATATAATATTACAATAAATATGGAACCCAATTTGACAATAGATGTTTGTTATAGCGCAGTTCCACTGTAGTATGCAAATCTTTTTAGTTTCTCTCGATTGTTTTGCTATAAATAGAGCAGACATAGAGCTTTTGTGTCTGGCCAGCGTCTGTGCGGGTAGAATCTCGAGAATTGGCCAAATTTTGCTTACCACAAAATGCCTTTACCCCCTTCTATATACAACTACATATGTATGTGTATGTGAGTGTATGTGTACTTCTTAACATTTCCTTATGCATAATTAATGACAGCTCTGCTCTCATATGTGCATCGAGAGTTGTATGCATTTTTATGGTTGCCTCTCCACCCACATGCGAACACGCCTCCTTTCCTCTTTTGGTTTTAATGGTTTCCCTTTATGCACACACTTTTGTACTCTCCCCCAGTGCCATCTGCATACTTATCTATTTTCCCTATATGTATGTGACATAGTTCGCTATGAAATTACAATATCCTATAGCAGATATGATCATAGCATGAGAACTGGGAAAAATATTAAACTGGGAACTAGACATACATATGTACATCCCTTTATTTATAGGTTTAATCCCTTCATAGGTTTTATCTAACTTGAACATTTTTTCACTCTAAATATCGTTCAGAATTGAAACTATTGAAGCATTACAAGACTACGAGACCTCTATCATGTTTTGTGCTTGTTTGTACAGTTGTTTTCCGGGGGTTCAGTGGGGTGAATAATACTATGCAATGCTTGGGGAATGTTGCTTCTGCATGTTGTTTTATTTGATCAGCCAATGTGCTTAAAGCTGTTGTTATTATTGTAATCTTATACTAACTAAACGAATGTTATAAATTCTATTCTTGTTTTTCCCCCCAATCTAACCTACGAACAGATGTTGAACCGGCTGAAGCCAGCATTTTGAATTGAAACGCATTTGAAAAACATACACAAAATTGAATAACGCACATGCTAAGAAAGCTAAGATAAAAGCGCAAGAATAATAAAAAGCAATATACGCTAAGTTAATTAAACCAAATCGTTATATTCCACGCCAGAGTTAGCGTTACTCCCCTATTTATATACTCCATATATATAAATATATATACAATACTAACCCAAAGGCATTTGAAACGCATTCCAATTTAGTATAGCGCGGGCAGACACTTTGCCTAATTAGTTTATAAGGTAAGTCGACGCTTTACTTTATTGCTATTTGTCTATATATATGTACATATAAATTCTTTAAGTTTATATACAACTCTCTGTTGATTAGTGTACAACGGCCCGACGCAAATAAAATGGCGCCAACAACGACAATTGAAACCATAACAATCACAAGGCCCCTGAAGGTCAGTATGAAGCAGAAGCCTTTACATATCACAAGGATCATCTTGCTAACCTCTCTCCATCTCTCTCTCTCTCTCTCTCTCTCTGGTGTCTCTGGCAGGTGATTGCTTTCATATGTGGAGTCATTGTGGTGATCCTCATGATTATGGCCCTGGCCTCCACAGACTGGCTAATGGCAGATGGCTGGCGACAAGGCCTCTTCGTGCACTGCATTGAAGAGGACTCGCAGTTGCCGCTGCCATTCAATATTCAGGATCCACCAGGATGTTACTGGACGCGCGATATTGGTATGTTTTCTCAACTGCTACAGAATTATGGCAGAGAAGAGTTAGTAGATTCTAGTCCCAAATCGCAGGACAATACTCCTTTGAATCGTTGAAATTATATAAGCACTTCAACTGCGCTCTGATACTTCTACTCTGTCACTCTGCAAGTCGTGAAATAGGTTCAATTCAATCAGCCAATAGAGACTGCTTATATTATCTATATATTGTATAATATATGCATAACCATTAAACCTTTTGATCTTATCTTGCAGGCTACATCAAGGCCACCGCAGCTCTCTGCATTATCACACTAATAACAGATGTGATTGCCACTGTGCTTACTGGACTGGGCCTGAAGACTCAGAATCACAATCTGAAATATAAGTTCTACCGAATAGCCGTGCTGGTGATGCTCGTCTCACGTAAGCGGCGCCCCCCTTGCCTCGTCTTTTTTACTCACTATATAATGCTTTGTCTGTTTAATTTATTTCAGTGCTGGCCGTGCTATCCGCCTTGATAGTCTATCCAGTCTGCTTTGCGGGCGAACTAACAATGGGTGAGAGCATATAAATATAGTTAAATATTTCTGGCAAACTATAATCGCTTTCTTTTTCATACACACACAGCGAACCGGCGTGTCTGGGAGTTTGGCTGGGCCTATGGTGTTGGCTGGGGTGCAGCCATATTTCTGTTCGGAGCCGTAGTGCTGTTGTTATGCGACAAGGAGTCCGAGGAGATCTACTATAAGGAGAGAAAAATTGTACATGAAAACCAAATGCGCGCCTAGGCAAGGCCGCACGACCTGCCTGACGTCGTTCTTTAGACATAAGCATCTAGCTACCAATACACACTCGCTCACACACACATACACTGACACCGACACACACAGGACACTCAAAGACTTATATAAATTTCGATTAGAATCAGACCTAAATGAACAATGGATAAAAATGAAAACCGAAAATAATTTACAATTCGTATGAAACAGAATCCGCGACAACTTCCCCTTTTTCCCCATAGTACTTGACTTTAGTTTCGTTTTAACTTGTTTCCCTCATATCTTCCAATGAACACACACATTCATACACACATAAAAAAAAAAAACAGAGAGACATACACACACATACGTATACAGAGACTCTTAACAATTCTAGCGCCGCATCTCGCATATAATCGAACATAAATCAAATCGTTAAATCGTGTCCAACCTACCTATATAACTACATACATACACGCATACATGTGCATATATAATCAATCGTAAATCGTATCAGCGACTTTTAGAGAGCAACCATAGTCTGTGTCGAAATCAAAACCAAATTGTATTTTACGCATTTACAATGTATAATCCAGATCTAGAAAAGGTTTCCATAGGAAACACAATGACGAGTAGTTTCCAGTTCAGATCTGCAGACAGCAAAAAAAGCGCATACCCCTAACGACATAAAAGTAATAATATTATAATATAAATGTGCATACTCTCGAAAATTCACGTACTCATTATGTAATATCCTATCCTCAAACATATATATGCAAATGTATCTTAACATCTTGTAATCAAACAATTTGATCAAATTGAAACAGATTTGATTTCGAGCGATAACGCTTTCTATTTCGTATATATCAATTGTAATCTGATACTTTGCTGTGTGTCAGTCAGATCCCTAGCTACCCATATACTCGAATACACATACAAACATATCCATATATGATTTGAGAGACCAATCTCCTTTTGTAATATACTTATACCGTCCCGACTTATGAACACCCGACTCAACCACACACTCAGTTTACCTGTAATAATGTTTAAGTTTCACTCGTGTTTTGTAACTAATCCTAACTTTTACTCAACCCTGACAGCCCCTGCCTTTCTTATATTTATTATATTATAATTTATTATTGTACAATTGGTTTATGTCTTATGCTACAATTCACATATCACAGACAGTTAAGAATATAATAAAAACGTTTTTCACAACTTTTGTTAACAATTTCAATGATCACCGATTTTATTTATAATATACGCACATACTTATACTTATGTATATATATAGTTTACAACAAACCTTTAACTATGTTCTTAATTATTGATTGATTCGTTTTCTCTCTGCTTTCGTCTTGGTTATTCTTTTTCTCTTTCGAAAACGACAATTAGACAGTGTTTTTAGATATGAACCGAATACTGAAATCAAGTTGAACGCGACGAAAATTACAAGAACAAGAACTACAACAATTACACATGCATTAACATTCATAAGTAAAAGAAGAGAAGAGTCATTGAACAAATCGTAGGCAGGAACGTGCGGTGAAAAAAGAGAGAATGAAACGAAACAAAAGAAAAATGAAAACAAACGTAAACATAAACGAGACGAAACGTAACGAAAGAAAACAAGAACAATTAACGAGTATAAAATGAATAACAAGAACAATTATACCAAACAATTTTAATTAACTATACTATAAACTGTACTTGCGTAAGGTTAAAAAGTATGCAACTATTATTAAAAGAACACACATTAATTAACATTACAAGTGAAAAAAGAAACGTAACTGAGAACGAGATTACTTAATTTTAATTATACATACATACACTCACATACATAATTAATTATAGTGTACTCAAATGTGAACTTTTACGAGAAACGTTACAATTTTTTATTGTGAGACGAATGCAAAATTAGCAACAACAACAACAAATATTACAAGAGGACTTTATCGAGTCGCTAAGTCGTTCCAGTGAAACTTATCAAACTTATTGCTAGTGATCGCATGTATTGAATATAAAATTCACTTGATATTCACCTATGTTTACGATACTTAAGTATGTCTGCATCAATTGAGAAAAGTCCTATGCCCACCCCAAAAATCAAATCGGTTTTAATGTAAATATATTTCGGCCAAGCATTCAGTACTGCATTAGATCTCCCACAAAAGCAAAGATTGTTAACACTTAGCCATAGATTTAGTTCGTCATGCCATAATCAAAATTTATTCACATGTGAACCAACAACAACAACAAAATACATAACCCACTAATATAAACAACATTGTGATTGCTTTACTTTGGGCACCCATGAACAGCAACTCATGTACTCGGCTCGTTGGTAATGGCAATCCCTGTAAATAGTGCCTCCAATTCCGCCATGCTTGGACGCGTATCAGGATTCTCATTCCAGGAATTAGTCATCGCCGTTTGCATCTCTGTTGTTGGTGTGATATAAAATTCTTCTTTTTGTGGCCGTAGACCTGGATGCGAAATAGTTTATTCTTATTAACTTTGGTTATATAGATCATATAGTATACAAACCCTTATTCACGTTATACGCTAAAACCACATCATTGTGAAGATCCACGTAGGGTGTTTGGCGAGCCAGCAGTTCCCACAATGTTATGGCACAGCTGAACACATCGCATTTCTCAGAATACGTACTGCCCCTGAAGACCTGAGAACAAATTTTAAAATTTTGTTTACTTAACGTCTACTAAAGCCAGTCAATTTAAATATTAGAAGTACAAATTAATAAATTTCATATTAAGAAACAATTTACAAAAAGTAACAACGCAAGTCTCAGTCAAACGCAGTCGACAGTGGGATACCCTTTAACCGATGCTCCGCTGTAGTTTAATTTGTAAATTCACCCACAGATACATATGTACTCACCTCGGGTGCCATATATCTGGAAGTGCCACAATTATTGGTCATATTGGTCGCCATATCTCGCACAGTGCCAAAGTCACAGATTTTCAGAGTACGTCGATTATTACACAACAACATGTTATTAGGCTTCAGATCGCGATGAATCACCGGTTTGGGCTGCATGCCATGAAGGAAAGCCACTGCCTGTTGAATGAGTTCAATAAATTATCTTCTCTTACAATAACTAGACGTGCAGACTTACTTTGCAGACTTGCAGGAACCAATTGACGACATCTTCAATTGTATATTCAGTTTTTTCAATTAAATGCAGAAATTTGTAGAGGGATCCACCATCTGCATATTCCATGATAAGATAAAAATACTCCGAGTCTGGCCTCGAATAGCCATATAATGCTATAATATTATTATGCCTTGCCCGAGAAAGTTGTCTACATTCTTCTTGAACTCTTTGTGTCATATCTCCGAGTTGCATTATCTTAACTGCGACTGGTGACTCATCGCAGCGAAGAGCCTTAAAGACTTTGCCGAATGTGCCCCTTCCGATTTCCTTTTGGATGGATCAATGTTTCTTTTATATGAATATCTTATTACCCTGTATTATTACTTACAACGCCTAATTTTATTGTATCGAAAGGTATCAAAACAAAGCCTTCTTCACTTTCCATGTTGTTTGTCCAAGCAACATACTCGTATGTTCGCAATAAGCAGCGATCAAAACGAGTTAATAGCATTCGCGTAGTATTATTTTTTGGTATTATTTAATCTAATATACATGGAAATACTGTCGCACATCGGCGATAAGCTTTTTTGTTGCAATAAAAAGTTGTACACCCTGCACTCGCTGGAAAAGTGCGAGAAAGGTATATTAAATTTGTGAACAAGTACAGGCTGTGATAGCTGATAGAAACAACCGACATATGTATGTACAACAGACTATATATTTTAACAATTAAATGCCCCCTTTCGCTGCAGTCTTTATTAAAGCAAATTAAGAGAAGTATATTAAAAAAAACTGAACATTTTTATTATTGAAATTATATAAAGGCTCACTCCTCAAGGTCACTAACCACCCCATAAGTGTTCGTAAATCCTTCAAAGCTGGTCTTCATCTCTGCCATAGTTGGACGATCTTCGGGCTCTTGTTGCCAGGCCATATTCAACACGGTTCTGATTTCGTCGGGGGTCCTAATGTAGTACCGATCTGTCGTTGGACGCTGCAAACCTGCATTATATATTGTAAATTGCTATCTTATTGTTGACTATTGTATAAGTTCAAATGTGTAAATAGACGTACCACTGTACGAAGCCACCATTATGCTAATGGGTGTATTTAACTCCTTGTAGGGTCTCTCCCGAGCGAACATTTCCCACAACGTAATGGCACAACTCCAGACATCACACTTCTCTGTGTACCTATTGCCAGCCAGGACCTGAGAAGTAATCATTGGTGAGTGAAATTGCTGATCACATTTCGATTATTTACCTCTCTTGCAATATATTGAGGAGTACCACGCATGGAAGACATTATAGTTGCCAGATCTCGCACAGTGCCAAAGTCACAGATCTTCAGAGTGTGTCGATTGTTGGACAATAACATATTGGCAGGCTTCAAGTCTCGATGAATAACTGGCCTGGGACCTAAGGCATGAAGAAAGGTTACTGCCTTTGGAATAAGTTGAAATAGTTATCTACTCCTTTAACAGATTTTTATACTTACTTTACAGATTTGGAGAAACCAATTGATTACATCTTGAATTGTGTATTCAATTTCTTGAGAGTCGTGTAAAAGGTTGCTCAAGGTTCCTCCCTCAACGTATTCCATGATCAGATAGAATTGCTCGTTGTCTACCATCGAATAGCCATACATTGCAATAATATTATCGTGCTTTGCCCGAGAGAGTTGTCTACATTCTTCTCTAACCTTTTCAGTGGATTCTCCGAGTTTCATTTTCTTTACTGCAATGCGTGATCCATCGGAACGAAGGGCCTCCACGACGGTGCCGTATGACCCCCTTCCGATTTCCTTTTGCGTGGTTTAACTTTCATTTCAGATTTAAATCTTATTAATGACTATTATTACTTACTCGGCCTAATGTAATTTCAGCCAAAGGGACTGAAACGAAGCTTTCTTCCAGTTCCATACTTTTTTGACGAATGAGTCAGTTCTTCAATCGAAAATCGTATTTATAACCGACAGTCAAGATAAGCCACAAAGTAAACATTGCCAGTTGCTCACAGGTGGGGTATATAGCGTATAGATATATATTACTATATATTACTCCCATCAGTATATTCTGCATAAATAAACTTGATCGGATTCTGCCTGTTACATAGACGGGTTAAATGCAATCATAGATTCATTAAGCATTACTTTGAATACTGAGTCAACTATGTTCATTCCAGGCGTCTTTCTTATATGTATGTTTAAATGAAGATCTTTAAAGTCTAACAATCATACGTCAGTTGAGATTTGATGGAACATTTATTAGCTTCTCCAGGGGAATCATTTGATTGATTGATTATGATATGGCTACCACAGGGCGATTGAATTACAAACATCATGAATATGGATGGAGTACGTATGTACACTTAGGTGTATGTATGTATGTGAGTGTGTATTACAACTACGGCTACAGCTACAGCTGCAACAACTAAAACTACAGCTGTTGTTTAAAGTTGCAGTCAAAATAGTTCACAGCCCGTTGCGGCCAGCGTCCTTAATCCTTCTTGGCTATTAGGCCCTGCTTCTTGAGCTGCCGCAGCGCACACTTGGCGGCCGTACACTTGGCAATCCGATAATTGCGACCGATGCCACGGAACGTGCCCTTGCAGAAGACATCAACGGTGACCCGCACACGGCGACCATCGGCCAATTTTTCCGGTTTGCCAAACTTGGCTGTCTCTGGCTCGAGCTCCAGGAGCTCGCGTATCGGAGACTTTGGCACAGAATTGCTGAACTGTTCAATCTCTGGTTTCATCATGTTGCTGTACACCTGCCAGACGACATCCAACGACATATTGGAGTCCAGAAAGATGGCGCCGGCAATTGATTCGAATACATCGCCAAGTGCCTTGGGCACCTCAACGTCTTCGGCATCGTCGCATTCCTCCTCCGACAGCAAATAGTACTGCAAGAAATTAAATGAATTATAGTCAATCAACAACACTGCAACCAGCCTCCCTCCCTCGTTGCTTACCTCCTCACTGATGCTGTGGCCATTTTCCTGCTGAATGCGCACGAATCGATCGATGACATCGTTGAGTCCCGGCGACAAGTGGCGGAAATACTTGTGGAAACCATGTCGCACAGCCAGCGAGGCAAAGATGGTGTTGTTCACCAGAGCCGAACGAAGATCGGTCAGTGCGCCCGGCGAATGCTGGCGAGGATCCTCGTAAAGATGTCGCGTTATAAGATAATCAAGTACTGCATCACCAAGGAACTCCAGACGCTGATAGCAGTCCGTCAGTCGATTGGGCGTGTAACTGGCATGTGTCATGGCCTGCAGCAAATAGGAACGATCTCTGAATCTATAGCCCAAGCTGGCCTCGAACTCCTCGAAGCCTCTTAGCAAATGCTCCAGTTCGGTGTCCGCATGCGGCGAAAAGTGTAGCAACGGACTGCGCGGCGTGGGCCACTTCCCATACACAGTGACCATGCCATCGGCATTGGGTTTGCTTGTGCCTGGCTGACGTTGCTGCTCCTTCTTATCCTCCCCCTCAGCAGCTGGCTGCAGTTTGTAGGGCAGCACACGTACACCCAGCCAGGCCATGAACAGCAGAGCGCCACGGGGACCACACTCGATGAGATAGGCACCAATCAGTGCCTCCACACAGTCAGCAATGGACTTGTCCGGTATGCTGTGCTGCGACACCAGATTGTACGGAATGAAGCAACTGAAATCGGTCGACTCATTCGAGTCATCCAGGTGGGGTGCATTGGCACTGGAAACGGTGGCAACTGTTGTGGCTTGCTGAGTGTCCTGACCAGCACATCCGGCCAGCCCCAAGGCATCGGCCTTCTCGCGCACCAGTTCACAGATCTGAGCACTGCTCATATTCTTAATGTCCAGCAGATCGGCAAGCTTCCAGTGATGCGTCGGTATCTTGGCCTCAATCAGTGCCTTCTCCAGCTCCTTGGGCACGTAGTAGCACGGCGGCAGCCAGTTGTCATGCGGCTCAAATTTGGTTGCTATCATATACTCGCCAAGTCGCTTGCGTCGTCCCAAGCGATACAGATTGAGATTGGCCACCTGCTTGGAGCGCAGATGACTCAGTTTGCCCTCGTGCACATTCTCATAGGTGATGTACAGATAGGTGGTGATGGCATATTTCAAAAACGAATCTCCAATTGTCTCCAGTCGCTCCAGATTGATGCCATCGTTGGCATTGGACATGGTCAGGCCCTGTAGAATGATACTTGGACTAGGTCCAGGATGACCCGTCAATTCGGGCTGGTGATCAAAGCTGAAGTTTCCTCCCGGCCAACTGCTCGACAGAGCCAACTGGGCTGGATTGGTATCCTCCTTAGTGGCAGCTTCTGCCTGCCCATTGTACTCCAGCTGAAACTGCAGGCGTATCTGTTTGCTTGCCAGCTCCAAACGATGCTGATCGTTGTAATTATCAAAGCTGTCGCCGCAGCCTAAAACGCGATAGCTTTCGCCATCGACGCTGCGCTGCCACTGCTGATTGAGCTCAATAAAGTCATCGAGCTGCAGCTGCTTTTGGTCACCTAGTTTGGCCAGCAATTGCGCTTCTGTTACATAAGGCAGCAACTCCTTGAGTAGGGCAACTTCATCTCGTTCTGTTGTTGCTGTGCCGCTGCCTTCCATGGGTCGTTTCAGTGTCAATTCCTGATCATGCGGCACCAACATGCCACAGCTCTCGATCTCCGACTTGAAGCGATCTATGGACGCCACATAGTTAGCCGTGTTCAGCTTCTCTTGCTTCTCCTGCTGCTGTTCAAAGTTGTAACCAATTAGCAGATTCTTTGTCTCCTGATACTGTCGCTCATTGGCATTCGTTGCCTGTATAATGGATAACTGCTTCTGTCGCTTCTCCAGCTCCTGTGCCGTCTCAATGGTCTCTGCCTCGTTCTTCGAGGTGAACTCAATGTGGCTCATCGTATCGTCATCATCGTCGGAGCTGTAAGTGCGCAACTGGTGCATGGCTGGCACATGATCATCGTCATCGAAGCTGGAGCTGAGTGAGTTGTCCGAGTCGTAGTAGCTGAACTTGGGCTTGGCTGCAGCCACGCTCCCATTGATTGCTCCACCTGCTGTGGCGGCGCGAGGCTTGTTGTTGCCGCGTGGCAGTTGTTGCTTTTTCTGACCCGCTGCTGTGGATTGCTTGAAAGCGCTGCTGTTGCTCACATCCCAGAACGTTGGTGAGCCGTAGCGTGTTTGCTGATCGCCTGCAAGGGGAAATCATATTTAGAATAGGAAAGTAAACTTCATTAGAGTGAGCTAGACTGTTATATACCCCATCCACCAACTTGTAGTGCACACTTGTAGGCGTTTGAAGTGCCACTTGGTTACTTACAAAACTTCACATTCGCAGGCAGCACTGGCAGATAGTCCTCGTCCTCCTCATCCTCATCGTCGTCGCCGTAGGAGCTGGCAATGTCGTCGGCCATGTCATTGGACCAAGTGCCAATTTCAATGAAATCGTCGTCGTTTTTATTCAATTTCTCCTCTCCCTCGATGACTAGATCCACAGCACTCTTGGGTGCCTTTTCTCGCTCCTCCTGCTCCTTTTTCTTCTTCTCCGCCTCCTGCTCCAACAGCTGCTGCTCTGCCTCCCCATCGTTCTGCTTCGACTGTGGCTTTTGCTTTGATTCGCGTGACTTTTTCAACACCTCCGAGAGACTCCAGCCAAAGTCCAGCATCGGCCATTCGAAACACTCGTCCTGAATCTGCTGCTGTCCGAGGCCAAGATCAGCGGACACCTGTTTCCTGATATCATCAGCGAGCAGGAGTCCATTGATGCGATACAATATGCAGGGCAGGCAGACTGCAGTGCGCCACAAGGAGGCCGGAAAGGGATGCACCGTGCACAGCTCTGGCACAAGGATCTGCTTCTGTTCGAGATTCTCACGCTTGGCACGCTTCGTCTCCTCCGAACTGGTGGGCAGCGCAACACCTTTGCGATTCACATAGCGTGGCGTAAGGAAATTTAGCCTCGCACTCGTGTGATCCACGTCCAGCAGCGGCTGTGACACATTCTGTATGGTCAGGCCGTACTTGACCAGATAGTAGTGCTTGAAGGTGCGATAATTGTCGCCCGGGAAGCAACTGAGAGGGGAGAGATGTGGACATATCTCTGCCACGTAGAAATACTGTGGTTGATCCTGGTTGCGGTACCACGGCATAACGACAGCGTCCTGGAAGCGCTGCGCCTCAAATGGCTGCGCCTGTCGCTCGCCCTCGGGCACAGGCTGTGGCATCATGTTCCCGTTCGCTTGAATCAGCTGTAGAAACTTCCAATCAATCACTCGACTCTCTGTTTCCGCTGTCTTCAGTGTGGGCACAATGAAGACACAGTTTTCTGTGGAGTCCGGATCGAAGAGCATGAGAAACTTCTGCAGGCGCAGCACATTGGTGAACGTATAGTTCAGGAAGACATTGATGCACTCGATCTGCTCTGGGGTGAGCACAACTCTTTCAGCTGCCAGTTCAAGCGACACCTTCACTTCGCCCGATCGTGTGAATATTGAGAAGGCACTCAGCTTTGGAATGCGCTTTAATGTGAGTATGCCAAAGCCCTGTTGGGCCTCCTCTGGCGGATAGATCTTGCGACCACGTGTATTCTGCTCCTCGGGAATGGGACACTGCAGTGTCAGCTGTATGAAGTACAGATAGCAAGGAACACCTGCCACGGGCCGACAGTCACAGAACTCAGATGCTATGCGCTTGTAGTAATACTGACGCCGCTTTGTCGTACCCGGACGCGGTTCATCGTTCTGCTGCACAATCTGCTCATCCTCTGGCTCCAAATCGAAGCATTCCCAATCCGGTTCGAGGGCGCGAAACCCTTCCTTGCCAATGGGCTGCAGCTGATCATCAAGCTCTCCAATTCTGTGCAGCTCAATGCACGCCTGCAAAGCGGCCAGACGTCGCGCCAGTGTCTGGGTAGGCATGGGAAGACCCTGCGGAAAGGAATTGCATTAATATAGAACTCAATATCTACTTGAGAAGGAGGCACCACTTACAACAATGTCGTGTTTCAGTGGCGAATTGATGGGCAGGCGCAGTGTGTACTGGTAAAGGGTAATTCCCTCCTGCCTTTCCTGGCGTGCACACCGCCACAGCGCGGTCAACTTGGTGAAGGTGTCACTGGGCAAGCGGGCACAGTATTTGTTGACCAGCGCAATGGCTGTGCTAAGATCCACAGAGGCACCGCCTGGCGACAATTCCGGCTTGGGTTGATACGCCGAAATGCAGCTGGTAAAGCGATCCGCCAGCACCTGCTCCACTTCAGCTGGCTCCGTATTGGCACACTTGGATAGCAGTAGCTGTAGGGGGGAGTAAGTGGAGATTAAAACGATTCAAAAGAAGATAAATGAGACTATTACCTGCTCGATTTCACGATATTGCGCCATCTGATGCACAAGCACTTGAGTGGTGCTGGCCAAGCTATCCACAGAGCTGGATGCAGGCGTCGCAGCAGTAGGAAGATCCTTTTCGGCAAGCTCACATTGGAAACGCTGCTTTGGTCTGCGCTCGGCGCTTCTGTCACTGGGCGTCGTGTTGGTCAGACTGATGGCATCGTCACTGGAGTTGCCAGTATCGAAGACATTGCTAACGCTGGGTGCCGTTGGCGGCGTCTCGTCTTGAATCTCTTGCAACTTAATGTCACATGATGTGGGCGGTTGATTGCTGAACACCTCCGGATTGAGTATTTTAACAGTTCCACGCGCTGTGCCAAATGTATAAGGATCTGAGGCTGACGAATTGGGCAGCGCTGAGTCATCCGAATCACTGTCCGCCTCCGTCTGCTGTGCATCCCCATTCGTTGCGGCGCATATGTAGCGATGACTCTGATCGCTTAGCTGGATGGCATCGCATGCTGCAGCCTCTTGGAGCGGTGCCACCAGCATCACATGATAGGCAGGTGCAGCTCGTGCACGTCCCTTGCACTGCACATAGCTGCGATAGGTGATTGGTGGATCCCAGCGCACCACCAGATTGCATTTGGGCACATCGATGCCCTCCTCCAGCACTGAGGTGCCAATCAGAACATTGCAGTCGTGCATTCTAAAGCGTTTGAGCACTTCCTCTTGCCTGCGATGCTCCTGCTCGGCTTCCTTGGGCTCTGTGGTGGGATCTGCCACACGATCTGTGGTATACTGACAGCGCAGGAATTTGAGATCTGGATCACGACGACTCATCTCCGCCAGCAACTCAAAGAGCACACGCGCTGTGTGATTGTGATTACAGTAGATGAGCGCACAGAGCGTTTCGCTGGCGTCGTGTTGGTAGCGATTGTTGCGCCTCGCATGCAAACGCCTCCTTGTGTGCGTCTGTCCAGTGTTGGCTTTGTTGGACTTCACGGGGGGCACTGGAGGTGTTGTGGGAGCTGCTTCACTTGGTGTTGTTGCAGTTTCTGCTGCTGCCTCAGTTGCCATTGGCGTTGGCTTTGCTGCCTCCTCTGCTGGTGCATCCAATTTCAGCAACTGCTCGAGATTTCTTACCACGCTGAGAGTCTCTGCATTCTGTTGATCTAGCTGCTCCACCACATGGCATTTGGCCTTGAGTGCATGCGATAATTTATTAAAATCCGCCTGATCCACCTGGTGACGCATCTTGCGCAGCCCATCCGCCGACTCTGCGGGCTTGAAGCAGCGTAGCACCTTCAGCAGGCGACGCACTTTGGGGCTTGAGTAACGCTCAATAGTGCAGCGCGGCTCTTCTGCGGTTAACTGCTTCTGGAATGTTTGCTCGCACAGCGTATGCACCTGAACCAGCGCAGTGTTGACCAGACAGAAAAGCAGATAATGACGCTCGTGGGGAGTCTTCACTTTGAGCTTCTCGTTGCGCTGGTAGAAGTGATGGGCGGCACGTTGGGTTCCCCAGGGACCCATCTCATGCAGCACGGTCAGCAGGGAGTCCAGCACGATGAGTGGATCCAACTTGGGATCGGGAATATCTGCAAAAGGAATAACCATATCAATTAACTATGTAAACCTGCATCCAGCTGTGCACAAACCCTTTAGATCCTCCATGAACTGATCAGTTCCATAGATTTCGAAAGGATCGTAGCGATGATCGTTGAGGAAGGCCTTGTGAGTCTTCAGTATGTCGGCTATCACACTGGACAACTGGTCCATTTCGAAGGGAGCACACTGTACTATGTACTCCTGGGGTTTGGCACAGTAGCGCAGCACCGTCACAATATCACTGGCAGTCTCGATGCGGCACAGCATTTGCTGTTCCAGAGTATCCAGCATAGCGTTCAGCTCCTCCAGCTCGCAGCCAGCACTATGCAATGGCCCGGCCAGACCCAGTATTCTGGGTCTATCCTTGGGCGCTGCGGGCAAAATTATCTCCTCGAAAATTGGCATAATGCTGCGATAGACAACGCTATCATGACAATCCTCAAGTACAATTAGCTGTACACTGCTAAGCGGCAACTCCTTGCACTTTAGCAACTGCAGAAACGTCTCCGGCTTCAGAATGCTGACATGGTAGTCAGTCCAGCAATGATCGAATGATGTTTGCTGCAGCTCATCGCGCTCCTGCCATACTTTGAGATCGGTGAGGTGTGTTAGCATTGTGTATATCGATGAGTCCTCGCCACTCAGCTGTGTGCTGAGATATACACTAACTTTCCCATTGCGACGTCCTTCTCTGGACAATTCCTGCAGCAACTTCAGTGCAATAAACTCCTTGGAACTTCTGTGGCCCAGACAAATGATTGTGTTGCGTTCGAAGGCGGAGGCCAGTAGCTCCACCTGGAAGTCTCGCGGCGTGAACACCGTCGTGTGCAGGTTGTTGTCGCACCAATGGAACGCCATGCTGAAAACAGCATATGCAACAGGCTATATGCGTAAGACTTTAAGCGGTAGAGTAGACTCTACTGCAGTTGGAATAGGTGGGTAATCCACGATGTGTAAAAGCCGGCTCGGGTGTTTTTTACCTCATCGATGTATCGGTAATTGGTAATCGATGCATCCAGTGCGATGAATCCACTTTAACAGACTTTGAATTTCGATTGGCAAAACTATCGATATATAGCAATACATAACATTTTGCTTATTAATCGCTTGAAGTTGCGATGATTTTTTCACGAGCATGTACACAAAAAGTTGTTATACGACTTGAGTTCGGTCAAGATTTTGTCTCAAATTCAAGTGGCAAACGGCAGTTGAAATAAATTATTATTTTATATTGATTTGAGCAAGTTTATTTAATTTATACTATAATGCGGCGTTCTCTTGCACCATCAATGCGCCGTTCCCGATCACCAACAATGCGCAGTAACCGAATGCTAACAATTGACGAGTTTATTGAATTGGGTACAGAATCTTGTGATTATGAAAGTAACGATCGCCGTTCCCGAGCACCATCAATGCGCCATTACCGAGCACCATCAATGCGCCATTACCGAACACCATCAATGCGCCAGTCGAATAAATGGTGTAGAGATGTGTCTTGTAAAGATAAAAATATCGTTCACATAAATCCATTGGATGATGATGAGCCCGAGGAAATGCAATGGGGCACAACAGGAGGAGGCTATAGAAACAGGGGACCCCGCAGATACGGCGATGAAGAGAATCCCCTAAATGGCAAACGTATTTTTCTAGTGCTCTACCGCCAACAGTCCAACAAAAAGCACAAGACGTGGACAGGCAATGGCACTTTGGAGGTGACTGCAGTGCAGACGACCTTAAAAAACGAGTTTGGAAAAACTTTAGATGTGTTGAAAGATTGCATGCACAAGCCAGCAAAGATCCACGAGGGAGCTCTGCTTGAAATTGGCATGAAGGACGTAGAGATTCAGCAAGAGCTCAAGACAAAAGCAGAATGTGTAGCACAGAGGAAAGAAGAAATCGAAAATTGGTATCAACAACAGGAGGAAGTCTCACACGGGCTAAATGATTTCCCCAAAAGACCTGAGCATAGATCGGTGCACCCTCTAAAGAAGCCAAAGCATTCTCACGATGATGAAGCTAAACATGAAACTCCTAGAAAAATCGGCATTGTAATTCCGAAGGAAGTTAGCACTACAACTGCGACGGAAATTGACACTACAACTCCAGCGGACTCCATTCCTAAACCCTTTAGGGTTAGCGAATATGTTTGCATGCTAAGACCTTCAAAACTGCAGCTAAAAGCTTTGCAGCTTCTTGAAGATACTAGTTCCTCATTGTCTGAGGTAGTATTATAACATTCGAATCATTAACTTTGTCAATAATTGAAGTTTCTTTGTAGGAAATCATTGATCTAACTGAAATAATCTGCGACCATCCTACGATGCTCAAGGATCTTGACCAAGAACCGTTAGTGTCCGAAGTGCTGCTGCCACATTTGGAACCCTTTTCGGACATGGGTCTCTGGGACTCTGCCAAGTTCCAGTTTGTCCACCAAATGCTGGACCACTGGGTTATGGACCTGGGCGAAAAATGTGCCATTGTGGCAAGCACCCAGCGGTCCCTGGACCTCCTTCACCGATACTTTGAATACTGCGGAATACGAAGCCAGCAACTCGACGAAACCTACAATTCATCAGACATGCCAAAGGATGTCATGGTCATCCTTCTGCTAGTCGGCAAATTGCCTCCCATGCGCCTAGCCAACTGTAAAATTCAAATAATCTATAATTTAAGCGCACGGGAAGAAGGTACTCTCTTTTTCAAGAAAAACTGTGACATACAGATCTACACACTGATCACAGCTGGCTGCCTGGAGGAGGGACAGTTCCAGGAGACCTTAGGACTTGTTCCAATTAGTGATGATATTGAATGTTTACTTGAAGTTACTGCTACGCATGAGTTGCTGCCTGAGCACAAAGATAATGTGAGTTCAGTCAGGAGTTTTCTTTGGTGTGTCGTAATAATTTGAGCATCTCTTACAGATTCTAAACAAATTTAAACAATGGCAGCGGCCTTACAGTGAGGACTTTCTTAAGGTAAGCCGGAACTACTGATTAAAGAATACTTATAATTAATTCCCTTTTATCTTTAATTGCAGGAGGCCTTCAAGGGCGAGGATCTCGGCATCATCAGCTTTGTTTTTAGCCATGATTGGACTTAAGACTAAGGAAGATTTTCACTTAAATAAACCAATTTATTATTCATACATTGAATTGTTTTTAGTAAAGCACTTTGATGTTACGATCTCCATCCTCAGGGAAGATTTTCACTTAAATAGTCAAATTTATGTATTTATCCATTGAATTGTTTTTAGTAAGGCACTTTAATGTTACGATCTCCATCCTCAGGGAAAACTCACTTAAATAAACCAATTTATGTATTCATCCATTGAATTGTTTTTAGTAAGGCACTTTGAGGTTACGCGGGGGTATTAATTATTAATTAAGGAGGAGCTACTGCACTGCAGCAATGCGCAAGGAGTAGTTATTATCCTGCCTGTTGTAGATGACTTCGTCGCAAGTGATCAGGGAGCCCAGTACAAGCTGCTGCTCCAGCTTGGCCAAGTACTCCTCTGTTGGTTCATCCGGCAAACCAATCAAATCGAACTCAGTTGTCAGTATAGGGAATGTAAATTGTGGCGGATACGGGCGTATATTATCCACGTTTATGGGCACAATGTTGCCATAATCTATGAAGAGTATGCTCGGATGACCATCACCCACCAGTTCCAGGCACAGACCACGGCACCATTTGTCCTGATACTTGGCAATGCACAAATCGCCTTTGCTGCAATTAGAATTGGAAATAAGCACTAGAAATTATAGATTCACTTTCACTGGCGACTTACGGCGGAGCATAGAAGTTAAACTTGGCCACGGACTGACCATATTGCTGCAAGTCGCGTTGCATTTGGGTGATTTCATAAGCAAAGTCTAGCATGGTGCAGTGGATGACACCAAATTTGATGAACGTGTTGTCCATGACAACGAGATCCTTACGCTTGCCCGTCTGCACCGGCACGTGTTGCAAATACTGCAAAGGAAACAATCAGAACTTGTAAATGCGGAAAAGGGATTTCATCAAATCCACTTACATTCTCCTTCAAGCCGCCATCCGACATAGTTGGTTCCACAGGTGTCAGTATCGTTTTGAGCAGGCGATTCAGGCTGCGATTTAGTTCACTCTCCACAAGCAGCACACGCTGCATGCCCCTGTCGAAGTCGTACTCCCGCTGTGAGTACTTCATCACGAATGTGTAGTTGTGATCCAGTTGGTACATCATCTCACGCACATTGGGACACATATAACGCCGGGGAACACCACGCAGCAACACGGGCAGAGCATATCGCGGCAGAGATGCCAGATACTGACTACACTCTTGCAGCTCTTCCAATTTAGTGATCTCCACACTGCCATAGTCCACACAGACCACGTAAATGGCCTGTGGATTGTCCACATTGAGGACTATGGCACGCACAATTTGTGTGCTTAACTGCAGTAAGACAAACTGACCGAGTTGGGGAAGCTTGATCAATCTGGGTGTGTTCTTGCCACGCGTCATGATCTCGGAAAGCACCTTGTAGTAGGCAACCTCGTCGGCTACTTCAGCTGAGCGTACGTAGAGCACATTGGTTTGCTCGAATGCTGTGATCTTGACACTGCTCCCGGAGGGTGGCAGCTTCACCTTTGTGAACTGCTGCATAGTTGTATCATCCACCAGTGGAGGCTTTCCTTTGTCGCAACTCTCTTGGTGAACGGCAGCGACTGCGTCGAAGCAAACGGGATTGCAGAAGGGCATGTTGCAGAAGCGACAGCTATTGTCTGTGTAGCAACTGCAGAAGAGGCACCTCTTGGCCAACTGAATCAGCTTGGAGTCATCTGCAGATTCCTTTAACTCCACAGGCTGCTTGGGGCTGCAAAGAGATTCAATTAAATTCGGAATTGAGTGACTTAAACAGTTCGCTTACGTGACGATCACACGTCCAGAGCGATAGTGTACGACTGCTTGATCCGCTGCCAACTCCTCTTGCTGCACATAGGCCCCATGACGCTCCAGCATGAAGTCGTACTTGACATTCAGATAACGATTGTTTGAATCATTTAGAGCTAGCAGTGAATTCTTACCACTGTAGTCGGCTTTGATTACAATGGGAGCCTTGAAGAACTGAGGATGTTGTTGATTTCCAGTAGAAACTTGAATAGATCGAGCATCCAAGTCGATGACATTGGAACTTTCAGAATCAGGATTCGTTGCTGGAGGTGGTGTAGTGTCTTCGTTTTCGTTCAGTGTATACGAAGTGAGATTCTGCTTTGCTCGACCCTCCACACACTTCACAATATTCGGAAACCGACGAATTTTTGTCCATGCCGCTTCCAATGAGCTGCAATGAAATATTATATGAAAATATGCTTGAGGTAAGATGCTACCTAACTTACCACAAGGTATGAAAGTAAACAAAGAACACGCGGGATGTCAAACGAAATTCAATGTCGTAAATCAGTTTATCGCCAAAGAAATTTCGTAACAGCAAGTCCGTAATGAGTTTGTTCTCCTTTCTTATAACCAAATATGGATATTTCATTTGTTTGTTGATCCGATCCTTTTCTTTGCCCTTCTCTACAGCTGAGACTGCTCCACTGTTTTCTTTGCCCTTCTCTACAGCTGAGACTGCTCCACTGTTTTCGTAAGTGTTGAGATTCGCATCGTAAAAATGCTCAGCCATAGGATTCCAGTTCGTAAGTAATTCATTCTCACTTTGTGCCATCGTTTATTTTAATTAATTTAATTCATTCAATATATATGTTTGAAATAGCACAAAATTCTAGACTGCAATGTGGCTTAGGAATTGAAATCGATAAAAAGGCACCAAATATCGATACGTCCTGCAGGAATGTGAACAGTCCTGTAGCTAACATTCCTATGTTATTTAACAGAGGGAAAGTACTCAAAGAATAATTATCGTTTATGCAATACATCGATTCTTATCGTTTTTTTTTCAAGTACATCACCAATAAACACACGCCAGCGAAATATAAATAATAATAAAGATAAACAATAAACAATGGTTAAAAATGAGTCCAATTTTGTGGTGGAACGCATTATTGATAAGCGCATCACGTCGGATGGCAAAGTGGAGTATTTTATCAAGTGGCGCGGCTATCCTTCTGGGGATAACACTTGGGAACCGGAGGAGAACTGCGACTGCCCCGCACTCATCCAAAAGTTCGAAGAGTCTCGTGCCAAATCGAAGAAACGCGGCGAGAAGAAACCAAAATGTGAAGAAATTCAGAAACCTCGTGGCTACGAACGCGGCTTGGAACTAGCTGAGATCATGGGCGCCACAGATGTGTCCGGGGAAATAAAGTACCTAGTGAGATGGCAATATTGCGATGAGTTTGACTTGGTGTCCAGCACGCAAGTGTCCGAGAAGAATCCCCAAATGCTGATCGAATACTATGAAAAGCTGGCGCCATATAATGGCTACATTGAAAAGCGGATGCAAGGAGTACCCGGCGAACTGCGTGCGGTGGCTGCGCAGACAAGCTACGCCGTGACCCAAGGAACTTCCGGAACAGATGTTATGGACACCTCCATTTGCAGTATGGAGGCGGATCAACTTCCAGCAACGACAGCACCGGCAGAAGTGGCACAGGAACCAAACCAAACTCCTATGGATTTGCCGGTACAGCAACAGAATGACACAGTCGACGCTGACATCGACAACGTTGGCGTCTCCTATTCCATTCCGGTGCCGGGCGTAGGTAACATTGCCATCGATGTGCCCATGGTGGAGAACTAAGCTCGAACATAAAACGAACATTCATTTACTTGACTAGATTGTAACACTAATTTGTATTAACTTGGCATATTAAATATAATGTCGTTACTAAGCCCATGGCTCATCCAGATTTATTGGCCCCAGTTGACCACTGCGAAACATGCTTATGAATTTCCGTGCGGCCGCCAGAAGATTCGTCATCACTTCCACCTGACCATTGTACTGTCTAACACGATGGAATAGGCCCTCGTGCTGCGCATATTCCGCTAGGACTGCGCTGATGTTGTCGTTGGCTCCGGAACGCAGGCCCAGCTTCTCGATGTACTCGTAGCGCTTATGTTTGTTCAGCCAGAAGAGCAGGTAATCGGCGATCAGATCTTCGCCCACTATGTGATCAGGCACACACCCAACCAGAGCTAGTTTCATGCCCATCTCATCATCCGTTACGGAGGGCTGCAGTATGCCAGGTGTATCAATCATGTAGACGAGGGGTTGCTCCTGGATTTTAATGCGTTCACCTACGGCTCGAGTGACGCCGGCCTCGGCGCCGACTCGTGCCGCACTGCGTTTCTTTAGATGCACGTTCCGCAGCACATTGATGATGGAACTTTTACCCACATTCGGGACACCGATTATCATAATGTTGTGTTCGGCGCTTTGGGCACGATTGAATCGGCTGCTCTCTGCCACCAGTTTGGTGGCCAAGGGCAGTATGTCCAGTACGCCTGTATTACGTTGATCTTTGCAGTTGGTAAAGAGAATGTTCCTCAGCTCGGGCTGCTGTTCTCTCAGTTGCTTCACAATTCCCCGCTGGTGCTTCGTGCCCAACAGATCGATCTTGTTCAGCACCAATATATGAGGCTTGACTCCGTTGCCTGCGTGGGCAAGGTAGGATGTCGTTAGGAATGGGAATAGTCTACGTTGGATTCCTTACCTGTAATCGTCTCGAAGAACTGTGAATTTCTTCCGGCAAGGGGAATGCGAGCGTCGTGTATTTCTACAATACAGTCAACAGTGCGGAGCTTCTGTTGTATTTGTCGCATACCCTTATTCATGTGGCCAGGGAACCAGTTGATACGTTGATTTCGACTCGGAAGGCGAAATACACTACGAAATGGATTCACCACCGACATGTTTACATCCTTCTGCCGGCAACAGCTGTTCTGCTGTGATGCAACTGTTGGCCAACGATGTATATCGACAGTTAAATCGAAATTCGTTTTATGCCGATGATTATCGATCAATAGAAATGAAGTAATTAATTTAAAAAAAGCGCTTTGCGGATTGGTACACTTTGTTTATCCATTAATCGATTGTTGCCGAATAATGTAGTGCCGCAATTAATTTAAAAGCTGCTGCTGACTTAACAGAACTAGTGATGATAACGCAGCACGATCATTTTATCTGTATGTTATTCGATAGCCAAGAAAATTAGTTGGTGCCTATCAGTCTAAGGGAAAGCGTGTTAAAGTGAATTGTGCATTTAAAACACAATGAGTGATTCAATAGATTTTAAAGATCTTATATTGGGCGATGTAATTGATTGTATTTCGATCTTTTTTACTCAGTATTTATATTAATTCTCTATTATTGCCTCTTTCAGGTGATCGGTCAGGGCACTTTCGGTAAGGTGTACCATGCAAAATTTCGCAACAAGGATAGTGCCGTTAAGCAGATCTATACAAATGTTCCGGAGCACGAGATGCAGCGGGAGTATAAACAACTTGGGCGAGCTAGCCACAAAAATATTATATTCCTGTACGGCGTCGCTGTCCATGATAAAGTGCACTACATGGTGATGGAGTACGCTGAAGGGGGATCCCTGTTCGATTTGCTGCACAAAAGTTCCAAACCGGATTATACGTTTGACCATTTCATTAATTGGGCGTTGCACACTGCTATGGTATGATTCATTGAAGTTGAATCTACAGATATTTATATAGAATTGTTAGGTCATTTTATGTTTTATTAATATTGCAGGCTGTTGAATATCTACATAGTTTAAACGTGATTCATCGCGATTTAAAACCGCACAATATATTGCTAACTGATCAACGTCGCTGCCCCAAAGTTTGTGATTTCGGTACCGTTAGGGAAAAGGCGGAAACGATGACTAGGAATAGGGGAACCGCTGCTTATATGGCACCCGAGGTTATTATTATTTTATTTTTTTATGTTACTCATATTTGCTTTATGTTACTCATTTGATTTTCTCCCCCATAGGTTTTCAAAGGAAAGAGTTATACGGAGAAATGTGATGTATTCAGTTTGGGCCTAAGTATGATAGAGATTCTGTCAAGGACAATACCTTACGAGCACATAACCAACGAAATACAAATATGCGAACATGTTAAAAGAGGTAAACCGGAACTCCATTAGTAATACCTGAAAGGCAGAAGCTGTTTTACAGATCAAATCTTTTGTTACAGGTGAACGACCTCCGACTGAGAATCTATATATCAACAGCCCTTCTGAAATAACAGACCTAATCAAATCCTGTTGGAGTCACGATGACAATATGCGTCCTACGATGGCTAAAATTATTGAGGTCTTGATTATGATAAACTCTACTATAAGCCACTTTGATTATGATAAGCTCAGTTTATAAATTGTCTATATTTAACTGCTAAAATAGGAAAGGCATATATATATTATACCTAGAATTTTAAATACAATATATACAGTATAAAAAAATAAAGTTAAGTGTTTTTGTTTCTTTTTGTAAAGAAAGAGTGTGGTAATCTTATCAGGTAGTACTGAGTCACAAAGCCATATCATATACTACAAATATATTGCAGAAAAGCATGCGATAGATATCTGAGATAGAGCTGGAAGTTAAATTGATTCTCAAATCGATTAATCGATGTTTTAAATTTTCTCCGATGCATCGATTTAATTTTTGAGAATCGATTTAATCGAAAATTTGAAAATAGTACTAAATTACTACAACTAAATAAGTAAACATGTCTAGTGGTGGTACAAAATTTAAGTTTTTTAAATATAGTGCGACAGATAAGCATTGTTTTTGAAGAATTTTGACTTGTGTAATTGTTAAATAACAATAAATTTCAAGCCAAAAACACTTTTTTTTTCTATAATGTCAAGCTTTTTTTCTGATATGTTAAATTTTCGATTTAAATCGATTTGAATCGATTTTTTCCTTGAATTTTTGAAAATAAATCGGTTCAGTGAACATTGATTTGTTTCCACCTCAAGTCAGAGATGTTTCTGAATTGACAAAAATATCGAATATGCTGGTTGAATTCAGTTAATATTCACAATTAAACTAAATACTGTGACTAGAGAATTTTTTTTATTATATCCTTTATTCAATTTCTTTTCTTGTTGAATTTAAAAATTGCTACGGGGCACCATGAGTATTCAATCTCAAAAAGAAGCTTTACAGGACGTTGAATCCGAAGAAGAATTACCGATTCTTCACATCTTTCCCAAAGAATTGCCGGAGCTTGTGGTGGGGCCCATTAAAGATGACAGTGACTTTACACTCAATGAGAGATTGGCAATGCGGCAGGCGTGGAGGGTAATCAGGCCTTTCGAACGGCGCTACGGGCAGGACTTTTACTTTACGTAGGTATCATAAGGTGTCATATAATGTGCAGTTTTTTACTATTTATCGATGATCCACAGCTATATGATGAAGAATTATCCGACATTTGAGAACTTCCGATTTGATGGTAAACTCGATCTGCATCGCCTGCACGGACATTCCCTAAACTTTATGCACTTCATAAGCAGCGTTATTGACCAGACAGACGCGGCGATGTTTAATGCGATGTTATCGGAGAACCAAAATCTTCACTCTCGTTGCCACATCGAGAGCAAGCATATGGAGGTAATTTTGGTTTTTTGAATTCATTCAATTATCATGACAATCCTTTTTCTCCTCGCCACGGTCTCTTTCTTTGCAGGGGCTTCTCAAGGCCCTGATAAGCTACATTCTCGACAAGTTGCAGGATGTCAGCTCGGCTTCTTTGGAAAGTGGTTTTCAACGGCTGCTGGAGAAGTTCCAGGCCTTCTTCAAGCCAGATCAAACTGGCTTTAGTTTTCTTTCTAAACGCAGTGATTTAAGTGAAGCGGAATTTACATTCAATCCCGGTAAGAATTAACAGAGACTATTATCGTATGTAGAAGATCGACTAAAACCGGTTAGAGGCCTAATTAAATTATGCTAACTGACATACGATGTTAAGCTGCGATAATTCTACTTAAAATTTTTATGTAATATACATATATGTAATATTTTTGGAAAATAAACAAGTTAAAAAGCGAAGACAGGTCGAATACCGTAGTAACGGTGAGTGCATATGTGCAACCTGCAAGTTAACAGAGAGCTAATGACCACTGAAATCTCTGTATTTAAATGCTTTTTGGTTGAATGAACTGTCAAACCAAAGATGATTCCCGTCAAGAAGTTGGTAAGGCCATTGCAATAAGTGTTGCCAATTTTGCTTTTTGCCTGTTAATTCTGGCTATTTTTCGACTTCAATTGCGGGACAAAATAGGTAAAATGCCTCTATCTCAATAAAAATTAGCATTTTCTTTTAAATATAATTCTTATTCTGATAGCACTGATTGAAATCTCTGCATAAATTCTCGCTGCTGTTAAGCGTTAACATACCTGTGCAGCAAGCCAATACAAAACTCTGTTAAAGTAAAACGACGCTGTAATTGACATAGACTTTTGTATGTTGAATGATTGATCGACTGTATTTGGTTTGAGTCTTAGCTACATTATGCTGATTCACACACACGCACACTCACAATTGTTTTGGATAACAATCTGAGGGTATCCACCAAGGCTCTTCCATATTTGCTGGCAATGCCAGTAGAAAGCGGCGCGTTGCTGCCGCAGTTTGCGTCACTGCGATATCATACATACACACTTATGTATGTATCAATTGCGGCGCGTGCGTCGTCGCAGTCTACGCCGGCGCTAACGTTGCGGCGTCGACGTCGGCATCGCCGTTTGCGTTTGCGTTTAGCTTTGCTGTTAAGCGCGTTTCCTTCGAGAAATTCAGTTTAGCGTGTTCGCTCAGTGAGCCCATCCGCACGTTTCGAGCATTAACTGAAACTGGCCGAAAAATAAAAACTCAATTGCAAAGATAACCCTACGAGCGGGTTCTCAAGCCCAATATAGACAAAACATATCGATATCGAATGATTTACAGTGCTCTTACTGTTAATTAGAAATTCTTTATTTTACAAATATGGTTGCCACCGAGGATATTAAAAAGGTAAGTGCGAGTGTTAATTCAAATAATCGAAATTATAAGAATCGAAAAAATAAATATTTTATATTGGGTATATCGAAAAAAATCATAATATTTGATATAAAAATAACTATAATGATACATTTCGAAATTACTGTGCATTCATAAATTAATGTCGTATCTAGCAGACTTTATATAAAATATTTTAAATGATACAGATCGCTAAAGTTCAATTATTTCCTAAAAAAAATGAATAATACTAATAAATATTGCAAAATACTGTGGGCTCATAGAATAATGTCAAATCCTACAGAGTTTTAAACTCCTGGACATTTTAATGATCATTCATGTTAAGAGACACGACCGAAAAGTATGCTATATCGTATGTACCTGCATAGAATAATTGCAGAATAATATAAATTATAAATAATAATTATTATTTTATATTATATTATTATAATATTATCATTCTTATCAGTTATAATAATTATTTCGTAAACATTCGCCACAATCCTAACTTGGTAACCCTAATTCAAACGAAGTATCTTATCATGATCCTAACATCTTTCGATTTCCAATACAACTCTCAAGATTTCTTAGCAATTTACAATACAATTTGCCTATCCATAAATAAGTCAGCCTCGCCCTATCGCAGGTCATAAATAAAGCCGTCGTACAAAATAGAAGTCTGCCCCCAACCGTAGTTCACAATAGCTTGCCTCTCCACAGTGCAATCAATAGTTTAACAATTAAGCTAATGGCTGCTCTTGACAGTGGATTAAGAATTTTCTTGCTGTTGTAAAAGTACTAAAACTCTATCAAGGCAACTATAAAGGTTTATATATCTGTACCTGTACCTAGATGGGGCGCGAATCATGGCAGACTTACCGAGTTAAGCGGCACTCGAACTTTAATACGGGTAGCTGCCCCTGTATAATATTAGTCAAGTGGGACTATAATGATTGCCCAATTATTTGTTAAAGTGGACATTATAACCCACGACTTGCTATAATTGCGCTTTATTTACTGTTACTACAGGCAAAGATCCAAGTTTGATATGTTCGCAATTATTTGGTACTTAAAACAATGTTCCATATCACTAAAACCATCGTCTAGACGTGGTGTGAAACTGAAAAATCCCTGAGTATCTTCTGGTTGTACCCTCCATCTGCATCATGATATTATTGATATGACTTTCGATTCAACAATTAGCCAAAAAAAAAATATTCTTATCTTCTTGTATTCACGTGTGAACCGACTGCTTTCGATACGGAGAATAGAACACTTCAGACCTTTGAGCAATGAGCATGACGCCGCATGGGCCCCCACTTGAGACCCTCAGGCACATTCACGCCGTTGGTGACCGGCTGACGGATTAGTGTGATTCACACAGACCACTCTTAAATCACTGATTTTAGATTAACCCCTATAGCAGACTTGGCTGAGTTCTCAATAATAATTATGTGTTGGGCATATTGAAGTCATGTTTGAATTCATCATAATTCTGTGTTATTTTTATCGAAACAACTCACTATACTGATAAATACGCATTTACATTATTTTTATTGTGTTTCCCGCCCATCGGCATCGGCCTATCGCGCTATTGTTGTTATTTATGCCTCAGGACCGGACATGTTTGCACTTGTTTATCTCGCTTTTGTTGTGTTTCTGTCGACAAATCTGCGCAGCAATAATAATATTTACATACATGTACCGACATTTCATGGCCAGTGCATTCGTAATAAAAACTGAATTTCATATTTTAGAGATGGATATATATATATTGAGGAGTAGCCACGACGGATCTACCAGCTGGACAGAACTGACTGTCTGTCGACGTTCGAGGTTATCGAGTGTTTTTTGACATACTGTACATTCTTAGGGCTCAAGAAAAGGATTTCGAAATAGCTATAGACGATCTCGAAAAGTATACTTAATACTCATCTGGCACATTACACAGAATATAACAAATATAATATCATTTATATTTATACATCATTTCATATTCCATTCATATTGATATTTATATACGATTTCATATTCCATTATAATTATTACTCTTTTTACATACATATTTTCATAGGTATGAATGTATATTAATCAGCTTAACAGAGTGCTGTTACTAATTAACATTTTATTGTCCTTTTTTCAATAAATACTAACAGCTATCTCTGTTTCTGTTTAAAATACTTTATAATGCAACTGCTACATTAAAAAAGATCTATCGATTAACTTATCAGAGCACTGTTACTACTATACATTTGCAAGTCCTTTTCGATAAATATTGTCCGCCGTTGTTGTTTCTGTCAAATGTAAACTAAAATTGCAATCGGTATGCAATGTACTAATTGTCGTTATGTGCCAATTAGAGACTAGCCCAGCTGCGTATCGCATATTCTACAATCTCTTGAACACACCCACACAATGTGCTGCAGTAGAATAACAATAGAATTTGTAATTGTTGCTTGCCCGCTGCCTTGAAGGGTTTTTATGACTGCTTCAATTACACGGACGTCTACAAAGAGCACATCAATATTGCCGAACAAACCCTCGTCAATACGAAGTGCATCGGCGCCAAATAGAACGATGCGCTTGACATTGGATCAGCACAGGAAAAGGGGATAAGGAAAGGGGGAGAGATAAACGTAAACAGAGCAAGCGAAGCAAAAACAAATTAGCATGTGATGCGCCTCTTCTCGAGCTGCTGGTGGGTGTGTCTCGCGCTCGCTCTCTTGCTGCCTCTATCTCTCTATCTCTGTCTTTCTTTCTCTCTCTCACACGTTTTGTCTATCTGCCCAGTTTGACCTGTTGTTGTTTTCATGGCGACAGGTTTCTTTAGCGCTGCACTTGACGCCATTAGATGCAATTACGCTGCGTCTTACGTACTCTTGCGGATAATTCGCATTCGCATTCGCATTTGCATTGCGACCTCTAATAACGTTTGAAAATTGAATTTGCATGCCTTAAAGGATGATAAACTAGTCTGTTTGTTTGTCTATCTATCTCGCATTTATCCACGATCTCGCTGCATTGTTATAACACACATATCTTCTTTGTGTGCGTGTGTTTATGTGTGGGGTGTATATTTTTATTTTCAGTTCAAATGCTTCTACCTAGCGTAATTTTGGCAACGCATTGCATAAAGTGCATTAGAATCCATCAGGAAGTATTCAGTACGTTGACGGGGCGTATGCGTAATATGTGTGTAAAGCTGTTACGACAGTGGATCAAAGTCTGCAAATTATATAAATTTCCCAACTGCAAATCATGGGGAAAGTCCTCTTGGTATCTTTATCAAATGAAGGAACTTTGAACTAGGAGAAAGAGTATTTCACATTGTTGTCTTTTAACTGCCTGCACTTTTCTATTGTGTCTGACGTAAATGCGAAATGTTTTGCATACAAATGCGCGTAATCCGCAGACAATTGCAATGACAAGCTGGTAATACCGACATGTTAATACCCTAACTTACGTAGAGTGCAGTTGTAAGTGAGTTAGAAATTATAGCACATAATCTTTAATCAATGCCAAAGCTTATAATTATTTAGTAGATTTCATTGCAAGTCTGTTGACAATTCCCATATACCCCTAGCCAAAGGGGCATCGCTAGCAAGCCAGCCAAAATAGAAGCGCACGATTTTCAAAATTCGAGAAGAAAACAATTTTCGACGAGTCTCAGCAAAACAGTCTTCTCGCGCTGACCAAAACAATCGTCACGCCAAAGAATTGCGGGAAATTATAATACTCGAGAGACATATTTGTATATAGAACCTACGAAAATCAACAGATATCTATAGATATATCTATACACGTGTATTTTGGCATAATTAATGATCAGTTGCAGAAGAATACGCGACAAAATACTCGGATAAAAATACGCACAGAACGAGCAGAAGGTCTCGAAGCAGAAGAATAAGAAATACCATACGAAATAAGCAATTAAAGTGCGTACGGTGATAAAACTTATATAACACCTGTTTGCCAGAGACTGCACTTCCGCGTAGGCGGGCCTCGACTATGGACTCGGATAAAGTTGTGCGTGCCATGGCGCGCTGGTGGCAGGTAAAGGGAGCATAGAGATACCAGTAGATATTATTCACCTGAGAACATGCCTCCTTTTTCTATATAATACCATATATACATAATTTGAAACAGCTGTGCCGTTTGTATTGTGCCATTGTTGCGTTTATGAGCTATTTTTATAATTGATACAAATTGGGAAGAAGGGCATATTTGCTTTGTGCTAACCAGGATCAGTAGCTGAGTTCATAAATATTGTACATATCCGTCTGTATGAACACGTAGATCTCAAGTATCTATAAAAGCTTGGTCTAACAAATTTGGTGATAAGATGAACTATTTATTGCATGCAGATTAAGTTCAATTTAAAATTTAGCCACGCCCTCTTCTGCTATTATAAATGTAAGAAAATAAAATATATCTATATATATATGTATATATATACATGTATATATATTTATATTTTAAAGCTAAAAATCAGTAATTCATTCTTAATTCTAAGAATTTGATTGCGAATGCCTGCAATTTATAGAAGTTATTTAAAATATAATAAAAATCGTGGTAGAGGTTAGTAACAGGTGTATACAGGTCGACCACATTTGACTCATGTTCCTGGTAATCTCAAGTTCTTAAATTGTCGTTCAATATTCTGTATATATTTATTTTTATATACTCGCATTTGTATAGTTCGCTGGCAGCACGTGCCGCAGGCGTTTACGAAAGTATTTCAAATATTTCTCGATCTTTATACTTGTAGACTGTGAGCCAAGAGGATGGCGATGTGACGTCACACAATCCAATGCTCTACGATCCGCTGCAAGATGGTGTCGTGAAGACCTCTAAGACCCGTCAATATCTGGCGGCCCTTGTTAGTAAGTGTCTCTCTCGGATTGATTTACATTTTCCTGTTTGTTGCTCACTTTTATTATTTACCTTTGCCTTTTTTAGTGTGCTTGGGCGCCGTCGCTGCGGGCACTGCACTGGCCTGGACTAGTCCTGTTCTGCCGCAGATTACTCCCGAGAAGAACACGACTTTAAATGGAACCACTCCTGTAAGCGTGATCGACTTAATAGACTTAAGATCAGCGACAACCCCAGTAGTGCCAGTTAAGGATATTATTCTGGATAAGGACCAAGGTACGCTAACCTTCTATAAGCACAAGTGTCTTTATAATCTGATATTTATATGCTTATTCAAAAAGTGCTAAATTCTTTCTTAAATTTCTCTACACTTTTCTATAGTGTAAAGTAAGTTACCCTTCTATAAAGACAAGTTTTCTTTTTATCTGAGATTTATATGGTTGTTCCATAACTTCAAAGCTTGTGCTCTGATTTCCAAGTACTTTCCTGTCATAAATATATCACTATACTATATACTATATACTATGTACTATATATTGATCGAACTTGTCGCACAATCGAGTTGTCGATAAGTTGGAATCAAGTGCTGCGATAACGGCGAAATGACATAACGGTATCTCTGAGTGGGGGCTGAACTTGGCCTACCTTACTACGCAATGTCCCCTGTAGAGTAGGGTATTACAATATATACTATAACTACATATATTTATATATATACAATTATATCATGTTGTTCATCTCTTCTTTTCTTCTCTTGCAGAGGGCTGGGTAAGTTCGTTGCTGGCCATTGGAGCCATTGTTGGTGCTCTGCCCACTGGCTACATAGCGGATGCCATTGGCAGACGCCACACGGCAATGGCCATGGATATACCTTTCTTTTTGGCCTGGTTGTGCCTAAGCTTCGCCAACTCTGCCGGCTGGCTGTACTTGGGAAGATTTCTAATTGGTAAAGTGCAAGCTGTGAGGAATTAAGCGACACCTTTGTTAATACTCTCTCTTTTCCTTTTGCAGGCATCTCGACGGGCAGCTTCTGTGTGGTGGCTCCCATGTACATCTCAGAGATTGCAGAGACCAGCATACGTGGCACTCTGGGCACCCTGTTCCAACTGCTACTCACTGTGGGCATCCTCTTTGTCTATGTCTTGGGCTCTCTGGTTTCCTGGCGTGTCCTCAGTCTGACATGCCTCGTTGTGCCCGTTCTGCTCTTTGCGGGATTGGTGTTTCTGCCCGAGACACCTGTCTACCTGCTGAAGAAGGTATGTGCATTGCAGTCATCGGTTGCTTGGCGAGATCTAAATGAATCTTCTCTCTCTCTCTCTCTCTCTTTCTCTGCAGGGTCGTCGCGCGGATGCGGCGCTGTCTCTCAAGTGGCTGTGGGGTCGCTACTGCGATTCGCGCAGTGCCATTCAGGTTATTCAGAACGATCTTGATCAGGCTAGTGCGAATGCTTCGTTCTTGGATGTGTTCACCGATCCTACCGCCCGCAAAGGTCTCATCATCTCCATGTTGCTCATGCTCTTCCAGCAGTTCTCCGGCATTAATGCTGTCATTTTCAACACGGAGTCTATTTTTAAGTCGGCCGACAAGAATGCAAGTGCCGCGCTCAGCACCATAATTGTGGGTGTGGTGCAGGTCATCATGACGTTGGCCGCTTCCCTGCTCATCGAACGTGCCGGCCGCAAGATCCTGTTGCTCTTCAGTAGCACAGTCATGACCATTTGCCTGGCTATTCTGGGAGCCTACTTTGCCATGAAGGGCAGCGGCAAAGATATCACGCACATTTGGTGGCTGCCACTGCTGAGCTTAATCCTCTTCATCATCACCTTCTCGGTGGGCTACGGACCCATTCCGTGGCTCATGATGGGCGAACTCTTCATGCCCGATGTGCGTGCCACAGCCACCGCTCTCACTGTCACCTTCAACTGGCTGTGCGTGTTCATCGTGACGAAGAGTTTCCAAATCATGCTCGACGCCTGGGGAGATGACTGGACCTTCTTCTTCTTCTCTGGCTGCATGGGCCTGGCTACCATCTACGTGGCTCTGGCGTTAGTCGAGACCAAGGGCAAGTCTTCCAGCCAGATACAGACGTGGCTTAGCGGGGGAAGAATCTAAGGAGAGGGTGGAGAAAATGAAGAGACAAGAAAATGTTCAAATTGTTCAAGAAATATTTGAGTTGGGAAAATGCGTGAAGAGCGAAGTTGTTTTTTAAAGATTTTTAATTTAATTAATTTACTATATAGAATGACAATTTAACTTAGTTTAATAATTAAAGAAATATTTAAATATATTATATTAAGTAGAGAAATATTTATATGTTTTTGCGATTTGAAAGGAATAAAAAATATTTATAATATCAAGATTATATGGATTTTTTAATATTTTTGGAATATTTATACAAATCATGGAAGAATGAATGATTTCAAACTGATTTATCATTTTTTAAGAAATATTTCTACATATCACGGAACAATCTATGATTCTAAACTGATTTTTGTTCAAATATCAATATATATCAAAGAAACACACAAATATTTGTGAGTTCTTTGCAAGAGACTAACATTAAAATTTAAATTTAAATTATATTCAGTTCATTAATCAATTTAAATTAAGTCTCCAATTCTGGTTCGATGCAAAAGCTATATCATTAATCAAGATATCAAGAAATATAATTAATATTATAAATTTTTAAAGGCATTTTTCGACATTAAAAAAAAATCAATAAAATAAGGTTGATTTTCCACAGAAATAAAAACTTAATCAAAATACAATTAATTTACCTATATATATTTCAGTATATATTAAAATATATCAGTTTTCTAATAAATATTTCGATATATCAAATGAAAAAAAGGAAATAAATAGAAACTTTATCAAAATGCAATTAACTAATGAATCTAAATTTAGTTCCCAATTCCGGTTCTATTCGACGTTTATAGGCAAACAAGTTTGCAACTGTTTTTCCTTCCATCGATCGATCAGTTTTATGTTTGCACATTGCGCATACGCCGCGTAACATTTATCATATTGTTTTATTAGCTAATTAGTGCACTCATTTAGTTACGATTACGATGCGATTATTGCAGTGTCAAGACATGTGCCATATACAGATGTCTCTCTATATACGCATGACGCTGATAATTGTGTGTGTACAGTTACAGTTCGTAGTAACCTAATCGGCTAATCGAGGCAGCTGACCCGCTGCACAGATGATAACCCAACTCAGGCGACGCCCCTTTCGACGCCTGTCACTGCACAAATTGGGATCGCCAGCTGGCCACGCCTTCCACTTGGCGCCACTGCCACAGTGACTCCCCCCTTAACCACCTCAGAGACCCCGTTGGCCTTGCACTTGGCAAAACTTGGGGGGCGTTTGGCAAGGTCGCCAATTGAGCGAATGCAAATTGATTCGTTGCCAGGTAGAAATCAATCTTCTTGTTGTTGTAGTCCCAGTTTTGTACAACTTTTAATTACGTATGCAAATGTTGCCGGCTTTGGATTCAGGAAGCTACGAGTACGCGCCCTCCCCTCTGTCACATGCCCCCCCTCTAAATAGGCTGTTTGTTCACACATGTAACAGGTTGTTATTGTACAATAGTTACACTGTTGTTGTCATACAGTCAGTCAATTCTATATAAGTCGTGTTATCTACGCAGCTTGTTCACTGGATATCGCTTTATAGGGCCGATTACTGTCACAATACGCAGCGAGTGCTCGGTAAACAGCTTGATTGATTTATTTAGCACTCGAGATCGAGATTCGCCCGCCTGCCACAATGATGGATGAGCTATACATGATTCCCCTTCAGCAGTGGGGAAAGGCTTAACAGCCCAAACACGTTGCGAACTCTTCTCGATTTGCCCAAAACGAAACTCATCCTCAATGTAATTTCCTACTCGCCTAGACAGATAACGATTTATAGCATAATAATACCGCATTAAGCAGGCCTGCCATAAAACTCGAATTACCCATTAAGTGTTAACGCAAACAGGAAGCCGCAGAAAGATTTGATGATCCCCACTTAGATTTTAATCGGAACTGGGACAAGGAACAAACATATACGTAAATCGTGGGAAATCAAAAGGAAGTTACTTGAAATTGATTGGGAAATCAAAAGGAAGTTACTTGAAATTAATTTATAGTAATGCATGAGTTATTGAAATTCCCAAGTAAATTTATAGTAAATCCTTAAAACGATTTATAACTGGCGTCAGACTTATCAGCTTGATCGTCTGCAGCTCTGCCAGGTGTTTGAAAAGCTTCCGATTGGAGAGTTGCTATAATCTGTACAGTATTTGTTGAGTTTATAAATTAAAAGTAAATCAAAATGACGTAGTTAAGACTTATCAAGCAGATCGTCCAAAGCGTGGACATTTCTGATGGGAAACTTGGCAAGTTTATCAATCAGAATTATTATTCAACTGTCTAGACTGCATTTCTGGGATTCCTAAAAATACGTATTACCTTTACAAAACAGTCTTATGTAATTTTCAATCCTATTGCATTGATTCCAGTATATCTGGATTGATATGCTGCTTCCTTTTGAGAAGTGCGTGAATTTACGTAAATTTATTTATAGAGTAAACGCCGGTCTCCTTTGCAGGTTATTCTGAGTGAACTTGCCGCCTGACAGGCAGTGAGCTTTATTTATAAAGCAATTGCCTTATTTTAATTATTCTGATTCCGGGCCGACTTGTTACGTTACGTTGTGTATCTTGTTTGTCTTTGGCGTGTCCAAAAGAAGCGCAACATAATTAATATACATAAATTTACTGTAGCACACTGAGCAGTACTGTGGGCAGAGTTGAAAGACTTGGGAACAGAAAATATTGAGTTGAAATTCATTGAGACATTATTAAAGTGGATAGAACTGGCATTGAGTTTGACTCTACTTGACTCTGGACTGGCTTTTCTAAGCTGCTTTTAAGTATAAGTATAAGGTCCCCCTTTCGTATTTGGTATAAACTTTAGAAAGGCACTTAGGTATCATCTATTGCATCTCTTTACAGGCATTATAACTACCTATGTATAACCGTTTTATAATAACTGAGTTCACTTTTTTTTAACTGTACTTTCTACGCTCCCTTTCACAATTATCAAACACATTCATTTTCGTATACAATATCATTTTCAAGTTAACTTATTTTGCCCTTTAAGAATGCTTCGCAGTCCACAGTACCTGCTGCTTACATTTCAATTAGACAGCGGTGTTTTTGCGGTGTGAGGCACGCACGTTTATTGTCCAGACTAAATGCCATTGCGAGCCTCGTTAAATACGAATACAATTGCGAGTATGAATGCGAGTATGAATGCAAGTGTGAATGTGAGTGTGAATGCGAGCTTGAATGCAAATACATGCTCAATTACAAGTACATTTGCTTAACTGTCTCGTCGACTCTTGAGTCGAGCCGAAACGAATCAATTCGAGTCGTTGCCCCCCGCCAGAGTCGAGAGTCGCATTCCAATTGACTTCCTCAACGGGGGGATTTACTATGGAATCTCAAACAGAATCTCATTAGATGCCGCTTCCGAATTACGTATTCCGAATCTAATTCATAGCCGAATTTTCCTACGAATCGGACGGAACTTAATGGGAATTTAAGGGAACTTCGGCGTATATTAATTAAAATTCAACTGTAGTCTCATTTTTTATTTACTACTTGTTTTGATTCTGTCTGACTGACCCCGTCTCCATCTGCCTCACCCTTTCTCCCTCGCACTCTCTCTGTCTCGCTCATAAGTGCTAAAAAGACACGTTGACAGACAACGGGTTCGATTTGAAGTCGAGTTCGAAACGATAATAATATGATATTATCGCAGCTACTTGCGCATTTGCCGCACTTGTATCGAGTATAGCACAGACAGTATGGCACGCTGAGTATAGCAGACTGAGTTGAGCAGAGTATAGCAAAGTATAGAGCGCATTATTATCTAGTACTAACCGCGAGCTGCGCTGCGTCTGTCATAATTTCTCGACTCACTGCGACGCTCAACTCAATTTGCGTTTTTGCTTTTAATTTTTTTCGTACTTTTTGAGCCCACAAAATCGGCGTAACATTCGCGCAGTGGCAGCATTCGAGTTGCGACAGCAGCAGGCGACAGTTGTGCCTAATCCTATACAGAAGTTCAGCCTTTAAGTTACCGAATCCGCACTCAATCCGGATCTTAAACCGGAATATCCTCGTTCAAAAACCTTCATTGTCACGTTTGACCTCAACACAAATCGACTAATTTCTCTTATTGTTGTGTGTTATAATTTAATTTGGGCAAAATGGGTGAGTAAACTAACTAATAAGCAGCTACAGTCGGCACTGCCTAAAGTGCACACTGCTACAAGGAATATTTTAGATTTTAGAGCGGAGAAAACTTCTTCTGCTTGCATATCCTGCGTGTAAAATGTGTCGTATCTTATAAATATATATAATTATATTATATACCTTTAATATACACACACATAAATAGCTGCTACAGTGAGCACTAGTTTAGGCAAACACTATTAAGCGGGTTACTTGGAAATTTGCCTTATCACAAACGGAAATTCTCAATGAATGTTGAATCTCTTTTATCTAACGCATTCTAAGTGACTAAGCGAGTGCCCACAAACGGATATTTTCAATAAATTGTGAATCTCTTTACGCATCCTAAGTGACTTGCACTAAGCGAGTGCCCACTGTGACACTGTGGGATGCCATATCATTTTCCCACTTTAATTTTTTACTCCCACCTCAAATTGTTTTTGATTTATTGCGGAAATGTTTCGTCACATTGGAGTGTGTGTTGTGTGTGCGCTGATTAAAATACACGGTGAACTACTTTAACAACGATAATAATTTGTGTGTGAATCGTCGTAATTCGCAGCCCATCGACTGTTACGCGCCCCCGAACCGATCCGTGCCAGACCAATCCGACCCGATAGACCCGCCACCGGTATTGCTGCTGTGGTCTTTATCAATTTGTTTTGTTGTTAGATTTTTTCTATGATTCTTTTTCTTGTTTTTTTTTTTTGGGGCTCCACAATCAGGCTCGCGTTCTTGGCGGGGCCAACAGTTCTGATTTCACTGCTGACCAAGTGAGGTTGTCCATTTGGCATCGCAACCCGAATTTGTGAGTTCCATTCTGAGTTCAAATAGTGTAAGAATAGGGATACTTAGCAATTAGAACAGAAATTAAAGTTATATTCTGTTTATATCGAGCAGGAATTGAGTTCAAATAGATTTCTTTTTATTCATTTATATTTTAGTTGTATTTTATAACAGACTTTAATCTGTACTGAGTTAAAATTGTATAAGAAATGAGAAACGTATAGATTGCAACATAATTTTGATGTTATATCCCATAGAAACCAATTCATATTGAATGTAAATTGAGTTAGGAATACATTTTTATATATGCCACCATCATTTTGTGTATTGCAGTAAATTTTGGTATCTTTATAAAGTTAAAACTGTTTTTTAAAGTTGTAAAGAATGAATTGGTAAACTCAGCCAAATAAAGAAATATTGTATACTCGTATTTTTGTATATTACATACTCAAAAATCGTTTGATAAGGAATTGATAGAATTTATAGAAAAAATGGTTTAAGGTTTCATTTAAAATAAACTGCAAGCAATTTAAAAATTTCTGTTCTTTATAGTAGCGTCATAAATTCTTTATAGTCCACCTATTCTTTCTCTCTCTCACCTTCTCTCTTGCCTTTCTAATCAGCTGTAAATTATTCTTGGCGTATCGCAAATTAGCAGCGAACTCACGCGGATAGTGTCAACCAGCTCGACCTTCCCCAAGTCCAAGTTTCCTCATTAGCAACCCATAGGGTAGTCGGTTGCCTGGGGGAGGATCAGGGGAGGTACAAAGCGAGGGAAGGCCACCGGGCAGACTCCCAAGCGGGGCAACTATTCTGCGTCAGAGCATTGCTGCTTAATTGCTTTTCGGCAGCTGCCGCTTTATCTAAACCCAAAACACAATCTATAAATGTTGTTACCCTTCTATATATACCATATATATGTATATATGTTACTATATGATATGTCTGGCCGAATTTCGAGACGCCCATCGATTATTGCCGCGTATCAATCGTTTAACTCGTCGTCGATTGCCTCGTTAGACGCACGTCCATATAGTGAGACTATATAGTATAGTAACTAACTATATAATCATCTGTTTGCCCAGTTGCTGCTGCTGGTGTTGCTGCTGTTGTTGCTGGCAGCAATCGAAGTGCGCGCACTTGTTGGGAAACAAAGCACTTGCGCCATGGAAGCTACGTGTGATAAGCCCAAATATTTGTCTAAAGATGTTGGTAACACCCGGAGGGAGAGGGACAGGGAGACAGGGTTGAAGACAGAGAGGCAGACAAGTAGAAAATCTTTGTCTTCAGGGCAGCATGTCATGGAAATGTACCAGCTGAAAGAACTGGCTCAAGTGCGCCACAGATCCCTGTAGAGTTCTGCGGGTGTTTCCCCGTCTGAAGTTTGCAACAAATACAAACAACATTATATAATACTTTCAGAATATGAAAGTCAGTTCTTCGCAATGCCATAACATTGTAACACATTTCTTCTGTATTTTATTCTACAAATAATTCTTTTTCTTTTGCCTTCTTTGGTGATTAAGACTGTGTCAATATTTTCGAAATGTTCTTCGATTATCATTACGAATGTTATGCATCATAGTTAACGAGAAGTGGCAGCACCTGTTTAGGCCCTGATAGAGGGGCCTTAGTGGTTGCCTCGATAGGGCCAACGGTCTTCACCTAGTTATGTAGCCCGAAAACACTTCTCCACATTGGCGACTTTGGGCTGAAGTGGATCGCTGGATTGTGCAAACAACAAGTGAATCGCCAGATTGGTAGAGCACAGGGTACTACTCCCCTTCATACTGTCACCTTCCTCCTTCACTCCTCCCCTTCTCACTTCCAACCTCCTGCTTATCAGTTTTTTCAAGTGCAAAATGCACGAAAACAAGGAAAATTCGAAAACGATTCGACGCCGATTCGGTTGCATCGCTGCCCCACGATAGATGGGATGGATGCGCCGTGGGGAGCTTCGGCTTCCCAGATAAGATAGTCGCTCTCTCTCTGAGTGTGTGTGTGTGTACAAATGTGTGTGTGTGAGTGTTTGAACTCAAGTACTGATGAGCATTATTGATTTAGTATTAAGTGCGGGCCCGGAAAACATCTTTAAATGCGTTCGATCCACGCGGGCAACGGCATTTGAGTTCGCGTTTCGCAGGCCTTCACTTCGACGACAGTTCCTAACCAGAAGGAGCGTCAACCTCATAATCTATACCTTTTTCTTGTAAGGATGTGCTACAAAAAGTGCTATAAAGAAAGTGCAAGAAATCTTGCAAGTGACAAAATATGAAGAACGTTAAAGTTATTTGAACTCATCATCATGTGACATGTGATGTGACCGTACTCCCTCCTTGATATGGGGCGGGGGTTGTTACATAAAACCCTCTACTGGGAGATCGTTGTTATTAGCTTTGTGCATCGTGTTGTAATTAAATGCATTTATATTTTCACATCATTTTCGGCGCGATTTGCAAGTTGCCTCCAATAGAGATAAATAGATAGATATTATATATAGATAGATTTATAGCCCGTGTTTGTTTGCACTTTTGTTTACATGGCGCGTTTTAATGATACAAAAGCGGCTCGGCTCGATAATTAAATTCGTCGCGTCACGTCGCCGCGTCGCTCTGCGGTTCTTTTTCTCTGGAAATTCGGAACTTGCGCGGGGAATACTCGATATAAAGATGCTGCGAGTAATTCTCACACCTCACAGCTGTCCCGCTTCTACATTTCTGTATTCTCGCCTTGCTCCCACGCAGCGTGCGGGCATACGCTGCGTATGCGCAGTCTGCACAATCTGCGCGAGAGCAGTAAATGCTTTCAGTGTGATTTCTGCTATATGCGTTGATGGACCACAGTCGTCGATTCCGTCTCGTGCCGTGGGCAAGTGATGCTCTGCACCCCTCGACGAAATTGTGGAAAAAAACTGTCACGTTTGCTGAAAACATTTTTCAAAAACTTGATTAGCTTATCTGTTTTTCAATTTGCTATAAAGTATAAACTATAAAATTCGAGCAATGTGTTAAAATTTTTGCGGAATATTTAAAAAACAACAAAATGCAAAAACAATTTCATGATTGCAGAGAAAACAAAAACGGATTCTCTGCAAATCAATTTGGAAAATCTAAGAAATTTAATTAATTTTAATTAAATGTGTATTTACAAATGTTTAGAGTTGTTTCTACTGTTCTGTTTACATACCCTGTAATAAAGTGGCTTATATAGTATTGTATATAAGAGCATTTCTGACAGTTGAATTTATGTGTATTATATTTTGACTGAGCTACAAATCATAGAAAAGGAAATGTGTGTTTCGAAATGTGTAGAGATCTTTGTTTATATTGCTTATTTGCATACCCTGTACTGCAGATAGCTATAATAAATATTTATACTTATTTGGGTATATAGGCACTTTAGAATTGACATTATTTTGAATGTTTTTTATAATTAGACTTCGTTCATATATTATATTTAACTTGTTATTATATGTTTAACTTGTTTAATAATACTTCGACTTCGTTCATATATTATATTTAACTTGTATTTATATATTTAACTTGTTTAATAACAGATTAAAAACGAAAAAATTAATTATATTATTTTTAATGAAACACATAATATTATATATATTATAATTATATATTTAAATCAAAATTGGATGAGCTTTGCTTCAGTTCTGAGGCATTGGAAGCCTGAAAAAAGAAACATTCAGATCTTGATAAGGGGTTGACATTGGAAAAGTTTAACAAGTAGCGCATTAAACCCAATGAAATCTGGATAATCATAAGAAACTAAATGAATTTTGAAAATGTTGCAGACATTATGATATAAGCAAGTTCAATACGAAGAGCTACGATCTTTAAGAAAGCCTGGCATTACATATTGACAGTTGTTAAAGTTCTCAGTATCTATATATGTATGTTAATCTTGATGAACCCAAACGTATAATCGGCATAAGAATCAAAACTAAAATCGAAAAATTTGTTGATAACGTTAGAAAGTTCAACAGGAATATAATATAATGAATCTCTCCTGATAACTGACTTCACTGTGCTCAGTCACATAAATTGAGCTGACTGATCGAATATACATATATATTGTATGTGCAATACGATATATTTCTCTGTATGCTACGTTCTGCCCCTTTTAAGCCAATGTTCAATGAGTGCAGATAATAAAAAAAATGAAAAATTAAATCTGTCCCTAATTAACTATTAATATATTACAAAATAGTTGTGCTCCTCTTGACTGCCCCCCCTCCCCACCCCACCCTCCCTCTATATCATATTAATGCCAGACGATAATTGAGCTTGAATTGAGCTCGCATTAAGCCCGGTCGGGCCGTTAGCCCCCTCGAGGTGCAATTAACGCGCGCAATTTGACACGATTGACCATTTCCCAGGAGGCGTTGAGGGGCGTTATAACAGACAATGACAGTGATTCTCTCTCTCATTCGCTCCCTCTTTATCTCTCTCTCTCTTTCAGCTGCTACACGTGAGCACGCCAGACGCCAGCAACAATGAGTCGCTTGGAGCAGAGCAGTACGTTCAAACAATCCTACACGGAAGTTAGTACGTTCCAGATCAGTGACGGATTATCACGCAACATGGAACCGGTGAAAACAAGTCGCATCTTTTTGGCTGCCGTGGCAGGTGAGTCTTGAGCTGGCAATGCTTTCCAATCGTTCCCGGCTAATCCTTCCCCTTCCCCAGCCAACCTTTCCGCCTTTGTGGTGGGCACCACTCTGGGCTGGACCTCGCCCATTGGGCCAAAACTGAAGGCGAAAGACACTTCGGACTCGCCACTGAGTAGACCCATTACATCCACAGAGGATGCCTGGATCTCCTCGCTGATCGCTGTAGGCGCTTTGGTCGCTCCCTTCGTCGCTGGTCCCTTGGCCGATCGCATTGGACGCAAGTGGACTCTGCTCTCGAGCAGTGTCTTCTTCGTGCTCGCCTTCCTGCTCAACATGGTTGCTGGCGAGGTGTGGATCCTCTACGCCTCCCGCATCATTCAGGGTTTCGGCGTGGGCTTTGTGATGACTGTGCAGCCCATGTATGTGGGCGAGATTGCCACGGACAATGTACGTGGTGCCACTGGATCTCTGATGCAGCTCTTCATTGTCTGTGAGTAGCTAACTGATCTCTCTCTCTTTCTCTATGATCTTTACTAAATTATCTTCTCTCTCTCCTCCTTCTGCCAGCTGGCATCCTGTATGTCTATGCAATCGGTCCATTTGTCTCCTACCAGGCGCTGCAGTGGTGCTGCATTGTGCTGCCCATCATCTCGAACGTGGTGTTCTTCTTCATGCCCGAGAGTCCTTACTACTTCGCGGGCAAGGGACGCAAAACGGACGCCGTGCGTTCGCTGCAATTCCTTCGCGGCCAGAGCGCTGAGGGAGTGCACGACGAGATGGCCGTCATCCAGGCCAATGTGGAGGAGGCCATGGCCAGCAAAGGCACCTTCATGGATCTCTTCAAGAGTCCCAGCAACCGCAAGGCGCTGTTCATCTCAGCTGGTCTTATCTGCTTCCAGCAGCTGTCCGGCATCAATGTGGTGCTCTTCAACAGTCAGTCGATCTTCGAAAGCGCCGGCACTGGTCTGAATCCTGCCATTGCTACCATTATCATTGGCTGTGTGCAGGTCAGTTCGTCGGGTCTGACGCCCATCGTGGTTGATCGTCTGGGCCGTAAGGTGTTGCTCCTTATATCCGCCAGCGTCATGAGTCTGGGCCTGGCTGCCCTTGGTGGCTTCTTCTACATGAAGCTTGTCGTCGGTGATGTCTCCAGCGTGCTCTGGCTGCCTGTGCCTGCTCTGATCGTCTACAACATTGTCTACTGCACGGGCTTCGGTCCACTGCCCTGGGCCGTGCTGGGCGAGATGTTCCCGGCCAACATCAAGTCGGTTGCCTCTTCTGTGGTTGCCAGCACCTGCTGGACCCTTGGCTTCCTGGTCACGTACTTTTATCCGGCGCTGGACGCCCTCGGCTCCCACTATGCCTTCTGGCTGTTTGCAGTGTTCTGCGTGGTGGCCTTCTTCTTTGTGCTGACCGTGGTGATGGAGACTAAGGGACTGAGTCTGCAGCAGATTCAGGATCGTCTCAACGGCAAGCGCAACTAGAAAGGGCGACCTTCCCTTAATGCCGTCTAGGTCTAAGTCCTATATACAAGTATTTTATTACGTAATTTTAAGCATACTCTTTAATTGTTATTCATTATTGTTTGCTCGTAAAGAAATAAACAAATGCCTGTAAAAAACTGCACATTATTTACCAAATTAATTGTCAAAAGAAATAAAAATCTCAATTCAGCATTCAAATGAGCGCGCGCAGTCAGTTCATCTCGCGCTACAAATAGCTAAATGCTACGACAAACATAACCATGTGAGTTTAACAGCACTGTGCATAACAGCTGTTGCTTAGCAGTCTGTAAGGAAACAGCTGTGCGTTAACAGCGCATATCGATGTGCACGACATATCGATAGCTACAATCGCTGCCAGCCTTGGTTTATTTTGCTCATTTCGTTGCGGCCTAGACAGTTAATACTCAATTTATGCCGAGAGCGGAGGTTCGCGCGTTCCGTTTTTTCGTTCAGTGTGTTGTGCCAGCGCGAGCTTATGCGAGAGTGTGTGTGTGTATATATAAGCAAGATTGCGTTTGTGTGTGCGTGCAAAACTACAAAAAGTATAAAGAATAAATTAAATTAATGTCTAGAATTTCAAAGCTAATTTAGTTCATTTAACAAATATTATTGTTTTTACGCACAAACAGTTGGCAACGCGAAACAAATTCCAATAGAAAAAGAAGAGAAAAATGAGCGATGAATGATTCTAAATAAAGAGAAACCAATACAAGCGCACGCATTAATGCCGTTATAATTCGTAAATGCAAATAAAGTTATCACTGCCCCTGTTTTGTTTACACTCTCAAGCACGCCGGAAAGTGCCGCAGTTGTTGTTGCTGTTCTTGTCATACGTTCTTCCTTTGTTTCTTTTCGCGTTCTACCCCCCACCCTCCTACATCCTGTTGAAATGCGGCAAATAAACGATGTCTGCTGTGTTAGCTGCACTTAGGTTGCATCCACATCCACTGCAACAACAGCAGCAACAAAGTCACTGACACGGGAAGTGGCGCAGCAGTGTGTGATGTCACCACAACGCCAACAACAGTACAACAAACAACAGCAAAGAATCAACAACAAAATCAACAACAACAAGAAGAGCAGCGCTAATTTAGCAGATATTGCATTCGCAATTGGATTCTCAAGATTCCGTTCGACATGAAAATGCATCTGCCGCTTTCCCATTTCCACACACAGCAGCAGCAGCAGCGTACGCAATGTCCGCTGTCGATGCCGCTGCTGCAGCGGGGCGCGCTGCTGTGGCTTTTGCTGAACATATGCGTGCAACACATCGTGCACGTCACAGCTGACAACGCGCAGTCAAAAGGTGAGTACGCAACTAACTGTAAATGTGTGAGTGTGCCCCCTCTGTGTGATGTGTGTGTCTGCTTCGCTTTTCCCATTGAAAGTTGTGGCATGCAAAATGTGTAGCAAGAACTAATCAAAATTCAGTTTTGCACAAGCACGAGTAAAAAGCAACAACAACAGCAGCAGCAACAAAAGTGGCCAATCAAGTTCAGAAAGCTTATGCACAGTGGTACAAGCAGTGTGAAAACGACTGCAATATGACTTGAAGTAAAGACAAAGCATGGCGCACACACAGACACCCACACGCGCACATACACACATACAGAGACAGGCATTTGGTTTACCTGTTGGTAGCAAAGTTTTTCCCAGTTTGAGTCTTTGCACCAGTGTAAAGTAACTTTCATTGGGTTTAAATATAACCTTGAGCTTGTAAAACCAGCTTCCCCATTTGTTCATCTTCTTCCCCCTCTTCTGCCCCTTCTTCTTCCCCTTCTTCTTTATCTTGTAAACAGTTGTAAACGAGTATACGAAACTTTAGCGACACCATCAAAAATCGAACACAAAGAAAAACGTTGTGATATACGAGAAATTGCAGTATATAAATAAACTGCAAAGCTGAAGATAATCTTAGTACTTCAAATAGCAAAGATTAGAAGAGAGAGTGAGAGAGGGAGTGAGAGAGAGGGAGTCAGAGAGAGGGAGTCAGATAGAGAGAGAGAGAGAGAGAGAGAGAGAAAGAGAAAAATAGATTTTGATTACAAGTTCTTTGAAAGTTCTGAGCGAAAGTTTCTTATAGAGTGAGTTTTAGTGTTGCCCACCTTGTGCTTGCCACGTGCCCCCAGCTGGTCAGGCAAAGTGCTCGTAACGTGTGCTAAGCTTATCAGTCAGGTAACAGTTTTTGCCTTGCCCTTTGCTACTGTTGCTCCCTTCAGTCTCTATCTATCAGTTATTGCCGTTTTATCAAAATCTCACGTATTATTGCTGATACGAAGGCGCTTTACACTTCCACTTCTACTCTTCATACACTTCATACTCTTTGTGCCAGCTGTTTTTTGTTTCATGAGGGGGACATGCAAATCTCGCACGGCGGGAAACCTTCACTCACGTAGAGTCGGCAAACAAAAAAATTGATTTTGAAACGATCTGAAGCGACATTGCGTGACGCTTTTACTCTCATTGCGACCCATTTGGTATTCTTAGTGAGTATTTTTTGGTATTTTCCGAAAGTATTTCAATTCGCAGAGCTTTCTTTTGATTTGCAAGATAGGGTAAATTGTTTAGTTTCGATATGCCTCAACTTTGTATTGTTAGTTTTGACACGTCTCTTTCTTTTTTTATGCATTCAGTAAAGTTTTTTTCTTAATATTCTCGGCTTGAAAAGGTCAGCGCCTTAAGCTTCAAACACACGTCAATGAATTGGCCAATTCTTTTTCTCTTTTTGGTAACTCGTTGCCATATTTTATTTGTTGCTTCTTTTTGAACAATTAAATGTGGCAGCAGACGACGGACACAATGACACAATCAACTCGTCAGTGCGGTAATGATAATTACATTTAAGTGGATAGAAACGAGTCGTGAGCGAATTATAAGTACGCATACATATACATATATGTCAATGTCGTGTGTATGTCAATTACTTTGCCAAACTATTGCCAAAGGAACTGCAGGAGTATTGTGAAAACAACAACACAAAACGTCTTTAATGACCTTAATGAAAGTAAAGACACTGTTGTTCAGTTTATTCTGCAGCATTATAGATGTTTACAATGTATATAAATAAGCCTGCCTTTCGAGTTTGTATTGCAAACAAGGTTGCTAATCCCCAAAATGTTCTTGAATGCCATAGAAAATAAATAAACTTAGTAAATACTCCAGGATGATATAGGTTTAACTATGTAATACAGGTCAGCATTTAATAAAGATTACAATTGAAGTTTCTATACAACAAAAATAAATGAAATTGCATAGAAAATAGACTTAATTCACTCTTATCTGCAGAATAATAATATGTCTTAAACTCTCAGTTCTTATAATCCTTGTAAGAAAGTCTTTAATGACATTGAAGAATTGATATATGATGATTGTTTGGTAAACTGTTTAGTATTTTCTCTTTTAGAGATACAAAAGCCTCCTTGAGTCAACAATTAAATTAGATAACTATCGCAGGTTCTATACTCCAATAAGTCTCAAATATCCAGGAATGTAAGAAGTACTACATTCTTTATAATTATAGATACATCTCCATAATACGAGTCGGTAATTAAATAAGATTGAAATCGTAATTTCCATAATCCGAATAAGTCTTAAATTGCCCATGGAAAATTAAGAGTATAATGATTGCTCAGTCTAGAATATAGACTTCCAGATACATATACCTTGTATAGTACAGTCTATTGCTTTTAGAGATAAGCCTCCCTTTTGAGTCCGTAATTAAATTAGATTACAATCGCTGTTTCTTTGCATACTTTTTTTGCAAATTGCCCATTTCCTGGGCTTATCTTTTGGGATCTAACTACATTTCGTGCGTTTCTTTCAATTCTAATTAGCTGAACCCGACGAACTAATTGCTCAGCCAGGGAAACGAGTCAGCGGCTCATCCTCAATTGAAGCGATTGACGCGCCAGTTCAGAGTCCGCTGACCAATGCCCGATGCCCGATTGCCGACTTAGGCACGTATAGAATAATGACTACGGCCCGAAATCCACTTGAAGACGCAATTTATGCAAATGTCAACAAAGCAACTTTAAGTAGGGTCTGAGTAAGGAAGGGGAAGGAAAGAGAGTGGGAGAGTATGTTGAAGTGCGGTTACAACGCTGAAATATGCAAGCTCAGGCTTCCGTTGATGCGGCTACGGCTACAGTGGACACACTCACTTCGTGTCCATTTAAATTCTTTTGACCTGACTCAATCAAGTCAAGCTTAGAGCTTGGTATACTTAAGAGTCGTGCGTATATGTTGTTGTTGTTGTATACCCGTAAATTGAGTTGATTTTCAATTAGGTAGCGAGATGATGATGATGATGATGGAGCTGATGGCACTCGAGCTGATGCAATGCATTAGTACACAGTGAGAAAAAGGTTGAGATTAAATGAAGTGGTATAGAATATTTGTCAACTGCTTATTATACAGCCATAACAGTAACATATATGTAATCTGGCAACCCTAGTGGGGTTATGCAAGCGGTATTTGTCGGTTATAAGAGACGATCTTGTTATGAAACTAAAGCTGAACCCCATGAACAACAACGTAAAGGTTTGTCATATACTATTGTAAAACACCTACAGTTAGTCAAGTAACTCTTTACACATATGTACATGTATATAATTCAGTATTCTAACTCATTGGGAGTTTGAAGATACTGTGGCGTCAAGATTTCTCTATTGATCTTTATAGAACTCGATGCAACAAGATGCAAATTTCAAATGAAACTTTTAATATTGCCGAACTTTTAGTTAATATAAAACTATGAATATGTGACAAAGCAAAATAATGTTAAAATATATATCACAGTAAAATATAACTTGTAATAGAGGTACAATGGATCTTATAGGATCTTATATAGATCCCCTTACCAAATAACTTCGTAATAACTTGGAAATTGAACCTACTTTAACTCCGCATAATGTCAAAGCACTCAAAACTCTTTCTCACAGTGCAGTTAGCAATAGAAATGCCTGAGTAGATGTTCTGGGAATACTCTACAAATGACTTTCAAGTTGGTAACTTGCTTGGGAACGAGCTGCCACAAACAGGGTCTCAATCAGACAATCTCGTCCCGAGACCTAAGCCACGCCGTACCCAGCAAGAGCTTGACCAAGCATGACGCATAATAATGATCGCGTCGCAGCTGTGCAGGGCGTGAATCTGTTGGATTGGATTCGTATTGTATCTTGTAGCTTGTATCATTGTTGCATTGTTGCCCTGGCGAAATTGTCGTACTTTTTGGCCCAAACAAAGTGAATAATTTAACGTTACGGAAATCGATAAAATTGACTTTTCCTATTTTCCAATTTTGCCATTGTGTGTGATAATTGTTGCATTTACGTAAGGCTTTTGGCTTTTGACTTGAGGCACGTGCCACATTCATAATATAAATGTACCACAATGGCCACACTGGACTAGGAGGGAAGGGAGTTAACTCTGGGGTTGCTCTCTCTGAAGTGTGCTTGGCGGGATTAGTGTAAATGAATGAGGCTTGAAAGAGCGTGACACATGCGAAGGAAGAAGTGCAACAGAAATACAAACGAATGGCCAGCGAATTTGCTGGGGAGGAAGTGTGAGGACGGTGCAAGGGAGAGGCAGGAGGTGCACCCCATATCTGCAAGGCCACACCACGTGTCGGCTGGGATTAGTCACCAGTCACTAACCCCTGCCACTCCTTGCAGCCCCCTTCAACAGGAAGCGCTCTATATACACACACACAGAGTTTCGAGTAGCTTTGGAAAGGTGCAGCCGCATTCTTCCTTTACCGGGAATTGGAATCTGTTTTTCGTACAACTACAACAACAAAAAATCAAAGCACTTGAACGTTTTGTTTACGACAGAAGAAATGCAGTGGGGCAAAAGAAGGAAAGGGGGTGAGGTAAAGAGGGAAAATGTAATCAAAACATAAAAACCTCAGCTGGGGAAAGTCCAGAAAGAAATCCATTGACAATGCAATGCCTGATTGAGAAAGACGCCGCGCACAATGATTAATCAGAAATGAAGCAAACAAGGAAACAGCAGTGTGCACCTATTGTATACCCTGTAAAGAAGTAAGTTAGAAAAATGAAGCTGCAACTTAACTGCAGACAGTGGCAAAGCAACGAAGCACTGGGTATGCATCTACTATATATCCTGTACGAAAGTAAGAAAGAACAACAAAAATATGATTACACTGTAAACCAAACTGTACACAATGATAAAACAGAAACCAAGCAAACAGAAGGGTAGTGTATACGCTTGTAGATACCCTGTAAGTACAAAATAAAGATAAAGTAAAATAATTGTGCTGTTAACTAAATAAGGAAACATTAGAGTGCAAGAAAGGAAATATATTAATAGAATTATCCTGCAAACTGCCTGTTCAATCCACCTGCATATGATATTCCTGCATATACCCTCTCCTAGCAGTACTTTTGACTACAGGGTACAAGTAATGGAAGTAGCAAAGCCAACGCAATTGGGGAAATAAATAATAAGTGCCACGCCGTTGGGTTACTTAATGGGAAAAGTATCTCTGCCTGCGGGATGAAGAAAGGGGAATGAGAACGAGGATTGGGTGCGTCTGGATCGTCTGACGCTTGTCTGGATGTCTGCCACTAATTTATGCATGGGGCATAAACAATGCTGGACACACGAATAGTTTCGCACAAACGGAAATGTGACAGCACGCTAGACTGGCCAAGCGAATGCGGATACTCTTCCGGAGATAGAGACAGCGATTCAATCGGGATAGTTGTGAATGTGAATATGAATGAGCAATGAGTGCATGAATCATTCGAAAATGTTGCAATTTTTATGGTAGCATCAAAAAGAGACAGAGAAGAAAAGAGAGAGAGAGAGAGAGAGAGAGGGAGATAATGAGAAATAAGCAAGAGAGATTGGCTGAGAATCACTCATGCAGTCACTCTCTTTTCCCGCTCTGGGTGTGTGTGACAGTGTGTGTGTGTCTGTGTAGGTGTGTGCTTATTTTGAAAACTAAACAACGATTGCTGTCCGACGACATCCACGAAATGACGTCGAGGTTCACTAACCTCGCACACCCGACAAATTTTCTGTTTACGTTGTGTAATTTTCTGTAGTTGTTTTATGTCAAGTTTCTCGTTGCATACACAGTTCAACAAATGTTAATTGCATTACGAAATTAGTTTAGCTTTACACTTGGCTAAAGATAAGTCTCTGTAGATAACCGAGTATGATAGCAACATCTATTATAATCTTGCCTCAACTGAACCTAATCAAATGTTTAACTGAGGTAAATATTATCTCATGTATCTTGTATATATCTAACTTTTTTGCTTGACCTGCTCTTGAAGTATCTCAAGAGTGGTTAAATGAAAGAAGAAGCCAGAAAGCGCCAAGTGCTAATTCAATTAACACAGCGACTCTAATAGGTATTTCTATACAAAGTTCTACATACCTACAATATAAAGAAAGGGATCTAACATGTTAACCATCTATCGACCCTTTACACTTTAGATAACAAAGAGAAATGAAATAAATTATGAACTTCTGTTCATGAGACACATCAATATTATGTTCACTTTCTGTTTTCAGCTTCTTATATGTAGAGAGAGATGCACTTCCATCTCTTTCTGTTTGCATTGAACAGTAAAAAGTAAAAGTAAAATGGCAGCAAAACTTTAATGGGAACAATTCGCTGCTGAAGCGGTTTATTCTATTATTATCTGTGCCAATTGGTAGCCCACTCTCCCTCTCTCTCCCTCTCTTGCACTCTTGAGGCTATTGCAACATGCAGCGGAGGCGGCAGCTTGTTGACTCCTCAAGAGCTTTGCCAGGCCGCCTCAAGAAGTTCTCCTAGTTTATCTGTGGCATGATAAGCAGACGCTGTTCTCCTCAAGAGCTAACGAACCGTAAAGTAGCCCCCGGACAGACAGACGAAGATTACAGTGAGGCTTAGGCGAGCCGAGCTGAATCGTAGACGGGGGCGTGGCGGTGTAGGGGCAGGGGCAGAGCTGAGTGCGAGGCATTGTTTGAGCCCCTTCTTAATTGATAATCGTATGAGAGAAACAAAAAAAAAACAAAGCGAGTGTCGGAGGAAACTTTTTATTTATTTCTTTTACTGTTTTTGCCCTCCTCTCCCTCTGCCCTGCTTTCCCCATTCTCAATTTCATGTTGTTTCCACTCATCTACTGTCCATTAGGAGTAAACGCTTGACTGCATTTATTCTCGGCATTTAGATCATCGGATCGATAGCTTTGAGTGCCTCCAAGTTTCACTTACCAAATAAGATCGAAGAAATATACAATGAAAGAGGGTCATGAACGTGTTATGTAGGCGCATTTCGCACTCGCCTCAGAAATTGACACGTTTCTTTTGGAAATATTCAGTGCTTACATTGATAGTTACTATGGGGTTTGTCGCTGCCTGCCTTTATACCTCCTACCTATAAGGTAGAAAGGTTTTATTACTTTATGCCATTCTAAACTTATCTCCGCCTCCATAGAAAGTATATATATCCTTCTTCAGCATCAACATCTGAGTCATTATAGCCGTTTCGATCTGTATGAACACCTAGATCTCTGAGAGTGTTAGATCTAGAGCTAGCAAATTTGCTGACAACATGTCTAATTAGTGCATGTAACTAAAGTTTCTTTTAGAATATGTCTACACCTTTTTACACCCTAGTAAATCGAAAATAAAGAATAATTTGCTTAGTTTTAAACCTAGTATATACAACTTTGGTGTTCACCATTCAACTAAATTCTTTAAATCTGTTTGCAATTGTATAATAAACAAGGAAGTTATTTAGGAAATAATTTGGATGGATAAACAAATATTCCCTAGGGTGTAACACAGTCAAGCACACTCAACTGTTGCTTTCTTACTTGTCTCTCCATTTCTGCCTCTTGAACATATTCATTAGCGCACGTCACTCAAGTGTTTACTGCAGTTATGTAAAGTGCAAAACGTACGTAAAGATTGCAGAAAGCACTCCATGGAAAACATATTTCTACCCTTTGGTATATTACAAATTTTGTGGTCTCAAAGTTGGTACGTAAACAAATCTTATTTATAAATATATGATTAGTAAATATATTTATAAATAAGATTTGTTTACTCATTTTCAATATAATTTCATTACTCATAAACTTTAAGCTAATTTGCATTTATTTTCCCCCGATTTCTTAAGATATCTAGATTATAAAGGGCTTACTTACTCAAATAGATTTCATGTTAATATGCTGTGGTATTGAATCACCTTGATTAGCTAGAATTTTATCGCAAATTTAACTAAAGACATCAAGCAAGCACATGAATACTCGCGTGTGAATACGTGCACACACACACACATACACACATAAAGAGCTTTGCTTAGTAGCCGACTCACAGGTGAGCTGGGCAGGTAATTTGTTAGAGGGATGGGGAGGGGTGGTGCGTCCCTCAGTGAGTCACAGCGCAGTTTGCTTGTGAGTCAGCAAACTGTGCAAAGTCGGCACAATTTATTAGCACAATTAATTGACAATTACAGGGTACGTAATTGCCATGCTTGCTACTATTTGCTGCTACCAATTGATTCGCTCCAATTGGAGAGACTGCTGATAAGAAGCCAACGCCAGATCGACCCAGGGCTGCTTCTCAGAGAGCTCCAATTTCTACCCTGCCTGTTTGTCAGTTTGTTGTTTGTTATTTGTTTATTTGTCGCCTGCACGAAGCAGACAAACAGTCTGCGCTGATTGCCAACGACTTCAAATTGCCAGCGTATTGCAAAATACATGTTTGCCTTGTAAGGGCCCCCGCCCACTCCGCTGTACAGATGCCATGCCCGAAGTGCATGCAATTTCCATGGAAATTCAGCATAGTTTGCTCTTTATAAGGGGGAGAAATCAAGAGAGAGAGAGAGAGGAAAGTCTCTCGAGTGCACTTGATTGCCCAAGATAATCGAAATGCTCAGCAAGTAATGCCACATACAAACACATACATAGATATAGATAGCAGTGTGTAGGTTTAATATCTTTCATTTTAGGCAATTCAGCGCTTTCCTCACATTAAGAACTCTTCGCGCCATAAACTTTACTGCCAAAGATCGTAAGCAAATTGAAAAGTGAAAGCTTACATTGCTTCCGCTTTGTGCGATAGTCGTGGAAGTGTGGAGATACAGATACACACACACACACATGTACAGTGTACACTGTACGTATATTTGGGACAAGCTTCCTGTCCGATGCATCGGCGAACTGTAAATAAGTTTAATGTGATAAATTACCTTAAAGATAAACGCTTTAATTACCCGCTAGAACAACGCATGAAGTTTAATGTGTGTTGTGGGAGTGTGTGTGCTTACAAGAGTGTGTTTGTGTGTGTGTGCGGGTGTGTGTAACTCAATTTAACACTGAGTAGCTTGAGTAGTTGCTGACAAATCAAATTTCAACATCACGCCAGCGAGAAAAAGAGGAATAGCTTGTGTATCTGTAAGGCACAGATAGAGATGCAAATAGCTGTAAATCTAATATAACAAGAGCAATCGACTTAAGTAGCAAATTGCTCAATCAAATTGGGTCAGGGGGCGTCGTCATCGTTGCCATCGCCGCGTTGGTCCATTACAAAGATTGAAAAAACAAGCACAAAATTGTATCTGAATCTCGCATCTAGATGACACTGCTGTTGCTTCTGGGGAAGCTCTGACTGTGCAGGCCAATTAGCATTGACGGGTTCTAAGAACACTCGACGTAGCTGGCTGAATCACTCGAGCTGACGAACTGGTCAAACCACTGACCAACGTGGAGAACAACAACAGCAGCCGCAGCTAAAATTAATTAAATTAAAACAATATTTTGCGTGCAGATACATTTGTATCTTACGACTGACTGTGCGATTAATTGAGCAAAAGTCACATGGGTTATAAGTTATAACCCAATTATCTTCAATTACCTAGAGACAAACAACAACTACAATTGACTGATGTAGTTACATTTCGTAGATACATGCTGTACATCAACTCGTACATCAATTGGCAATTCGAACGTCTACACGTGTAATCGCCCTGGCAATTTGTGCTCTGATCTCTTGCCATGTCCGAATCTCAATTCATTGTTCAATCTCTCGTCATGGGCAGCTGGACAACTGAACTTCGCCTCGTGTCGCTTTCGTTGTGCTGCTGTGCTCGCTTTGTCAGAAAAATCGAAAAGAAAGTCGAGGCGAGTTTCACTTTTTTTTGCCACCCAAAAACGAGTAAGCGGTAATTGGAAAATGTTCATTTCCCGCCTGTTGTCCCATTTACGAGAGACACTGCTTGTCGATGCTTGATTTGTGTGTGTATGTATGTGTTTTTTGGGGGCTACTGCATATGCAAATTGTGTAATCTACCCCTTACTACGACCTTGGCATCAGGTTTAAGTGTAATCAGCAGACGTGCCTCAGCATCGATGGGCGGCCTTGGCTGTCACAGAGATTGCTGTGAATAACAAGAAAATAGAACTGATAAGTTGCGAGTATTTTTAACAGATTCAAAGAGTTTTCAATATTTTGAAATTGCAACTATCGTTTGTACTATCGAAATAGTTGAAGTATATCATTAAATTAACTCATTTCATTTGCACTGATACTCTCTGATTTATTAATGCCGAAGTATCAACTAATGGTGAAGAAGTTTGTGCATTATTTTGCAGTATTTTTATAGAAAATAAAACTGATAAGTTGAGAGCATGTTTGAAAGAGTTATCCCAGTTCAATATTCCAATAAATTTCGTTTTGTCGAACATCGTATGACAATCTTTCCGATAAGATCGTGAGGCAGCTGTATCCTTTTCACTTTTCATCGTTGATTCCAAGAAAAATGGAAAGTGTAATGTAATGCCCAAACATATTGTGCTCTTCTGTTTCATCTTCAGCTTGTTTTTAATGCTGCCTGCGCCCTGTAATTAATTCTAAGCAAGATTCTCGACTCTCGATTGTGTCACAACAAATGCGTTCTTAATTTATGAGCCCGGACTGATGTCATGTGCAAGGGTCTGGTTAGGGCCCAGGATAGGGGTTGACTGACTTGACTGGCCTTGGCAGCTTGTGGGGGCAACTTATTTACTAACATACTTGCCACATATGAGGCATGATGCGATGTGACATGACACGACACGATGGCACGAAATGCCCCATTGTGCTGCACTCCCGTCAGGGGGACGACAGGGCCTCGTCTCAAATTTCAGCAACAAAGGGTAGCAGAGGCAAAGGCGACTAACGTGTGACTAACGATAGTAAGGCAGTTGTATTAACCATCGATACTATCTATAGTAAATCTCACCGACTATCGATAGTAACAGTTCAGCAGATTATCGCGCAACTTTTTATTACTTTTGGTGATTTCTCTTCAATCCTAATGATATTAATAGCGATAATACTTCTATAAGGTAATTTTAAAGAGCTCTTCGATTTATCGTAAATGAATAAGGGTAGAGCTCTTCGATTTATCGTAAATGAATAAGGGTAGCTGACTATCGATAATAACAGGTGAACTGACTACCGCGTTATCCTTTTTGTACATATCATTATTTTCTTTGACTGCAACTCGATACTTTTTCAATGAGTTTATCGACCAATTTAAATTCAAGTTAACTAAACTATTAATAGTAAGATTTGGGCTTACTATCGCGCTATCGCTTTATAAAATGTAATATGCTTTCTTCACGTACCACCGTTTCATCAATATAACCAAGAGTATCGCAAATTCGTGTTTATTTTTGGCATATTTGCATATCCTGCATATGCCAAGTTGAGTTTGAAACTGGGTTACATCGGCAACAGGCGTTGCTGGTTCAAGGTGTGTTCTGCCTGCCCCCCTCTCTCTCTCTCTTTCCATGTCTTTCTCTGAGTCCAACTGACTTAGGGAGTGAAAATTTCCCAATGGGGCGTTGGGCGTGGCTGTTGGCATTTAAGTAACAAATGCTTTCGTAGCATTAAACATGCATTCAGTGCAAGTTTGCACACAGCAACACTCGCACACCCGTACACACACACACACACATAGCTGTGTCATAAATGGGTTTGCACTTTAGCCAGGCGTCAAGGCAAAGACCACGCCCCTCTCCCCGTCTTGCCCCACTGAATGTTATTACACATTTTGCCTTTTGCATCCTGAACAACGCAATTTACCCCTCGTTTCTTGGCGCGTTTTTAATTTATTGCATTTCCGCTTGATGGGGATTTGAGTGAATGAAGTGCAGGAAGTGGGCAAGGGAATGAAGAAGAACAGAAGAGAAGAAGAGAGAAGAGAAGAGAAGCTCACAAAGTGTCCTGGCATGAGGCATTTGCTGCTTAATGTCGCTCGCCTTAGATGCAATTAAACATTATGTGGCGACGCCGTTGCCGCCTACTCCGTCGCTAGTTATTCAATTAACCAAGTTACGACGACGATACCACAATGAGGGGTAAATTAATAGAAGCACAGTCACGAATGAGATCATTTAAAACCGCATAAAAAACTGTACACAACGCTCTCTTTAAATCCCGTTTTGAAAACAGGCTCAAAAATCGTCTGAATGACTTTCTTTATAAAGAGGCTCGACTGAGTGTACAGAAAAAAAGAAGAAGGAAAATAAACTTGCCCCGCAGAGTTAATTACCTCGTCGTTTCGCATGTCTCCGCAGCAAAATCAATTAAATTGGTTGAATGAACTCGCATTTTGTCCGCTTGAAGTTGCATGCGGTCACCATTCAAACCATTCAAACCATTCATGGTTAGAAAGAGAGTGGGAGAGAGAGAGAGAGAGGTCCAAACTGGCGTCAAATATCATGGCAATTAATTGCGATTTATCGCAGTGAATGCAAATTTTTGGTCGCATTGTCGACAACACACACAAAGACCGGCTTAAATGTGTTTTGGCCATTTTCAAATTTCTGTTTGCCACTTTGCGGCCCAAATGTATCGGTTGTTTTGGAGCGGCGAGTTGATAGTTGATTTGGAGTTGTGCAAACTGTATTATGTCATTTGTTTAGCACTGATGTCACACGTTATACCTTTGAATGCAACTATCGGTAGTACTATCGGCAGAAATATGGGTACTACTTTTTGTAGAAGCTTTAAAAATTGTATTATGTCATTTGTATCGCATTGATGATATGAATTACAGTTGTTGTAATTGAAACTATCGGAAGTACTATTAGCATTAATTAGTATTTCTATAATTATTTATAATACAAAACTTATTGTTACAATCAGAAAACTAAATGTTGTAACATTCTTGCACTGTTGCAATCAATTATAGCTGAAATTGCATACATCGTTTGTACAATAATTAAAAATGAGAGCTCTACTTGTTGCAGAAGCTTTAAAAGTGAATGTACATCATTTTTTTCATACGGTTGCAACTATCGGTAGTACTATCGGCGTAAATATGAGTACTATTAACTGCAGAACCTGTCAACATATAATTGTGGTAATTGCGCCACTCTGACATGACTTATAACAACTATCTTCATCACTATCTACAAAAAAAAGAATGATTTGAATAATTCTCAACATCAATATTTCAAATAGACATAATGCCGTCTGCACTATGGCATATACTATCGGCTCTTTAACGTATTCATCACAGAAAGCTGCTTCCAGCTGCTGCCTGAGCTAACTTTCTAATGCCATCATAAAGATATCTGCACGTACAATAAACATATTATACATACGTATCGTTTGAAGTGCGTACTTGCTATCTCAAGGTCAGCCTTCAGCCTTTGTGTGCATGTGTCTCTGTGTGTGTGTGTGCATGTGTGTCTGTCTATCGTTGTATGCAGAGGCGTCTCGTTAAAATAAATTTGCTTTCGTTTTGCAATTGATTATAATATAAAATTTCGAGTTTGCATGTGTGCGTGTTTGTGTGAACTTAATTGGCCAAATGTGCGCTTTAACAACAGAAAAACAACCTCAACAACGCGACGACCTTGTGGTCTCAGGTCTCAGCTTGCCCGGGTGGAGAAACCTAGTTAAGTTCGGTAAAGTTAAAGCTGAAACCATTTTTCCGCTTTGTGAAAAATGATATCGATTTCACTGTTTACAGCCACACACACCACACACGCACACATACTCACACACAAACAGCATGTGGAAAAACTTGTTGGTCTTAATTGCCTTCGAAGTGGTGACAAGTGCGTCGCTTTGCCCCCTCTGTGCGTACTGCTCGCTCTCTGTCTATGCATCCCTCTCTTCATGTTTCCCTTCCTTCTCACTCGTAACCCGTTTTCATCTGGCTCACACGCATCCGCCTCGACTTGAGTGATTTATAGGAAAAGTGTGTGTTGGGAAAACTTCATTCAGTGTCGCCTCCATTGGCCTCGAACTGTAGTTCAATGTCGCATTGCATTAGCGACTTTCCCATAGTTCCCCCTAATGACTTATTAATTGTTATATTAGTCTATCACTCGATGAATGAGAACTGCATTAACCCTAAGCTGTCCCTATGCTCATGTTACTTGAAATCATCTTTAACCCTTATCTATGTTTATTTTTGCTAATTTAACTTTGTTTTTTTTTATCTTTCAGGTAAGCAACGATGCAGATAACGTTCGACTACAACAATATTGGTAATTCATACTAAATGCTTAACTTTTATAAATTGAATTATGATCCCAGCACTGGAAATAGGATATATTGTTGTTATTCTATACATTTTGTAAGAATAATGAATTTATGAGTTGATTGAACTCTCAGAAAACATATCCATAGTACAGTTTTAGCCAAAATTTGATGACTTTATGGAAAGATACGAAAGTATACTAGTTGAATCAAAAGGTCTCATCCATTCCTTTCAATTACGAATACATGTAATATCTTGAAATAGATTGAGTTTCCATAGACTTCATTCACATTAAATGTGTGCAGGGTATAAAAAAGTTATAATAGAAAAGTCCCAACTAGTTAACCATTTGAAAGGGTTTAAATTCCAAACGTACTGATTACAAGGCTTTAAATTCCCAATTGATCATAGTCATTACTCCGGGAATGGCTTTTTGTTTTAGAACGTACATTCCCCACACTTTATCAGTATGTCATTATCTTTTTCAACAAATTTTTGGGCATACTCACAATTATTTCCCGTTTTTTCGCGGAAAAAGAACGCCCCCATCTTGAAAGTGTGACACCATTTGTTTATACTATAGAGATGTTTATTATATAATATTATAGTATATAATGACATGCACAACGCCGGGCAAGAACAACCCTTATCAAATGGCATATATAATCGCAGTTCCCATTTCCAAGTTGCTAAGCTCTTCAGCAAATACAAAGAACATTTTTGTGGCCTCAATTGAGTCGTCATCATTTTGCTGCCAGTTGTTTGTTATTGTACTCATTGTTGTTGTTGTTTTGTATATTAGTATTATTGTTGTTGCTGTTGTCGCCAACTGTCATTCATATGAGGCTTTTTGTCTTGAGTCGAACAGCTGTTCGTCATGATAGGCAGCACACTTAGAACATGTACTAGTGAATATATATAGTATATTTATATATGTATGTAGTATGAAGTATAGTATAGTATAGTATATACTATATATATGTGTATACTTAGATGGGTTAGTCACCCACTAAAGTGGCGAGCGGCTGGCAAAAAAACCGAACCAATTAAAATTCTGTGGCTTTGACTGTGACTGACTGGTAGATGCCCTAAGGAAAATGTAAGAAATACTATAAAGTTAAAACAAGTTCGTTTTGTTTATAAAGTTTTGTAATATTTACCTACAAAGCAGCACAGTTTGATTGTTCGTTTGATACATTATATATATAGTCAAAATCATTCTCAGCTCTACAGTAACATTTTCCGCAAAAACTCATTGCTTTCTTTGTGAAAATTCGCACTCCTTGGCAAAGTTTGACTGGAAAATAAATCAATATTGAACCGAACCGAACTCAACTTGCCAGAGGCAGAGTAAAGGGTTACCCATTGCTTGGCCTTGGCCAGCTACAGCCGCAGATACTGAACTGGACTCGACTCGATTCTGGGTCTTTGACATGTGTGGCTTATAAAGCCTGCCAAATTTGTGAAGTTGCGAGCCAAAAACCAAACCAAACTTGGCCAAAAATGGTCAAGGCAACCTAACGCTGCCACAAACTGCAACAACAACTACAAGAACAACAATAACTACAGCAACTACAACTATGATTTAATGGCAACAGTCGCCGAGGCATATTAATGAGCCACTGCTAATGTTGTGCGAGTGTGCGTGTGTGTGTGTGTGTGCTGTGCTGTGACCAAAAACTGTTGCCGGCGTGTCGAGTTTGCAGTGCCCTGGGCGGAATTTTAATTGAATTCCGGGCAGAAACTCGTGTTCTTCGCTTGAACTGTTAAAACATTTTTGAATTTGTCACAAAACTTTTAGCAGTCACTGTTGTGTGAAATGAATGCGCCGAGAAAAACAGAAAAGTTGCCTTCCGCTTTGTGGTCAGGGATGTGTAGAGCTGTCCCTCTCTCTTTCTCTTTCTCTACCACTCCCTCCCTCCCTCATGATAATTATGAGGAAATAAAACATTGCTAACAATGAAAAACCACAAACCATGTGGGCGTGGCACTTGCCCATAGTGCAACAATGTGGGTCGCAGTCAAAATTGATTAATCAGCGAGAAAACGGCCAACTTTCGACAGCATATGTTTCTGCCTGCCTGCCTGCCACGCCCACAAACAGAATTGTGTGTGCCCAGCTGGGCAAATCTGCTGAAAAATCTTTGCTTATCCTTTGGTTCTGCTTCCGCATTGTCGTTAAATACCCTGTAGGGGGTCGAGTGTGTGCAGTAAGGGTAGTTTGAGGTGCTGAGAGAGAGAAGATAAGATTCTAGTCTATTTCATTTGACTATTGCAGATCTACAATTCTTTACTGGTAGTTTAGATTATAGTCACTTCCATCTGACTCTTATAGGTCTACAATTCTTTACTACTTTCAACTTAGTGCAGGGTATCTCTTAGTCCACAACTTCCCACGTGTCTCGCATCTTTTTCTTGGCCTGCTTCACTTTTTGCAGAACAAACAAAGGAAATTCCATGAAGCGACTGCGTTTGTTTAAGGATCATTGACCACATAAAAAGCCGTTATGGCCATGTACAACAAAAGCGGTAGCAAGAACAAAGCAATGAAGAGAAGGCGACAACAGAAAAAGAGACAACGAGAGAGAGAGAGAGAAGAAGCAGCAAAAGGAACTTGCAACATTCTTGCAATGCGTTTTATTTCCTTTTTTGGCTGCAATTGTTTGCAATCGACGCAAGACTTCTCACGCAGACACACACACTCTTATACACATACACACACACACAAAGATTCATACACACACACACACTCGCCCACAAAGGGCCAATGCTCTGCACATTACCACAAAACGCGCAATCAACTCCAAAAATGGAGGCAACAATGTTCAATGTGCAGCTCACAACTTGCAACATGCTGCACACGCATTGTGCGTGGCATCCACAGCTGCAGCAGCACCATAAATTGACAGCCAAATCAACTGAGGAGCCGCACACAATATGCAACACAAACTGCTGCCAAGAGTCGTAAAGCTAAGTGAAATTTGGCACAGCACTAAGAGAGAGAGGGACAGAAATAGAAGAAGAAAGACAGAAAGAGACAGGGGGAGAGGGATAGGGAGTGGGAGCGATTGTGGGTCGACTATAAATAGCACTCTCTGCAGCATGACAAAAGATAAAGCCAAATTAAGATTCGCTTGAAATGTTTTGTCTGCTTTTCTGGCTTCACCTAATTATAGTCTGCATATAAAGCAGATAACAGCAGAGAGCAGAAGTTGCTAGCCAAAGAAAAGAATCTTCCAGCATTATGCCAAAGTTAGCAAACAAGAGCTTAAGCATTAAGTGACATATCATTCCTGCTGAGGGGAACTTCTGTTAAAGGCTGCACAGCTCTGCAGAACAGTAACTTTCTATGAAATAACCATTCCCTCCCTCTACTATACTTATCGTTTGATAGTGATATACCAAATTTAGTAATGAGCTTAAGCATTTGGCAATATATCATTGTTTTCTAGTGTGATTTCGGCAAAGGGTTCCACAGTTGTGCGCATAAGTGACTGTCCATGCAGGCACAGTTCTTTCTTACGACGACACTTCTAATCTTCGAGTGACATACCTCAAATGAACTAAAGATCTTGACTATTGAGTTGAGTTTTCTTTATTTTCTACTGTTGCTTAGATTGAATACTGCAAAAGGTTCAACAGTGCTGCAGAGAAGAACATTTCTAGGCTGCTAGTGATATACCAGAGCTAAACCATTATATCAATCTTTTCTAATGTTGCTAAGGGCGACTTCTGCAACAATTTGCATAGTACTGCAGAGGGGAAACTTGCCATGCAGCAACAGTTCTCTCCATCCTTAATAGTAATAGTCATTTAGAGATACATCAAAGCTAGCAAAGAGCTTAAGTAATCTCCTTATACCATACTATTTAGTTGCCATAAACTATTTCTCATAAACGTCGTAGCTCATCAGCTATAAAATGAATTCAGTTCCTAAACAACCGCTACGATAGTTCACCTGCTAGTTCAGCAGCTAGTTCCATTCTCTCTCTCTCTCTCTGTCTGTCAGGTCACTCACACGTGCTGCCTTAGTCACTTGAGCAAAGAGCCCTTCTTGCTGCACAAGTTTTATCATGTGTTCTTTCAAGGATCTTAAGAGGCAGCCCCAATGCATACCCATTAATTTTTATGTTCGCCCATAAAAAACAAAGCAAAAACACAAAGTGCACCCCTCCGCGTCCCCTACAGTCTAAATTTTATTTACGCTGGCGCCAACTATATAAATCATGAATCCGATTCTGTATGCCAGTGTCGAAAACGCGACTCGTGCCACCAACAGACGGCACCAATTGAACGAAACGCAGTGCAATTTACGCCGATTGAGATTTATTTCAGCAATCAGTCCAGCAGTCAGTCTGTCAGTCAGTCACTTGGTCAGTCAACCAGTCGGTCAATCAGTCAGTCTGTCCTGGTCTGGGCTATCAGTCAGTTTATTGTTATGATGATGTTGCTATGTGCATATTCAATCGCATTCACACTCGCTGTTTACATTTAATGCACTTCCTATATACAAGATGCGATGCAGTCGCATAAAAAAACTGAATGATTTGATTTATTGGCACCGATTTCATTGGGAAGTGCAACTTATAAAGAGATAAAGCATCTGCTTTGTTGTGCTCAAGAATAAAGAAAGGCAAGCAAAGCAACGCTATAGTTGAGCACAACACAGACTGCTAGATGCCCTGTAAGCAAGTAAAATAGACAAGAATAAAAGGAATGCAGTATAGTTGTAGAATTCATATATCAAGCTTCAGTATTAGCAGAGATCATAACTTAAACTTAAAGAGTTAATTTCCCCCTTTCTCTTGCTCAGCTGGTCATAAAACTAATATACCTTGCTGCAATAACCTTCATTGTGTGTCTGACAAGTTGAACAAGTTCTCTGGAATCTCAATTGTCTGTTGTACTACACCATCTGTATGTCTGTCTGTCTGACGTATCCATTCTCATTAGCAGAATCAACTGCTAAATGTTGCAACATGTTGCGCAGTCCAAAGACAACGCCCAGTTGCCATTGCAGACCAGTTGACAGTGCCGTCCCCACCTTATACGACAACAATTATGGCAAAGTTTCTATCAACTTGTTGACCTTTTACAGTGCCTCAACTGTTGTTGTTGTTGCTGTAGTCGTTGTTCTTGTCGTTCTGCAGTTTTACGATTGCAAGAAATTGCTTAGTTTTACGGCTTAATGCGCCGATTAACTGCCTTATCAGCCTGACAGCAGCGATACCTGCGCCCTCACCAGATAATAAAGTTGACAAAATTAATGCCAAAGTAAATGGCAGCGAAAAGGTGCAGAGAGAGAAAGAGACAGGGCGAGTGAGAGAGAGAGAGTGGCCAACCTCTGCTAATCGCACTGGCAAACAGCAATGAGTCGACGGGATTTGAAAGAGATCTAGTTGGGTCTATCTGGGTAGTACCTGCGCGACAAACACTTCATAAAAACCCTCAGCCACAGCGGGTGTGAATTTTGACAGCTTAACTCGAGCGCAGGTAAGAGTCACAGTGGGTTCTCTATAGGTGCCGACCCTGGGCGGTCTGTCGAGTACCGTCGGTAGTTAACAGACACTTGCCAAAAAGCGGAAAACCCCATTGTGCAAAGTGTCAGGCTCAAGGATCTTAAATGCCGACACTTGCACGTTTGTCCTTGTAGATATATACAAACTATACTATGTATATATATATATACAGAGCTGATTCTAGGTACACCCCGCTGCGTTCCACTCGAATCGACTAGAGCGTACATTTTGCTTTGTTCTATTTACCATTAGTTGTTTTTGCAACACCCCCTGCAGCGCTCTTGTCTGTCTATGCTCAGTGCTGCTGCCCTGTTGCACCTGCCACGCTGCATTCATGATCTTTATCTATATCTGGTTGCCTGACTGGCTGACTGGGTGCATGCCCTCATGAGTTTGCACAATGCCATTAACAATTAACGTTCATTCCGCCTGAGATAACACAGATGCAGCGCATCGAAGGGGAATTATGTTTTTGTGTTCTGTATTATTTCCAGCCATCTATAGAAAACGGCAAATGTTAACAAATCGCACTGGACTAGTCTGTTATTGTTTGGCTGCAATGAGATTTAACAGAGATTATCAATGGTAGCAGGTAACAGGAAGTTGCAGGAGGGGGCAAAGTCCATACAAAACAATTGCTTTGTTTCAGTACAAAATGGCGTAGTTCCTTAATAGATAACAATAATAACAGTAATGTACGATGAATGTGCACTGAGTTAGTGAGTACAAAATACAGTAAAGTTTAGAACAAGTTTAATATATTTAAACAAGGAAAAGACTTTATGAGGTAGAATTTACAATATTTTAACTGATATTAGAATCAACTACAGTGGAAATAAGCAGACTATCTAAATCATATTAATGTTATTATAAAGTATCTCCACGACAAAATCTTAAGTTCTTGTTCATGTAACTTCAGGTCAATCTTGACTGGGATTATTCACCAACTAATCAATCTAATGCGGATAAAGTATCTCAATGAATCTTCTCTATAGAGTTATAGAGTTAAATGAGCTTGACCAAACTGAAAAATAAAGAAAGAAACTAGCTAAAAAATTTCTGGTGTGGAAATCATTACTAAGATCTTAACTATACCTATCCTAAATGCATCATTATAATATTGTAATCAATTAATTGAAAAATCTAAAGTAGAGAAAGTACACTTAAGATCTTATGCAACTAACAAGTCTAAACTAAATAATAAGAAGTTATACTTGAAGAAAGCTCTTTCAGATATTATAAGAAACCAACAGACATATCTCGTATATATCTAAACCTATTGTAAATGCCTATAATTGATCTAATGTGGAGAAAGTATCTGGCAAGATCTTAACTGCAGCTTAACTTGTCTAATTCAAGAGATCGCGTTTTGGGGGGAGGCTTATCCGATTAACGGAAGCAAATTGTTCGACAGAAGCGCAAATAGCGCTTTAAAGCTTTAATTTTCACCTGGGAAATCTTGATGGAGCCTCTCATGCAACTGCTTGACGTTGCAAGTGCTGCAAGCCACGCAACAATGGCTCAACCAGTTAGCGAAAAAACTTGGAGAAACAATTGAAATTTGGGTTAAACTAAGCTGTGAGCAGAGTCGTGTGGCATCAGCTTCCTCAGCCCCTCCTGCTTACACTCCTCTCTCACTCTATATCTCTCTCTCTTTCTCTCCATCTCCCTCGTGTGTGATTAACACGATTTTCACGTTTGAGTTGATTCATGATTTGATGAAATCTATCAAGTCGGCGCAGGTGAAAATGCAATTAAAGCAGCAGCCTGACTGCGAGGCAGAGGGGCGTGGCAAGTGGCGACTTCGCATTGATTGAGGGACTGTCAAAGTTCAAGCTGGCCACGGGGGCGGGGCTTGCAGTAGCCGCAACAGCAACTGCAGGGTCTGCATTGTAAACGGGGGCGCAGTCTGAATTATTTATAAGCTGCCCCAGCGGGACTCGGACAGAGTCAACTGCGGCGACTGTATAAACAACGTGCAACACGGTGCAGCAACAGCAACAACATTAAAAGCCACAAAGAAACAACAGCAACCGAAACAGCAACAGAAACAGAATCAGAAACAGCAAAAGCAACAAAAACAAAAGCTGAAACAGAAACAGAAATCAAATTGTAACTTGAGAGCGAGCGCCCGCAGCCATGAAAGGACGTCACGTCGCAGCTGGATTCGTGCTACGCCAGCTCCACAAACTCCCACTCCCAGTTCAGCTTTGGTCTGTGTGCCATAAAGCCGCTTTGCCTGACACGATTCGTTGCCTGGCGTGAAAAGCACTTGAGCCGACGTCTCTGTGGACTTTTGGAAAACGCTCAGATTTCCTCAGATCCGGCATTAAATGAGGCAGGAACAGTGCTAGAAATGGAAACGAAGTAAAATGGAACGTAGATTGAACTTGTATGGCCAGCTGAGCTGCAGCTCGCATTACGTTCTTCCCTTCTTCCCAAATAAAAGACGGCGCTCAGGTATCATGGATGGGACAATCTCTTAATCACGCGTGTGGTCCAGTTAGGCAAGATTAGTAATTCGGGGAGGGGCACCTGTCAAACAGGCACTTCAACTTCATTAGGCTGCCCCTCATTAGAGAGGTGCCGCAGGAGACAATGCGACAATATGAAAGGGAAGGGCATTCAATATGCAGCCGAGGTCGTGCCCCCTCGCAGCATCGCAACGCATCGGGTCGTGCAACATGTTTGCCTTACCCTTTCTTGGAGTGCAGTTGCAAATGAGGCGAACAACAGAAAAGAACTGAAAAGAAACAGAACAGAACAGGCAGACGCTTTGTATTCCCTCAGCATGTGCCAAGAGGGTTGTGTACAGTGAGAGAAAGAGAAGAGAATTTAATTGGGATTATATTTTGTTAGCACGGTGATTTTATTTACTCTTTATATCTGGTAATTGAGCACTATAACAGGCAAAATGCCCCTTTGCAGAGTCAATATAGCCATGTCTGTCTGTATGAACACCTAGATCTCAGCGGCTATAAGAGCTAGAGCTATCAAAATGAGTGGCAACATGTCTTATTATTGCACGCAGATAAAGTATGTGTTAGAATTTGGCCACACCCTTTTCCACACGCGTCAATCGATTTTCACTGAATTCCAAGCATAATTTCGAGCCCAGAATCGTTGTTTTTGATATGTACAATAGAGTTGTACCGTTTAGTTCAGACTAAGTTCGTTTAAACTAATCCGCAAACTGAACTAAGGAACTAAATCCCTGATTTTAGTTCATTGGTTGTTTGTTCTTTTGGTCTTTTGTTCATTCGGTGTTTTGGTCTTCGCATCTTTTGGTCTTCGTTGGTCAAAATCGTATTCTTTCATTGAATTTTACCATTCTCCGCGCATGTTTACAACTGTCAACGAACTAAAGACCCAAGGGAACAAAATACTCGAAGACCAAAAGAACAAAAAACTGAAACGAACGAACTACAGATTGAACTGTAGTTCTTTAAAAAATGATCTAATGAACTAAATCCCTGAAACGAACCCAAATCAACAACCATAATGTACAATATTTATCACTATCCAAAAGATTTCTAAATTCTAAAAACATCGAACTGTAGCTTGCTTACTTCTTCATATTCATATTTCCACAATTTATATTTGTTTCACCTTTTCTTGTATGATCAAAGTTTTGCTCAGTGCATTCACTCATCGACTGGGTGCAGCTTCTCTCTCCCACTTTGCCACTTGGCCTGCGTCCAGTGCTGCTTTGTTTATTTCTGGGCCATGTGCAGCCCCTACTCCCCCTTCCCCTCCCACTCGACTGGCCCTTAGCAGTTGGGTTTCAATTAGACGCTGCTATAAATACTCACTTAGTTCATATCCGACTCCGTCTTCGACATCGCCATCACCATCGACTGTGACTGCATTTCGTGTGTGTGTGTGTGTGTTTTGACTCCTCCTCTGGCACGGGCAAAATTAATTGCTACGCGGAGTCGTTTGTCTGTTTCGCATAAATTATGCGCTCTGTCTCGCTCTCTTTTTATCTCCCTTCCCCCTGCTCCCCCGCCTCGGTGTGTTGCAACAATTTGTATAAATCAATACGCGGCGCGTACTTGTTGACAGGCGCCTTTGCGGCGCTTTGCCCCTTGGTACCGTTACACGGCGGAGCCTCGTGTCATTTTTTCGATGAATCGCCGTGACCTTATTCTTGTGCACAGCACTGTGCCGGCAGCTGGGGAGGTGTGCAGGCAGTGCAACAAATTCAGTTTTAACTTCTTGAAATTGCAGCTCATAAATAATACAAAAATGCAGTACCATATATATAGATAGCAATTCAGTATAAACAGTAAAGTATATAGATATCTTCATACAGTATTTTATTTGTTTCTAGGTTATGTTTACATTTTGGTTTGGAAATTGAAGAGCTACTCTTTCTCGGCTCAGCAAACAAACTAATTGAATTGTTTCTACGTCTCTTCTGCTGCGTGCTGCGTGTGCTTGGCTTTTCCTTATTTGATTTCCCTGCCTGCCATGCTGGGGGTTTGTTTTTCATTAGATTTTCGTTTCGTTTTCGTTTCGTTTTTATTGCCAGAAAACAATTGAAAACATTTTACGTATTATTCAATTATGCGCAAGCAGAACCAACGCACAAAAGTTGAAAAACTTCAAACTCAGTTTGAGGCAACAGTGTGTCAGTGTATGTGTGTGTGTGTGTGTATACACAAATAAATTGTAGAAAATAAATGAAAAGTTGCCTGTCTCTTTTGCCCTCTCTCTCTCTCAGTCTCTCGCTCCGCACGCCTTCGTCTTGTTTATCAATTAGGCACACATCGTTCGATCGAACCAATCGGGAAATGCATTTGTAATGCATTCACCATATTCCTGCTTATATAGCCAGCTGCCCCTGCCCCTGCCCCGCCTCCTCTCCTTCCTTAGCTGCCACTAATCTGTTTATGGAGCTTGCCGGCCTTTTTGAGTTTCTATTAATATTTTGCCGTAGCAACTTCGCCGTGAAGTGTTACAAATTTTATGGGCCTCCCTTGGAAAAACTTCCCCATCTTTAATTGAGTTTGGCATTCCTCCATTGGCATTATAATTTTGGAATGGATTTCAGCATTAATATTGAATGCATCGCGCCATGATTGAAAAATGCATTCCTCTCCCTGTCAAACCCCCTTCACAGCACCCTTGCCTACTCGGCGAAGTGTTCACATTTTTCATCATTCAAATGGAAACATTCAAATTAAGTGTCGCGCCCTAACCATTTATAATAACTAGAGAATACATATATATGGTATATATAGATATATTATAAGATATATGAGAGTATAGATCTGCCTCTAGGGGCGCAGCTTCTCAATTGGCCATCAAAATTTAAATTCTCAAGTGTCGCAGGGATTATATACCTCGTAAAACATACAAGGGATCAGCTTCATTTGATATTGAGCTGTCAATTTAAAGCAACAGATTCCCATAAAGATTTTCAATCATTTAATTCAGTTTATTTTATGATATTCTTAAACCTTATATACCTCACCACAAAATCTGTAAATGTTTCTCTAAATTCAAACTTCAACACAAAATCTCTGAAAGATTATCTTTTAACTCATTACAGGGTGTCTCTGTGTCGTGTACTTTCATTTGGCAGCACTTTCACATCATTTTTTTAATGTCTTGCCCAGTATTATATATTCTCTTTTTATGACTACGTCGCTCTGCCTATAAATATAAATTTTTGTTACCGCTGTTGATTGTTATACGAGAGACGCTTCCTAGAGGGAGGGAGGGAGGCTTGACAAGTGCCAAGTGATAGCGAGCGTTTTGGGATTTGCATGAGAAATCAATTGAGATTCAGTTAGCGGTCTGCGGGTGTGTGTGTATGCGTTAATATACCCAACAGACGACAGAGACTGTGTAACCCCATGAAGAGCAGAGCAAACAAACCCGAGCCGAACTCGAGAACCCCGAAATGCATGTCCAAACAAACACACACGCACACCATTACTAATCCTTCTGCATGGCAAATCCTGCACAACATCATCATCATGCTTATCATCATCATCTTCATCATCGTCTTCTTCATCTCCTTCATCATCTCCTTCATCATCTCCATCATCAAAGTGCGCGACGACATGAGTCCGTCAAAACGTCAAAAACGGCGTCTCTTGTTTTTTCTCAGTGCCCTTCTCTGTTTTATTTTTAGGCCTTCAGCGTAGACGCTGATGGACGGACGCGCGCCCAGACAACGCCCCTGTTCGTCCAAGTGATGGTGCCTGCACCTCCCTGCTCTCCCCCTCATCCTGCTCCGACCCTGAGCCCTAAATGCGCCATATGTTTTTGCCTCGAGCTGAGCTCGAAGCGCATCGTGTGATAATTTCCCGCTGTCTGCCAGCTCAGAACTGTCTCTCTGCATGTGTGTGTGTGTGTGCATGGTGTGTGTGCGTGTGTGTATTTGTTGTGCTCTAGTTTTAATGATTTTCCACTAGAAAAGGTCCTTGTGACGCCTCCTGGCGCCGTTTGCTCTCTGTGCCACTTGTGTTCTGCTTTTATGACTTCTCATGCCGCGCTGATACCCCTTGCTGCTCAAATAAACACACAAGAATAGCGCCGAATACATACACAAACATAAACACACCTAAACACACACACACACCAAGTTATAGATTTGAGCTGCACAACTGTGGCTTATCACACAAACCGCTTATCAGTTGATAACAAATTTGCAGCTATTTTTGGCGGAGAATGCCGTTGAAAACCTTGTCCAAATTTTGATCTATTAAGATGAAGTACTATAGGAAATTACTATACATTATGCATCTTTGCAATGCCGCTCATTAGTCGCCGCCCAGAACTATCAATCAGTTAAAGTTTTCCTAGCGGGTTAATTACTTTTCCCAATGAGTTTTTCCCCCTTAGGATACGAGTATCTTATGGTTCCATATGCCGGCACATTACTCTGCAAGTCATTAGCGTTTTCTCTGGCTGGCATGTTGATTAGTCACTTCACACGCTTTATTATCCGTCAGATACATGTACAATATGTACACTCTAATATATGCATGCTATAATATATAAATTGGTAGATATATGTCCAGATTTTGTTTTGTTTTATCGCAGCAACATTCCGATTGGCACACAATATTCAAACAAATGAGAAAATACTTTAATTCTTGAAAGTCGAACGTGTTAAACGCTTATATATCACATTCCTTGACTATTATTGTACTTGAACATGTGTCGAACATAATTGTCGAGAATTCGCATGAAATCGGGGTAGTAATTCAAAACAAATTTTATTAATTTACGATAAGAAATGTTTATTCATTCATTAAAATTTATAGAGTCGAATGAGAATGAAATAGTTTTGAAAAAATGTCCGCAGAAAATTAAAACGCTCCCAGGATTAAATAAATACATTAAAGAGAATAAGATTAAATACAGAAACGAATCTTTGATATCAAATTATATAAGAGCAATACAAGCATTTTACAGATACAAAAGTATCTTACAATTATTGGATACACTAATTAATTTCAGTATAGTAAATACAGACACAAAAATATCCAACAATCATTTGAATTTCTTTCACATACAAGAGTATCTTTTCTAAACAAAACTATTCTACAGATACAAAAGTATCTTACTTCGGAAGAAATATTATATAGCTTTAGAAGTACTTTATAGCTGTATAAATAACTATCTTATAGATTTAATAAATAGGATCTAACAGCTGTATCGTAAATCTGTAACAGAAACTTACAGATTCAAAATAAACTTACAGTTACAAATGTATATTACCAATATAGTATAATCTCAGCATTAGTAAAGTATCTTACAGCAGTTTATGGTACCTCTTACAGATGCACAAATATTATTTTATTTCTATCTTATCTCAGCTCGCTTCCAACTCGAAATGATTCGAAGCTATCTTTTTCATTCAGCGATTCTTAAGTCCGGCAACGGAAGAGTAAGTCAAGTTTGGTAGAAAACTGCATATAAATCTTCTATATCTACATTTACATGTACTACATATCTTACAAGTCTGTTCTGCTGTTGTTTTCAACGTTAAACGTTGCACGTTATAAATAAAAAAAGAACCAAAAATAAAAAGTGAAAGAAGTCATGTTTTTCTCGCTGCTCTTTGGTTTCTTTTTTGGGTGTCGCATTGAAACACAACAAAAAAAATCCCTGGCGCGTGTGACACTTGAGTTGTGGGTAGGGGAGTATCGAGGGGAGACTGAGGCCAGACGTCATGTCTCTCTCTCTCCTTCTCTCTCTTGCCAGACTTGGCAGCTTGGCTAAAATTGAAGATGCTGCTTGCCCCCAAATTGTGTGGCGAGGTTTATTGTTTTCTCGCTGTGAGTGCGAGTGTGTGCCCACGCATGTGCGAAATGTCTGAAAATGTATCTGCAAGATACAAGATACAAAACGAGCTGCCGTCGTTGCAGCATGTCTGACATCTGCGTCGTCTGTCGCCGTCGCTGCCACTGTCGGCTGATCCGCATTAATTAGACGTGTTTCACGCCGCTTCCAAGAACATTTACACAAGTAGCGCAGTCCCTCGCGGGCGGGTCGGTACAGGGTATATACTATACTATATATGTATCTGGCTAGTTCCCATTTATATGTAGCACATACTTAATTTATGAATCTGCTAATTTTAGCGCCTGCCCATGGCCAACTCAGCGCTCGATTAGCGACTCGAGAATTGAACAAAGAAGAGATACAAAGATGATATTTGGACAATATCTGCGCTTTACTTACACATGTTTTTAACCGTTAAATGATTATCAGTCTGGGGCGGATTGGCTGCCGCCTTAATTATGGTCTCAAGTTGTCAGCGTGTGTTGCGGGCGCTGGCCTAAGCCCATTAGAGACACCTTTCAGTCAGGGCGGGATTTATCTTTTGTCTTTGGACTTTGTCATGCTGCCAGCTCAATATTTTGGGTGTGTCGCAGTAGCGTGTGTGTGCCTGTGTATCTGTGTGTGTGTGTAATTCGGCGTATAATTACAACATTTGTTTGATTTATCGCTTTCACATTCATGGCAAACTCTCTATCTCTCATTCACATATTCATTGCAATCTCTCTCTCTCTCCTTGCAGCACACATTGGTGACTATTTTCCTGCCCTCAATGAGTTTTCAACACATACTGTGATACGCCCCCAGGTGCAACATGGACGCACCAGACGCGCCCTGCAGAGTACGCTGGATGCAACGGTAAGTGGAAGCTGTGCAAGCACAGTGAGTTACAAGGGGCAAGGGGAAACAGGGCATGGAACATGGAGTAAGGCAAGGGAATCGGGGAAAGCGATATTCCCGCTAGAAAAAAAACAGCTAAATGGCTAAATATACAACACGTGCCTGCGGCATTTTTATAAATTAATTTGTTCAGTCCCGCTAATCCCCTCGACAGCACGCGTAACCTTTGCGTGCTAAAAAACTGTCTGCCAAATTGAGCCTAAATTGATGAAAATACCAACTAAATTAAGGGAAAGTCCTGGCGGGCGGGAGGAGCAGGAGCAGCAGCAGAGGCGGGTCCTTTCCATCCCTTTCTCTCTCTCTGTGTGCCTTCACCTGTACGTGGGCGCAGCGCTAAAACCCTTTTTAATTAGTCTCAACGAGGGCGTCTGCTTTTAAACTCCACGTGCCACAATGTGCTGTGTCTGTTGAGGCGAGCGGGGGGCATGGCATTTTACACATTCACGCCACAGATTTGCGTGTGCGTGTGTGTGTGGAGGCCAACAAGGCTTTAATGGCTTTATTCCTGTTTTTTGTTGTCTCATGTTTTACTTACCTCTTCCACACTAGGATGGCCTCCATGCGCCACACATTACACTAAGCTACACGCATCAAGGACAACGCGTGCAGGCCGAGCTGCTGCGAAATGATCGCCTCCTGCCCGACGCCCACTTTCTGCGCTATCAGAATGCCAGCAATGTGGCGGATGGTGCCGATGGTTATGTGGTGCGCAACTTTACCAAGACTGACGTCGATTTATGCCACTATCAGGTGAGTGTGTGACCCCCAGTGGGTGTTCGTTTATGCGTGACACCTTGACTTATCTTTGCTTTTCCACTTTCCATCCAGGGACACATTCACGGCAAGCCGGAATCGCGCGTGGCACTCTCCACCTGCAGCGGCGGCCTCAACGGTGTCGTTTTTGATGGCGAGCAGACGTACTTCATTCATCCACATGAAGATGGCAGTGGAAGACTACAGGATGATCACTTTCTACTCAGGTGAGTGCATGAAGAAAGAAAGGGGGAAAGAGACAGAGAGATGGTGAAACGGGGAGATGTAATTGAAGAGCGATATGTGGGCAAAAAGACAGAGAGTATGATGGAGACAGAGGGCTGAGAAAAGTTATAGAGCTAACTACAATAGATAAATAGAGACAATTCAATTGATATATTGTTGTTTTAAGTAATAGAGTGAAAGGTAACTATAGGTTTAAAGTAGATAAAGTGATACATAACGACAGATGGATAGATAGAAACATGTGCACATAAATATTATAAACAGGTGAATAGGTAGATAATTAGATATATATATCTATAGATGATTAGGTGGATTAATCAATCTATCTAGATAATCTATATATAGATTGAAAGACAAATAGATAAATGAATAGAATCATAGAGAAATACATAGATAGATAGATATCGAGATAAACTAACAATAAATAGATAGTAAGAGACAAAGTAATAGAGACATATATATTGATAGAACAGGAACAGGAAATAAAGAAAGCTAGTGAGCTACGGCTATATGAAGTAAGAGAGAAAGTTTAAGATAGATTGGACTATTTATCTACAAAGGTCACAGAAAGTGATTGTGTTTCTTACTTAAAATAGCTTATCCTTCCCTCAGACAACCTCGTCCCATAGTCACGTGTAACAACTCAATTTACAGCGTATCTGCTAGTCGCGTGCCCACTCATCTAGCACCAAATGGCGCTTATCTAATCGCTCATTTGTGTCATAGCCAGGGGGGGCGAAGTGGACTAGGAGGAACAGAGCAGGGGGGATTATGCGATTCGCCCCTTCTCTAGAAACGTTTGGCTTATTTGCGGTCAATAAATATTTGCTTTATTGCTCTGTTCACTGACCCACTCCAAGCTACAAACTGCCGCAACCTGCTGCCCTCCCCTCATCTACCTTTTTATGACATTTATGTGACGAGTCTCGCTTCCGTTATTAATTTTCATCGGCGGAAATATCAAATTTCTTTCTTGTTTGTCGATTTCTCAGGCACGCAGACTTGCTGCAGCAAAATGCCACCTGTGGCTACGATGGGCACAAGGATAATCACGCCCACCACGAGGGAAAGCACCAGAAAGAGAATGAGGAGGAGCATAAGGCACCTACGTTGCCACATCGTCTGGATGGCGGTGAATTCCAGCGTATGCTGCACCGCACACGTCGCCAGGCAGACGATCAATTGATTCGTGGACCCTACAACGCCAATAAATACTCCAGCTACGTGGAACTGGTCATTGTAGTGGACAACAAGGTGTACAAACATTTTGGGGAAAATGCAAAGCGAGTGCATCAGCACTGCAAGGATCTGGCCAACATTGTGAACGCTGTAAGTAGCAAAGGAGTCTCTTCTTTATACTCGATACTCATAGTATAGAGGGGTAGTATAACATTGAACCAAACACAGATGTATATAACACACGGAGGAAGGCAACTCCTAATCCACAGCGACAATAGACGAGTTGATATAACCATTTCCGTCTGTATGAACAGCTTTATACCATAGACTATAACAGCTAGGACTACCAAATATGAGGATAATATGTCTTATAATTGCACACTGATAAAGTTAAATTTATAATTTAGCCACGCCCTCTTTCGCCCACGTAAAACATAAAAAATCAAATTGCAAGCCTTACTTAAAAACTCATACGTTCTTTTTGGTTGTGCACAATAATTATCAGACTCTTAATGAATAATAAAACTGAGCGAACAGCCTTAAAATGATGCATATAACAGTCGGGTATATAACAGTTGAGCACACTCGACAGTACCTCTCTTACTTGTTTAAAAAGACTCTCCGCTAATCCTGCTCCCTCTCTTCCAGCTCTATGTGCCGCTAAACATCTTTGTGGCCCTGGTGGGCGTGGTCATTTGGAACGAATCGAATGAGATTGAGTTCTCCAGCGATGGCGATATAACCTTGCGCAATTTCCTCAATTATCGCAGTGCCAAACTGGTGCTGGATCATCCCAACGACAATGCGCAACTGCTGACCAAGGAGACGTTTGCAGGAGGTGTGGTGGGCAAAGCATTGAAGGGTCCCATCTGCACGTACGAATACTCTGGAGGTGTGAGCATGCAGCATAGTCAAGTGCTGGCGGTGGTGGCCACCACAATGGCTCACGAGATGGGTCACAATTTTGGCATGGAGCACGACACGAACGATTGCCATTGCCCGGATGAGAAGTGCGTGATGGCTGCCTCTAGCACAGCTGTGGTGCCAGTGCACTGGAGCAGCTGCAGCATTGATCAACTGACCATTGCCTTCTCGCGTGGCATGAACTATTGTCTGAGGAATAAGCCAACGCGACTCTTTGATTCGCCACAGTGCGGAAATGGATTCGTGGAGCCCGGAGAGCAATGCGACTGCGGTCTGCCCGAGCACTGTGAGAACAACTGCTGCAATGCACAGACCTGCATGCTGCACAGCAACGCCTCGTGTGCCACTGGGGAGTGCTGTGACCTGGACACCTGCAGGCCCAAACTGGCGGGCAGCCACTGTCGGCCGGCGGAGAATGAGTGCGATTTGCCAGAGTATTGCACGGGCGAGTCTGAGTACTGTCCCGCGGATGTGTTCCGTCGGGATACGGAACCCTGTGATGGGGATCAGGCCTATTGTTTCCATGGCTCCTGTCGCTCCCATGCGAACCAGTGTCGCATTCTCTGGGGACCCACGGGCGACAATTCTGTGCACTGCTATGAGAAGAACATCGAGGGCTCACGGCTGGGCAACTGTGGCTACAATCGACTCAACAAGACGTTCGTCAAGTGCACTAGGCCTCATGTGCACTGCGGCATGCTGCACTGTATCCACCTTAACGAACGTCTTGAGTTTGGCATGGAGTCTGCTGCGGTTCTCTCCCATTCCTACGTCTCACACGATCGCAAGATTGTCGCCTGCCGCACAGCGCTGGTGGATCTCGGTTTGCAGACCATCGACCCGGGATTGACGCCCAATGGCGCCAAGTGTGGTGCAGAGAGCATGTGCGTCGACCAGAAGTGCATGCAGCTGGACGAGGTGCGTCAGCTGGGCATGGGCGCGCCCTGTCCGGAGAACTGCAACGGCGCCGGCATCTGCAACAGTCGCGGGCATTGTCACTGCTCCGTCGGCTTTGGCGGCGAGTCGTGCAGCAAGCCTGGACACGGCGGCTCCCCCGACAGCGGACCAGCCACGAATCCAAGCAGTAAGTGTGACACTAAGGGACATATTTATAGGAACTCTACTCATCTGCCATATCTCTCTTGCAGGTGGCCTCACTCTGAAGCGTTTGTTGCTGTATCTGTTCTTCATCATTCTGCCGCTGCTGATTATCGCTTGGTTGCTCTATCACTATCAGAGGAAGCTCTTCGCCGGTGGAAAGCTCGCTGAGAATATGTATGTATCCACATCGACGTCGAGTAGACACAGCAGCAGTAGCGGCATCACGCCTCCTGGTTACTGTCCCAGCGCTGTCTCGCCCTCCTCCTGCTCAACCAGTAGCTCACCTAGTTCTAGCACCACTTGTACTCCGTCTTCTGCACCTCCACTTAAATCCACCTCCAACACAACGCACACACATACTAACATGGGTGCCACTGCCACCATTACTAACATACACGCCACGCTGCCACGCCTCAAGTCCAGTCTCTCGCCTCCTGCTGCAGTGCATCCGCCGGCAATGCCCAAGAGCCACAGCAGTCATGAGATGCGACGCAAACTGGTGGTGCCCCCATCCAGTCAGGCACAGGCACCACCTGTGCCCCCACACAAACCCAATAACAACAACAATATTAACAACAACAACATTAACATTAACAACAATAACAACAGCAACAACACAACGCTGAGACGCAAGCTAGACATAACCGCGCCACGTCTGCATGCAACCACAAATCCTCGAGCGCTCACCGAGGGCGCACAGTACATAAAGAGTGACGCTACCTCCGCCTCTGCCTCCGTCGCTGCCGCGAGGTGTGCCAAAAACTAACAACAAACAATAACAATAACAACAACTTGTGCATGACGTTGCGTGTTTGCGATTTGCGTTATTTTCTTGACATATTTCAACTGTTTTTCCCATTTTCATTTTTCATTTTCTCTAACTGTTTAAAAACCCACTTAACCTCAATTTTAACCAAATGTGTTTCTTTACTTTAATTACTTAATTTACTTTAATTTAATTTAATAACTTTTTACTGAATAAATGTTTTGTTTCATTTTGTATTAATTCTATTTGGTGTTGGACTTGCTTGGTAAATATTGTATGTACAACTAATCTGTAATCTTGTCTGTAATAACCTTATAACTGTTATATCTGTCCTATATATGTTACAAACATTGTAAGCAAAGTTAAAGCTAATTTTACTTTGCAACTGTTGCTGCTTGAATTTAATTTGTATTAATTAAATAAGAATAATCAACTCTGATCATATGTCTCATATGCAGTTGTTGTATTAGCGATCTACATTAACAGCGCATTTAAGTCTGCATCAAAAGTTAACGTAATTATCTACTTAGGAAATGTTCTGTTAATCGTCTCTGCTTATTTCCAATGAGAATTGAGAGCGCAGTGTAGCAAACCTTTACTCTCTTTAGTTTATGCTCTGCTGTTCCAACCTGATTGCTACAAAACTCTCTCTCCGAGCATGTTTACTCTCTCTACAGATATAAACATGTTAACGTACAACTATTTACATTAACATGTTCTACGTTCTGTTCTTGCGCTGTTAAGTTGGTTTTTAAGTTATACGATTGTTAAGCCACTGTTTGTCGCATGTTAACACGCTGTAAACTTTATTCTTTTAAGCCTTGATTATGTTGGTGTTGGTTTCCTTTGCCTGCTCTTTGGTCTTGGTATGTAACATACACACACACACAACACACACGGAATATAACTATATATATAATATAACTCTCTGTTCTTCACTGAAATTTCTAACTAATCCATCAACGCTTTCCTTTTAGCTTGAAAACGGCCAGTGGACACAAACAGCCAACGACGCGCTCCAATCAGAATGGCAGCGGACCACCTGGAGGCGCAGGAGGGCCAGTACTGCCCAAGTCTACGCCCAGTAGCACCGACGACATGAACTCAGCGCTGCTGAAGTCACCCAGCGATTCAAGCGATGCCACCGTCGCCGCGGCAACTGGCAACGGAGGCGTCGGTATGTTTGGAAAGTTCAAGGGATTCACATTGCGTCCGCTGAACAATACCAGCTCGCCGGCGAGCAACTACAGTGGACCCAATGTTGCCTTTGTGCAGCCCACAGTGCAACAGGAGGCGGCGCACACAGGAGTGCCGCAGCGCAGTGCTCCGCCTCCGCCAGTGGTGAAGGATAGCAGCACAACCAAGCGAAGTGAGACATTGCCACGTGCGGCGCCCGCGCTGCCACCACCGAATCCGGGCTCCACAGCACGTCCCATCATATCCAAACCGAAGCTGGACTCCAGTACGCTGACCATGGTGCCGCTCAAGGGAGGCGACGACGACTGTCTGCCCGGAGATGGGGAACTCTCCCCTACGCGACTGGCACCTGCTCCACCCGTGCCACTGCATGCGGATCCCAAGCTGAATATTAAGCGAGATGGCACCATACGCCGCCTTGCCTCGTTCCTCAAGAAGGAGGAGAAGCCGCCGCTCAAAGAGAAGACTTACATAGACCGGGAGCGCCTGCGCACGCTGGAAATATCCGCACCAATGCCGGTGCCTGCGGCGCCATCAGCAGCAGCGCCACAACAACAGCAGGCAGAGTCCTCCAACTCGGATTCAGAGACAACGCCACGTGAGGAGGAGACCAAAAATCTGGTCAAACGCACTCAATCGATGCGTTCGCCCACCAAGAAGAACCAAGTGCAAACCTTTGGCTCGATGCGTTCCCCACCAGGTGCAGCCCGTCCCAAGAGCACAGCAAGTGGTGCTGCAGCTGGAGCAGCCGCCGCCAGTTCACGTCCCAAGTCACCGCCACCGCGTCCTCCACCGCTAACGAGTCTCAAGAAGACCAACTCCACCACCTCGTCTGGGTATCAGCTGCCTGTGGCCACCGCACAGACGACCGTGGAGAATACCTACGATGATTGCGAGTTCGTGGAGGCAACTCCCACACGCGCCTCCACAGATGACATTTACTCCGTCATCGATGAGATTCCGCCGGCAGCGCAAACACTTAAGCGCAGCGATCTGGTCTCCAGTCTGACCAGCAGTGCCGCTGGCAGCGACATGGGGCTGCTGGGCGAGATCGTCAATGAGTTCGAGAAACTCAACGGCGGCGATTCCATCTACTCGGGCAAGGCTACTCAGTCTGGCCAGGCTGACGAGCAGCTGCCTCCAATGCCGCGCAGTCCGCAGCGTCCGGCGCCGCCAAAGCCCGCGAGCAGCGTCATTGCCGAGAAGGAGGCAGCCGCCGCCGCGCCCACATATCTGCGTACCGGGTCCATCAATGCGCCTGTGGCGCGTGTTGCCCCAACGCGCTCGGACATTTCCCCCTCGCGCGCATTCTCCAGCTTTAAGCCGGCGCCAGCATCCACAACGAGTGCCGTCAATTCCTCAACAGGGACGGCAACGGCAACGGCAACTGCGACTGCATCCAGTGCAGCTGTAAGAACGAGCAACAACAAGGTGGCTCCACGTCCCAAATCCTTCACCAAGACAGCTAAGACACTGCCCAATGGTATGGCGGGCACAACGCCCTCGGCCACCATTCAGAAACCGAAGCCACTCTCGGCGAAGCCTTCATTCAGTGGCGTGGCAAAGCCGCGTGTGCCGGGCACAGCTGCGTCGGCAACGGCAGCGACCGCGCCCACGCCGCCCACAGTGAAGGCGACGACGTCGAACATTGCGTCGCTGACGCAGCGCTTTGAGCAGCGCAAATAGATGCGACACACGATAGATACATATACTATATATAAATAGGATATATACAACATAAGTTAGGTTAGGTTATAAATGAAAATGCATTCATTCCTCTATAGATATGTCCCCCTATATAATTCTACTCGTATGTCTAAAGCGTTGCTTAATTTCAGAATGTGCTTTTTGAGTATCTCATTGACCTTACCTAGAAGATGTTTTATTGTATCTAGTTAGATTGTACGTTATTTTACACACGCCTACGCCTCAGATCTCTATGTTGGGATATACAGGCGACGGCGATATTATTATTATATAGAGTTGTATTTATGTGTATTGTGTGTTGTACATGCTTTTTGCTTTTGTAAATAAAAACCAAAGAAGTCAGAATTGTCACAAAACGACGATGGGGCAGCTAAATGAAAAATGAAAAACGAAATGATATGAAAACTCTCAATGCAAAATAGTCCACATACTCGTAAAATTAATGTTAAACTAATGTTGTACAGTTCGAAAACGAATAAAGAACGATTTAATGCGAATATTAATTTATTTTTATTTATACAAAAAAAATGAATAGTTTAATATATGAAAATGAATGAAATGAAATTGCAGTTAAAAGAAGTTTGAAAATTGCGCCAACTTTTTCATAGCTGGGCAGCACTGAACACCACAGCCTCAACCGCAACCTCTTTATCTGCTGCACTGCTTGCTCGACATTGCTGTTTTAAATCAAAGACTGCTCTGCTTGTTATCGCACTCAGTCTATCGATTGCAGCACACTCACTATATTCGTAATCGAAACAAAGTCATATCGATAATATCCAAAATGAACGCAAAAAAGGTAAACAATTTTAATGTTTATTTAAAAGAACACAAATTAAAGCCACTTTTAAATGGAATTGTGCACAGAAACCATGGGCAAGATCTGCCTTCAGTGAGCTGAATCTGACGCCAAAACCCAATGCGAATGCAGGTAGCCTAAGGCGGACAAGAAGCGCCAGCGTAAACAAGACGCCGCTAGCTGCTGCTGCGGAGCCGGCAACTGAGAATGTTGTGGATCTAACAGTGGATGGGGAGGATGAGGAAATGCCTGTGATGAGCGAGAATTGGATGGAGAGCTTTGCGCCCACCTCAAGCGATGATCTGGCAGTGCATCCAAAGAAATTGGAGGAGGTGCGCAACTGGTTTTGCCACTGTGAAGCAATGCGGAAGAAATTTCCGGCACAGATTTGCCTGTTGACGGGACCTGCTGGATGTGGAAAAACTGCTACTGTACGCGTGCTGGCACGTGAGCTGGGCTACGAGCTGCAGGAGTGGATAAATCCAATCGATTGTGAAGAAGTTAGAGCACTGGGAGATCAGCCCGATGGCGATGCGTATGTGGGCTCACAGCAGGAGGCCTTTAAGGGTTTCCTCTTAAGAGCCTCACGATATAAATCACTGCTTTCGGCGCAGAACAAACGTCTTCTGCTTGTCGAGGACTTTCCCAACTTTCTCTTGAAGGATGCTGCCTCCACATTTGAAGAGCTGTTGGAGTAAGTATTTGTAATAAAATGCAAATGCTCCAAGCTAATCTGCGTTGTTGCAGGGAGTATATGAACTACGGCAAGTCCCCGCTGGTCTTCGTCGTGGCCGACAGCAAATCGCGCATGCTCAATATAAGCTTCAAGCTCTTTGGGGATCAGATGAAGGCCAAGTTGAGAATCGAGCACATCAGTTTCAATTCCATTGCCTCGACAATAATGCAGAAATCCATGAAAAGGTTCTCCACTCTAATGCAACAACAACAGAAGCACACGGCGCTGTACAAAGTGCCCGCCCAGAGTGTCTTAGACTCCATTGTGGTTTCTGCGCAGGGAGACATTAGGAATGCACTTATCAACCTGCACTTCGGCTCCCTCAAGGGAGCACCCAGCATGGCCACAAAGCAGCTGAATGTGTCCATGCCCAGCAAAGGTCGCAAACGGAAGGCAGCAAACACACTGAAGTCCATTGGAAGAGATGAGTCCATCACCATGTTACATGCACTCGGACGTGTCTTTAATCCCAAGTGTAGGAATTTTACTAAGTTTTGTTAGGTATTTTCTTTACCCGATTCCTTGTTTCAGATGCCGAGGATGGGGACAAACGCCTCCTGCATTCTCCTGAGGACATCGCTGAAGCCTTTAGCACTGAGCCCCGAAACTTTGTGAATTTCATTCATGCCAACTACCTGCCACATTTCCGAGACATTGACAGCGTGCTGGTTGCCCTAGACGATGTTGGACTGGCTGACATGCTGCTCCAGGAGTATCGTGATGATTCCTTATCATTGGTGGCACTTACCATCGCCATTCGTGGTTGCATGGTTGCCAATGCATCGCCAGTGACTGGCTGGATGCCTGTGCGTGGACCCAAACGACTAAACGAGGCCAAGCCACTGTTGACGGCTGCGGAGCAGAAGCTGCTGGGCGTGGCCAGTGCCAGCATCTCCAAGAGCATTTACGCCAGCGAGTATAGTTCCTTTGTCAAGATAATTGCTAGCAAAACACACGCGAATCATTCTCAATAGGCTTCAAATTTCTTTCTTTTAATATTAATTATTCATAATATAAGTAAATTATACTATTTAAATTAAAGCAAAATGAAAATGAAAGTTTCCAACAATTAACAGAAGGTGTAATGCCCTATGTGAGCAAAGAGGTTCTCTCAAAGTTCCTACAGTTATGTATATATGCAAATTATAAAGCGCCTCAGTTTATGCGAGAGAAACAAAATGTACTCAATGCTGGAGTGATATTTCACTGCGCCTCGACACGAAATATTACCAGGCACACAGAAATAAGAGGAGGGCAAACAAGTGAAGAGATAGTAGAAAGAGCCCAATGTAGGGTCACCATCCAATCAAAACAAGGCAAATGAGATGAGGTTATTTTCACCGAGCATACCTCCCTCTCTCTTCCGCTCTTTGATCTCGTTCACTTGCTAAAGCTTTAACACGTGTCATCTCTCTCTCTCACTAATCAGCTGTTTATGCTACTTAATACCTGTTCTTAATTCTGTTCGCCTGGTATTATTTCGTGTCGAGACGTAAGTAACTTGGACTCGCAATAAAATGAATCTTGATGAAGCTTGTGTATATCACAATCTCCACGCAGGAGATACATATGTATCGTATAATAATATACATATGTATCGTATAATAATATCAATAATATTTTTGAATATAGCAAAAATATATGAATATATACCAAGATTTTTAATCTACCTTAATCAGTGATCATTCCCAACTGTTTTTAGTTCAAAATTACAATTCAACATTTTATTCAATTTAAAAATCGGGCTTGGCTCTTTGTATAATTTCAATAATGATCATAAAAGCTAAAACTACGTTGCTAACTTATCGACAAAAATATTTATTAATTACAATTTAACGCGCGATACATTTTAAAAGCAGTTTTGGCGGATGCTAAGCACTTATAGTAAAGTATCTGATACAGCACACGATCGTGAATATCTTGTGCGATCTATTCCCTAATGTATTCTTCAGTATAATTCATGGGTGTATTCTCATTTGTAAACATAAAAAACCATAAGCTACTTAGAACTAAACAGCATAATATCCTAGATCATGTAACTGTTTTCTACCACAAGTTTTGAGTCGTCTATATACACAAAGGATATTCGAGATTAGCGAGAAAGCTTGTTATCAAGTGGTGGTTAGCATCCCCGATCCTTGAGAAAGTTCTTTGATCGTGATGTCTCCACAGTTATTCACATGTATCTTAAGAGCGAACATCCTCGTTGTTTTAGCGCCTGTTTATTTGGGTACTCCATCAGGAGCCTCGTTCGGCTTGGCATCCTCACTGGAGTTGTCATCCTCCTCCATGCGACTGGCTTCGAGTAGATTCTGTCGCTCCTCCTCATTGGCGTGTCCATTGAGCTGTGCATCGATGACCAAAATGGGCGATCGCGAATGACTGCGACTGTGTGCCTGTCTATGACGATGCCCACTTCGCTCGGCATGCCCGTTGGCGATATTAAGGCCTGCGACACCCATTTCCTGACCCTCGCTGCTCGAGGAGGAACTGGATGTGGTACTCGACGTTGTGCTGCTGCTATCACTCTCGCTGTCCTCGCTGGAGGAGTCCATGGGCGTGGGCTGCTGGGGCTGTTGACGTGCTTGCAGCTCGCAAGCAGCGCTGGCTGTGGGTGCGGCTGCCGAAGGTGGGGAGGCAGCAGCTGCTGCCGCTGCTGTAATGGTCGGCGAGCGGGAACGTATGATGTGGGTGCGCAGCACTGAAAAGAAAACAATCATAAGTAATCTTTAATTACCCTTAATTCAATACTCACTTTGATTCTCGCGCGACAGTTCCCGTATCTTCTCCTCCAGAGCACGTATCTTAGCTCCATATTCCTTTGATATATTCTGCGCATTGAGGTTCTGCTGCCGCTGTCTGCCCTGATCTTTGGAGTACCGATCCTCAATTTGGAGACACTCCTGTATGAGCTCCTGTTTGCTCATTGTCTCCAGTCGCTCCACTCGCGCACGTTCATAAACATTGGAAAACTCCTTGGAGAGAAAAAGTTCCTGATCTTCGGTCTGCGAGCCAAAGCAATTCTCATCGAAATCCTCCTTGGGCAACTCGGACATATGTTCTTCCATAAGAAAGCGATTAGTGTTATAGGGCACCAGCAAGGAACGAGAGCGCACGAGCTTCGTGCGCCCGCCACTGCTCCCGCCGGCTGCCGCATCACTTGCTCCGCTTGCCGATGGCAGCAGATCCAGTTTCCAGGGTGGGTACTGATTCTTCGTCTTCTTGGGCAACATTTTTGATTTCTTTCCTCGTCGATGTTTACGCCTTTGCTGAGCACTTTCTGCTATAAATAAATAAGATTATTAGTTTTTCATTTCAATTAAAGCTTTAACGGCAGTGCCATTGCAACCCTGCGTAATGCAACAGCAGAAAAAACCTATCGATAGTCCATAAGTGGAGCAGTCGCCATTGTCGCTTACATACGCACGAATGGAAATTTTGTTTGCACTAATGTACACTCAATTTTTTTCCATTTCTTACCTGGTTTTGCAGCTTCTGCCATGGCGTACGAGTTAACAATGCGAGAGGCTTTCGAATTATGCACAAATTTAAATATTCACACTTGTTAGAACCCTTGGCAAAATGGTTTTAAGTCTTGAGTCTACAAGCTGAGCAGCGCGTATAAAAAGGGATTGCCAAAAACATTCAGTGAATCGATAATTGCTGTTCAAAAATATCGATAATGCATGTAATGGCACAAATAATCAACAATCGCTTCAACTGACAGGGAAATTTTAAAATAATTTAAAATTGAATTCTTAGTATATCAATTGGGATATTTTACCTAATATGCACAGCAAGAATCGATAATTGCAGATCAGAGAAAATTTTAAAGGAATTTAAAGTCAATATAAAAAATATTTATTAATTGGGATATTTTACTGATTATGAATATAAAATGAAGTACAAAATTGTTTACAAATTATTGTGATATTTACTCCGCCAAATTCTCATGTATCCAATCAATGTAGGATGCGACGCGAGTGTAAATATCGGGCCAGCCCTTGCTGGGGCACGGTACGGGGCCAAAAGACAAAAGGCCACCAAGGAGATAGACATCGTTCTTGAGCAGCATCAGTGGTCCGCCAGCGTTGCCATGACACTCCTCTGTATTGGCCTCTCCGCACAGTTGTGAGGCCTTAATGTCTATACCATGCGCTGCGTATTGCTGCTGGCATCTCTCTATATTCCCGATGAGGACTTGACTCTTCTGCATGCGCGAACTGGACTTGGCCTGCCACCCTCCCACCTCGGTGACAAGGCCCTCCAGCTCATCAGCGCGCAGCTGTTTGTTGGGCAAACAAATGGGCTGAACGTAGTCACTAAACTGGACAGGAAATGCCAGTCGGATTAGGGCAATGTCGTTGGTTTGGCTTTTGATACTGTTGTTGTACTGCGGGTGCGCCTTAATCTCCTCAATGGGCACATCCTGAAATGGTGGTGCACACACTGCCTTGCCTGCAATGACTTGGCAATCGGGATTTGTATTTGTATCCCATTCCCCCAGTCGCACCATTTTAATCTGCCACTTGGAGCGGCTTATCGGAGCGCCGGAGACGCAATGCGCGGCCGTCAGCACATAACGCTGGCTGATCAAAACGCCGCCGCACGCGTGAAGTTTCGCTCCGTCCGCTAGCCGCCGACATTGCGAAAGAACCAAAACCAACGATAAGAGCGACGATGGGATTAGGGGTCAGATTAGGTGAATTCCCACTTACGTTTGGTGTACTCAATGAGTGCCAGCCATGGATACTCCTTGATTTGCGTCTCTGTTCCGTTGCTCAGCTCCCACTTGACGGCCCCGCACTCGGTGGGCAGCAGAGGATGTTTGAGGGCACCTAGTCCCTCCCGCCTTGGCTGCACAGCATTTCCCAGTGGGCAGCAGACCTAGGGTGGAACCGGAAGTGACATTAATAATCTGATAACAGATAACTGTAAATATACGCCTACATGAATATTCTTGTCGTCATTGCACTGACTTTCCCGCAGCAATTGGCGATCCTTCTGGGACACAGTGGGCGCGGCAAGTATGCGCATATAGTAGGCGCATAGCCGCAGGGGCATGCACTCACCTGACAGACGGATGCCAGGAATCTTTGGACTACATTCGTGCAGCGCTGCAAACAACACAGATAGAGAGATGCACACATATAAATAGTACAGGGAAAGTTCCCACAGTGGGACCAGTTTTTAGCAAATATGTATATTTACCAGTTACGCCCAATGTCAGCGAGGCAACAGCAACAACAAGTAGAGCTAGTGGAGACGCGGACATTTTTGCTAGTGTCGAGCTGATTCCCATACGAATTGAACTTGTGGACGACAACAACAGTTCGCATCCAGTCCAGGCTTAAGACTGAGAACTCTCGCCCGCTCGACAAGCTCTGAGCGCCGATTCCAGATAACATAACAGAGCTCGTACATACATACTAAGTTTAAATTAGAGATCGAATAAGCAAGTCACCGATTCCAGTGATAACCCAAGACTTTCAATGTACCCAAAACAGCTTATCAATAACCGTTAAATTGTTTGTCATTTCTTTTCACTTTCCTTCTGTTTTGGCACAAAATTCGGGCATAAGTCACAGCGACTCGGTAACTTTAAAATACTCATGACTGCTTCATTATAGCTGCTACTCAGCACATTGTTCGCTGTTAAATTCAAAAATTCAGTTTATGTTGGGACTTTTTGCTTAACTAATTAGTTCTTGATTAAACATTTTCTTATTAAACTATTTGTAACACATTTCTCTACTCGGTTGCATTAATAGTTTTGACTTCTGGTATAATTTTATCACTGCTTTTTCTCACAAAATAAAAACCGTTGTCGCCTCTGCTAATAACAGTTCAGCAAAATGTTAAGATCTGTCGTTGTATGTGTTAACACGTATGCGCACACACGCTTAAATATCGTGGAAAAAAGAAATTAAATAAAAACGCATTTAAATCGATGCCCAATCAACCAAAACACAATAAAGTGTAACAATAAAGATTCTCCTACAGCTAAGCGTTCGTCTCAAGTTGGCAGCTTAAAGATTTCAAATCGAAAATTGCATTTGAAATTGTGATTACGGTGCGAAGAAAATTTTTTTTCTGCAAAAAATTCCCAGGTCTGTGCTGGCGTAATTGGCAATGTATCTGGTCGTCCATGTGTGTGTGTGTGAGTGTGTGTGAGTTTGCGTACGAAAGATTGCATGAGCAATGCTGCTCGCATGTATGTATATGTGAGAGCGCTGAATAGCAGTGAGAGCTGTATGTGTGTGCAAACAGAAGCAGAAGAGCGCGGGAAAAGCAAACGTAGTCGTAGAGTTGCCGACATTTCAGATGAACTTTGGAATTTGTTGATTAAAACAAAACAATAATTGATAAATTAACAAAACTTCAAAGGCTTATGTTTTATTAAATACATGAAATATAAATACGTGATTTACCAAAGATTTACATCATGTTATTTGTCATATGAATTTATAAAAAATTCCTGACAACCCTGCACTTGGGAGGGTACCTAAAAACAACAAAACCAAGTATATTGTGAGCGTCGCTGCGGCGCCAGTTTGACGTTTGACTCGTCATCAGACGGTTGGGTAAATTTTTCTCTCGTTTGTTGCTGTCGTTTGCGTGAGTGCCAGTGTATATGTGTGTGTGTGTGTTTGCGCTGCTTGTGACGCATTCTTGTTTTGCTGCAAATCAACGCCAAAAACAAAGTTAAAACGGCGCATAAAATAGAGAAAGAAAAGAGTGCTGATTATATTGGGGAATAACACAATAGGCCAAGAATCTCTTAGTGGTGATAGTGATATGATAATTTAAATAAGACAAGAAGCACAAGTGCAATTACAAGGTAATAAAGTGCAGTGCTGAGTGCTGTATGTGCGCTAGTATGGGTGTGTCTCTCTCTCAGTGTGTTGTGTGTGAGTGAAACGAAGTGAAAGAAAAAGGAAGAACGAAAAAAGGGCGACGTCGCCGCTGCCACCGCCTTAGCACAAACGGCTGGAAAAAAAAGCAAATGAAAAAAGCCGGCAACGCCGAATTCGAAGTGCGCTATCATACAAACATACAAGTGTACAAAACATATGTGTCTGCGTTCATACGTAGATACAGATATTGGAAGTGTCAATGAGTACAAGTGCAAAAAGCAACACTATGATAAACAAACACACATAAAAGATGCAAAAGCCGCTTTCCTTTTGACGCACCGAAAAGTTCATTTACACGAGAATTCATAATTTGTTTTGTTTTGTTGATTTGTTTATTATCACGTCAACAATGCACACACACAATGCATACACGGATTGTGGTGAGAGTGTATGAGTGTGCACATCGGTGCCAGGCAATGTTTATTACGTTTCGCAACAGTCATCATGACGATCAAGTGCGATTGTGTGTGTGGCTCTGTGTTGAGTTGCCGAAATCTCGTGTATGTGTTTGAGTGTGGACCGTGAAACAAGAGTTTTGAGAGCAAGACAGAGAAAGACGGATAAATACTTTTATTTAACGGTGGTCGTAGGTGTTATATACAGCATACACATATACATACAGACATGCATCAGTGTGGGAAAGTGCTGTGCAGCTGACAACAACAAAAGACGAAGTATAGAAAACTAAAGTGGGAAGTAACGGGGCACGGCCTACACGCCGCAACATAGACAGATGGACTGACACTCCACCGTTCCGTCTTGCTTTGCTTCTCCTTCTCCTTCTTTTGCATCTGCCATTTGGCACAGCCTCATTATGTACATGCATGCATACATGTAAACACAGACACACACACACTCGTCTGCGTTTGTTTTACGCTCTTTCTTTTGCACATTTAGCCTTCAGTTTCCGGTTATGAAGGAAGCAAACGGGTAAACGGGTTCGGTTTTCCTGCACTTGCAGTGCATTTTTCATTTCATTGTAATTTTAGTTGTGCGTCAATAACCACGCCAGAGTAAAGCTCTGCTGGCGGCGCTGCTCACTGTTGCTGTTGTTGCTGGCAGAGGCTGCTGCTCTCCTCCACGCTCTGAAACAAAAGAGCGACAGTTCTTTGTTGACTTCTCATGCATATCTATGTATGTATGTGTGTGTGTTTGTAACATTTTAATTTGATACAAGCTAGTTGAAATGTTATTGCTAGTTTGTAGTAAACTGTAGTTGTTGTTGCTGCGGCGCGCTAAGCGTAACGATACGAGCGCTTTGCTCTCGTAATTAACCTCTCAACCGGCTTTCTGCCTGCCTGCCTTCCCGTCCGTCTACTCTGTCCGTCTCTCTATCTACGCTGTCCGTCCATCTGTCTGTGCCTGCCTATTCAATCCGTCTCTGCCTGCCTCTGTGGAGAGTTCTGTTGTAGCTCGTTTAACCAGCAAAGACCTTCCAAACAACATCAACAACACAGACGCACACACACAGGGGCATTTCAAAGGCATTGCACCACGCACAGCACACAGACACACGCGAGATCATCTCAGGCAACGATCTCTTCTGCTGCGAGGCGCTTTTCTTTACATTTCAGTTATTGAAAAGGTCGACAGGGTTTTGAAATGCGGCAAACAGGGATCACGATCTGTAGATCCAAAGAGCTTTTACCACATAGAACGGTATTTGTTGTTTGACCCTTTGCTTTGTCTATCCTAGGTACAAGGTACGAAAGTACGATGTACCAAGGTACGAGGTACATGTAACTGCAGAAACTGAGTTCATTTTACTTATTATTAGTTGTGGAGGCAGCAGGGCTGCACACCACTCTCACTAAGAGAGGACAGATGAAAGTTACAGATGGACAGAAAACTGATAAAACGGACAGAAGCTATTGATTAAAATTAAGAGTTTCAGTTTCAATGCTCTATCTATTCTGTCATTAGTCTCGGAGCATGGTTCTATATATTTTAAAGATTTGTTTAAGCGAAATCGAATAATTTAAGTCTTAATTGCTGAAATAATTGTGCCTTGTGCATGTTGAATTGTATAATTTACCATCGATAAAGACTTGATAGGCGAATTGATACACTGGAATAAAGAATCAGATACACATCACATCATAACAAACACGAAAAATGTCCCGACCGAATGGATAGATCTGTTCGAAAAAAGGCTGACTTGGTAGCCCTGGTGTAGATCCAGTTCATTTCATTCGTTCAATGAAAATTCAATTATGAAGATTGTGTAATCGACACAGCCGACGCTTTTAGTTTCTCCTTACTAACTTTAGTTCCATACTAATTAAGTCGTAAGAACTGTTTTTTTACTTGTGCAATAGAGAATTATTCAATAATATGGTACTTATTTAAAGTACGTATGGTGATTAATATTCAGCTATTTTCGTACTATATCGTGTATTTGTACTACAAACAGTTGCGAAATTCCTGTTATATCTTTGTAGACATTATTCATGCTATTCTATTCTGAAAAGAGTGTTGAGTAACAGAATTCCGTCGCAGAGAAGACAGTATCAAATGTCGTAGCTCTCGGGTATCTGAGATCAGATTAGTTTGTGTGTTGCGCTGTTTACGAGGCTTATTTGGTTGTGTTTCATCTTCCAAGTCTCGGAACTATTTCTACGAGTGCTTTGACTTCTTTGTCTTGACATTTGGATTCTTTTTTCTTTATTCCCCCTTCTCGTCTTGGCTTATTCTATTGTCACAGCCTTATCAGCATTCAAGCAAACAAAAAAGACAAAAAAAAAGCCAAAAACCAGTTAACATTTAGCTCCAAAAAAGGCTAAAACCGTGTGGCGTGCCTCGTAGAAGACGTTAAAGAAGAATCTGTGAAAAAAAGAAGTAGAAGATGAACGTAGATCGTAAAGCAGCGGAAACCATCACCACACGGCTACAACAATACTAATAACAACAACAAACATCGAGTATAGTCATTATTTGCAATTATCGGAATGTTTCTTTGGTTCTTTTTCTACTCTTTTTTATGAGTACGCTAAATACATTTCTTGCCCCTGTTGTTGCTGTTGTTATTGTTGTATTCTTGTCGTTTTTGTTATTGCCGCAAGTTTCTCTCTTGTGGCTTAGGATCAAAAACCTTTGCCAAGCTCATTAAGTACGTTGTGTGTGCCTGTGTGTATGTAGATTTTGAGTGTATTTTTGTTTGATTTCTGCTTTGAGCAGATTCGCTATGTATTTTAACCTTAAACATTTTCAATGCCGTATCACATATTGTTGTTGTTGCTCTGTTCCCAGTCTCATTTCCAGTCCCAGTCTCTATCTGCATATCACTATCTCTGTCTGTTGCTGTCTGTCTCCAGTTGGATTGCGATTCACAGTGCATAAATAATACGATAAACAACAACAAACAAAAGTGTCACGTACACGCTTACACTCTTGCATACGCAAGCGTGGGCAGTAGAGGGGGATGGCTGTTGGTGCAGTTCGTTTAACGCTTTGTCGCTCACTCTGCATTTCTTCATTTCCTTCTTCCACGGAAATGTAAACAAACCGCAAACAATGCAACAATCGGACTCGATCTCTATGCAGAGTGCCGAATGAGAAACAACAACCACTACACCGATGCATATGTGTATTGGAATACCAATGACATTTATCGACAATCGATTATTATAAATGTGCATTTAGTATTTTAATGGTAATCAATGTAAATGAACGCAATAAAACAACAGGCAAAACCAGTAAACCAGACGTGCATATGGATGTGCATGTGTGTGTGTGCGTAGATAACTGTCGGACTTAAGCACCCCTAAGTCTCGTGATAATTGCGAATATTGTTTGCCTAAGATTGTGTGTGCTTAATTAGGAAGCTGTACATGAAAATTAAAGCAGTTAAATACTGGAATACTGACAGTATTTCGGTGCTTTTGAACTACATTAGAATTGCCAGACTTTAATAAATTTCGTAAACATTTATCTGTAATGCTTTTTATGAAACTGCTTTGATTCCATTCAATTTAAAATCTTTTTAAACTAGCGCATTTCTACAAATATCTTTGTTGTGTCGTCGTCCATCCTACCCTCTCCCTCTTCCCACCATTTTATTTGATAATATGCACTCACACACAAACACAAACTCTCTCTCCCGCACACACACATACACACTGATATCTTTATTGTTTTTGTTCCCATTTTCAATTTTCGTTTGGCATGCAAATTGTGTAGCGCGTTTTTCATGTTGTTTTGCCTTAATTCGTTTGCGTCAAAAAAAAATTGTTTTGCCTCAAAGTGCGGGTGTGTGTGTGTTTCAATGTATGTTTGTGTGTACGACTGTCTGTGTGTAAGAGAGTTTATTATTTTTTAATAACTGCGAATTTCGCTTTGTGCTTTATTATCAGCATTTTGCGTTTGCTTTGTCTTTCCTCAGCGGTTTCAAGGCGGCAACGCAATGGGGGATCACGCAAGGAGAGGGGGGATGGAGTGGGGCATGCGACGGCAAAGAAGAAAGCGAAGCGATTCGCTTGAATTGGTTTACCGTGGAACAACGCAAACAGATTTATTTATTTTGAATGAACTACATACCCAGCATACCCTGTAATAATTTGCATAGACTGTAAACACTTCTGATCTGCCCTTTGCCCGTTTTTGTTTGTGTTTTGTTTTTATTGCTTTGCTTTATCTCTCTCGTGGAATTCCCCAAATAACTTGAGATTCAAGTTTCGAAATGGAATGATAATGTGCGGTTGATCTTTGATTTATGTATTTCCTAACAATGCTATATAATTGCATCAGCATTTCCAACTACAGGGTATAATTATGAGTCGTTCATATCAAAGGAACACCAGCTTTTGCAATTGAATCACTTTGTTTATTATTATTACAGCGTGCAGCACATGTGTGTAAGGAGAGAGGGAGAGAAGGAGGAGTAGGTAGGCAAGAGAGCGCTCTGTGTGTCTGCGTGTATGTGTGTGTGTGAGAGAGAGAGGGCGGAAAGCCAGACTGCACTATGCATTTGTCTGTGTGTACGTGGAGAGAGAGAGACATAAGTTAGGCAGAGAGGATGTCAAGACTGCACAAGGCGACTCTGTGTGCGTGTGTGTGCGTGAGAGAGAGGAAGTAGGAGGGTGGCCAGACTGGAATAGTGCAGTCTGTGAATCTGTGTAAGGGTGGGTGTGTGAGAGAGGGAGAGAAGGAGGAGTTAATCAATGCATTTGGCACAGCGCAGCACACGTGACCAACGCCGTTGCTTATCGGCTCTTTCTTTTAACAGATGACAAGACTAACTGTTAAGCTCTTCTATCTCTTCCAGATCTTAGTAACACGAGTAAAACGTCAACTGAAAGAAAGACACAACAGCAAAGAGAACAAGAAGAACAACAGGAGCAAGAAAAATATTAGTAAACACAGCAACAACATTGAAAGCACAGCAACAACAACAAAAACAACAACAACGGCGACTGCTTTAAATTGGACATGTCATGTCAGCAAGCGTCAAGATTCACTACAACAACACAAGCAGCAGCAACAGCACAAGCAGCCACAGCAGCAGCAACACCACGACGTATTGCAACAGCAGCAGCACCACCAATAGGAGCAACAAATACAACAACACAAACAGCAGCAACAGCAGCAGCTAAATTAGCAACAACAGCAACAGCAGCAACAAAAACGACGCCAGTTACATCGCTGGATGTTGTCGATGTGGAGGGAGTTGTTGTTGTTGCAGCCGGCAAAACGAACACGCCTGAGGATCCTTATGTATTCACAGAGACCATCGCAGCGACACCGCCAATTTTATTTAATGCACAGGTAAACAAGATACCCTGTCTGTGTGTCTTATAGGGTATTCATGTAAAAATACTAAAGTATTTTAATCTATTGCAGAAATCGCGAGCCCGCCTAAGCGAAGCGCAGCACAGCAGAAACTGCAATAACAACAATAACAGCAGCAGCAACAACATCAGTAGCAACAACAACAACAACAGCAGCAACAACAACAATAGCAGCAACAACAAAACAGTTGGCAACAAAAAGTCAAGCATTGTTGCTGCAAGCTCAGCAACAGCATCGCCCTGCGCTGCAACAGCAACAACTGTAGCAACAGCACGAGCAGCAAAGGCGCAGGCGTCTTCAAGTGCAGCACGACTTGCAGCAGCAGCAACACCAGCAATAGCAACAGTTGCTACAAATTGTAACAATGTATCACAATCTCAGCCAAGCACACAGCAACAACAGTTGCAGCTGCAATCGCAGCAGACTGCAACCAAGCGGGCCACCAATGTTTGCGTGGTGCGTCCACAGCAGCAGCAGCAGCAACACCAACAGCAACTGAAGCAACAGCAACAGCAACTGGCAAAGTTGTCAAAGCAACCTGCAACACAACATGCAACATCGCCACCACCGCCGCCGCTCTATACGCACACGCCGTCGCTGTGGCAAACACCGCTCATTTTGGACACTAGCCAAAAACAGCAGCAGCAGCAACAGCAGCAGCAGCAACATGTTGCTGCCACAGCACTGGTCAGCCCGCCCACATCGCCACCCGCCTCGTTATCCTCCAGCAGCAGTGCCACGCCCACAGCCACTGTGACCGCCATGGTATCGCCCATTATTACAGCAGCAACAGCAACCGTTGCCAGTGCAGCTGATGCATTGTCGGCGTCCAAGGGCAATGCTGCTGCAGTTGGTGGCTCATTGCCGCCTTCAAAGTTTCATCACACAACGCTGGCGCAGCATCTGCAGAAGGTGGAGTGCCTCAAGAAGAAGAAGTCCCTGCCACTGGCCAACAACAACAGCAGCAACAACAATAACAACAATGTTGCTGTTGATTCTGTGCAGAAGCGCGCTGTGATTGCCGGCTACAACTTAACGCAGCCGCCGCCGCTGATGGCCTTCAACACCACAACGCCAGCAACAGTTGCCGCTGCAGTTGAAACGAAAAAACATTCCGCCGTCGTTGTTGTCGATGCTGACGCTGTGGACAACCGCAGCAGCGATCTCAATGAGATTCCGGTCAATGTCATCTTCCGCAAGCCGCCGGTGCTACCAACAACTGTTGCTGCTGCTGTCAAGCTGAAGCTGGGCGCTGTGACGCCACTAACACCACCCACAACTCCATCGCCGTTAACACTAAAGGAAGTGGGAGATGTGCTGGCTGCCACTGGCACTGCTGCTACTCCTCCTCCTCCTCAACCTTCTCCTGTTCCTGCTACCTTGCAAAATGAACAAATGTCTTCCAAAGTTGCCAAACGCAGAGCGCCAGCAGCTGCAGCTGGCAGAAAGGGCAACAAGAATAACAACAATAGCAACAACAGCAACAACTGTGGCAGCAACACCTCTAGCTGCAGCTTCAGCAGCAACATCAACTGCAGCAACATTACTGTGAACAGCAGCACCAACAACAGCAGCAACATCAGCCACAACAGCAGCGTCAGCGCACACAACAACAACTTCATCAATACCAGCAACAGCAGCAACATCAACAACAGCAACAACATTAGCAGCAACACAAATGTTACACAGCATGTGATGAAGGAGCTGCCTGCTCTATGTGCTGCTGCTCCAGCACCAGCTGCCACTCCCTTGGCACCCTGCAGTCGCACCTCTCGGCGCCGCAAAGTCAACTCAATGGGCAAGCGTAGTGTGGCTGTTGGTAGCGCTCTTCTCATAAGCGAGAATGATCCTCTGCTGGACGATGTACCCTACTGCCTGCAGACACGTTGGCTCAACTCCAGCTCCGGCGACAAGCATATGGATGTGGATCGTGAGGAGCGCATTGCAGTGCGTAAGGGTCTGCTGCGACGTCAGGCGCTGCAGTTGCTCTCCACGCGTCCGCTGCAGGAGCTGCCCATGCGTGCAGCGCGCCAACGTCTGCAGTGTGTGCAGAGTCTGTTGCTCAAGTACCAGGATCACGCAAGCCAGCAGCAGGGCATGTAAGTTGGCAGGCGCCTCCATTTAACTCTTCTTCTCTAATAAATATCTCTTTTTTAGTGGCATTGGCAATCGCTGCCTGGTGAGTGGTTGCAAGGAGCCCACGCTCAGCATGGCCGCTCATTGTGAGCGTCACATTGTGCACAACACCACACAGCAGCTATTCCAGCCTTGCGTGGCCTGGCGTGTCAATGGCTCCGCCTGCCAGACGCCTGTCTTTGATGTGCTGCACACGCTGGCGCTCTGTCCTGCTCACAGTCATCTGCGTCGTGGCCTGGAGCAGCAAAAGGAGAAGGTTGTAGCAGCTGTCTGTAAGCCTGTGCCTACTCCAGCTCCAGCTGCAGCTGCAGGTCCTGTTGTGACAGTAGTGGCTGCCAAGCGTAAGCGCAAAACGAATCCCAATGCCAATCCAGTGGGTCGTCCGCTTAAGCGAGCCAAGAAGCAGCTGGAGACGCCCGTGCCTGCCCCAACTCTCACTCAACTGCCGCCCATGTCGGCCGTGCTGCAGCGGAAGAGCAGCACCACCTCGCTGGAGTCCATCGCCAGCAATTCTCAATCTTCTGCCATGTCACACTCGCAGGCGCCGCCAGTGATGATGCCACAGCTGCAGTCCATAGTGCCGCCAGCGCTGGCGCCGCTCAGTGATTACCACCACCAGCAGCCGGAGCAGCAACACCAGCAACTGTTGCCGGCACAGCAGCAGCAGCAACATTTGGATTCCAATGTGAATTTGTTGGCGAATGCAAACTTTAAGGCAGATGAGATTAGCCAAATTGTGGCACAGCTGGCAGCATCCACGACTGAGTTGCACCACAACAACAACTTGCACTACAACCACAACAGCATCAACAATAACAACATCAGCAACAACAACAACATGAGCTACTGCAGCAACAACAATAGCAACAGCGGCAGCAGCAGCATTAGCTGCGGTTTCCCCTCATTCAATGCAGCCTTCGGTCAAGTGCATCAGGGGCAAGGTCAACTGCAGGCACAACCACAGCTGGCCAGCACGGAGAGCCTGCTCAGCCAGCACATGTTTGGCATCTGCGAGAACAGTTCAGCCTATGCCAGCTCCGAGGACACAGGCCTGGGTGGGCTGTCTGAGTCGGAGCTGATAGGCGCCAATGATGCAGGTGAGTGAAGAAGAGATTCTGAGCAAAGGTTGCCCGCTAACCCACACAATATGATACCCTAAAAAATACAACAGAACTGACAGATGAACATTTTCTCCATTGGCTCGACAACTCATGATTATCAAGCATAAAAAGGGTGATTTTTTAAGAGCTATAGGAAAGGTTTTAAAAAAAAACACACATAAATTTAAGAGAAATGCATGTAATCTTTATGTGAATCGATAGTACGGTGCATATAATTGATTGTTTGGAGATTATTTCATTTAAAATGTTGACCGTGACTGCACCTCTACTGGTCCATCCGCTTAGTCCATATTTTGGCATAATGTTGGTTCTTTCCAACATTTTGGACGGTATCTCATAAAATATAAGAAGAAGCGCGCGATGAACTTTCTTAACAGAGCACGTATTTTGATAATCAAATTAAATTATTTACCAGAGTTGTTCGTTTGTAAGACAATTGACAATTCATGTTTAATTATAGAACAAAGTGAAGATGTTTGACAGTGATACAAAACACGAAACGTGCGTCAACTGTTTTAACCAGTACTGCCAAAAAGATAATAGCTAAAAAATCACCCTTTATATACTTTCGGGCTTAGTTGATATGCCTCTGCTCAAGCAGCTTACTGATCTACTTTTCTTTTCTCTCTCTCTCTGTGCGCCTAGATGACATTGCAATGAATGGCGCCCATTTGCTGGAGGAGCATGACTTGGAGAATGTGTTCGACACCCTGCCGGATGATGCGTTCAACGAGTTGTTTCAATCCGGTGTGTATGCAAAGAGAACACTAGGCAATAAATGTTATTTGAACGCAGTAGTTGTAAAACAATGCAACTGTATTCGAATGTCAAAAGATATACGAAAGTTTAAGTTGTCTGTCTGCCTCTATACTTTGTTGCCTAGTGTAATTATTGTAATTGTAATCGTTCTAAATAATCTGTGTCGTGTGTCCCATCACCACCACCACCTGCTGCAGTGCAACAAGCCGAGTGCGAGGCCGTGGATCGTGCTCTGGAGCTGGCCGATAAGAATCTGAAGTGTCTGCAGCAAACCATCGGCAGCACTGCACATGATAGCGCCTTCCTCAACGATTTCCTCGACGTGGGCGACGATCTACTGGTGGATGCCGTCTCCTCTGTGATGAACTCGCCCAACACATCAGGCATCGATGCGTCGACATTGTTTGTAGACAGTAGCGCCAGCGGCAACAGCAGCAGCAACAGCGCCAATGGGACCTCTCTGGATATACGCGGTCTGGTGCTGACCTGAGCAACAACTCTGCGCAACTCTCAATGGATCTTAAAATCGAAATTAACTTCTCTTGCAAATTGATTTCCCAATTCAAAACAATTTCGTAACACTTCTAAAACTATTTACATATACACACTTATATACATATATGCTATATAACTGATGAATATATAGATACTACGTGTTAATGCAAAACATAAACAACAAAAATTCTTAAAAAATTTCCAAAAATACAACTATAACTTATGAAAAACTCGAAAAAAAAGTATATAAAAATATTGAAATTGCCAGAAGTAAAAGAAGAAAAACAATTATGTAAATTCGCGTGGAATTTTAGAGAAGACGGCAACAAAAAAAAGAAATGTAGAATTGCAGCTTTATATATATACACACACACACACACACACACAAACAAACACACACAGCAAGAAATAGGAAAACTTAGTAACAAATTTGAATTTATAGAAGAGGAACACGAGGAAGATGAAGATAAAGAAGTAGAAGCAGAGTTAAGTTGGAGTTAAACATAAGATTTGTTTAAACATTTTATAAGCGCATTTACAAACGATTTATACGAAGAAAGAAATGTTAACAATAGCAACAAAAAAATGGGAAAATGCAGCAACATTTTTATTTAGCTTATGGTTCAAACACACACACACATACATACATACATGCATACATAAAACGTACAAGGGACTACATAGTTTGAAACCGCGAATCGTATTACTAAATATACATAAATAATATATAATATATATATACATAAACTATGAATACATATAATATATTATATACACACATATTTAGTGTAAGCTTTAATTTTAAAACTAAAAAAAACAAAACCTACGGAAAATATCGATAAATGAAAATGCAACTTGCTTTTTTAAGTTCGTGTTTTTAGTTTGAAATTTGAATTGAGGTTAACCGCTGTAAAATAATAAATATAAATATATTAGAGAACCGATCTACACATTAATAGAATTACAACAACTTTATATACTGGAAAACAATGTAAAATTTGCTAGGTTAGGAACGAACACACACACAAATACATGCAAGAAAACTGTTACGCTTTAAAACAACAACAAAAAATATATAAAAGTCACTTTCCTACACACTCCTTACCTACCCCCCATACACACACACATCCATTGTAATTTTTCATTTGTCATCTTTGCAAGTATTAAATGAGAGAAAAGCGTTTAATAAACGAAAGAGAAACCAGAAAAGGAACACACAAGAACGCTCTTTGTTGCGGGGAACTACTTCGTACTTTAAACATAGTGGACTAAACTGTAATATATCTATATTTAAATAATATTAAAAGAAGTAAACACATGTATATTCTATATCTATCATTCACTCACAGTCTCTCTCTCTCTCTCTCTCTCCTCTCTCTATATTTGTGTCTTGTAATCAATCGATTTAGTTAAGTTCTGCCTTAGTTTACGTATAATTTGCGAACAAAAACTACTATGAGAAGATGAAACGATGTATTCTGTTTAATTTTATACATATATATTCATATAGATTTGATGTATAATACTATATATGTGTATTTGATAAGAGGAACCCAGCAGAGAGAAGAAACAGTTGCCGCACGCACCCCCCGCTCCGCCCGCACGAAATTGGTTTTTTTTAGTTTGAGAAACATTTCATTTTGTTGTAATTTACATGCATTTTTGTGATCTAATTTGTGTAATTATTATAAACGAAAAGAAAAGTTTAAAAGTATATTATGAACATAAGAGAATAAAAATAGAACAAAAAACCAGAAAACCAAAAGAAATGGAATTTATTTACTTACTGCAACTCTAAGAAAAAGGGTTTTGATGGAAGAATCTTTTTATATATTGTAATTTTGACACTTTCGATTTATTCGATAACATATCTCCGATTTCGCTCTCAGTTGGGAGCTAAAGCAGGCTAGTTCGTTCGGTCAGATTATTACAAAAAAAAAGGAATAGTTCTTAACTCTAAGTACACATTTATACACGTAGCATTGTTACGATTTAAAACTAGTGAAGACATTGCACAATCGCGATTGATAGTAATTCTAAATTAGTTTTTCAGTCAGTTTTTTTATTAAGACGACCAACAAGTCGCGGACGTTAGCTCCGTGATTTGAAGCTATTCCATATATAGAAGAGATACAAAGACAATCAATCTATTTCGAAACTACTACAGTAGGCCAAGATATTATGCCTTATAAATACCACAAAAACTGAAATTGATATAATTGTTATATATTATTTATTGAAATAATCATCTGGTCAACACGATTGTAAAGATAAAATAGGTAAGTTCTTCTTCTCCAAAGTTATATTATCTATGCTGAGCATCGCCTTTGTCTTGCCCACAGTTCGTTAAGTTGTACACTGAATTCAGATCGCTATATCCAACCACATAACTAAGAGACTCAAGAACACAAAGCGCAGTAAGTAGACAATGATTATAATACAATCAGATGTATTATTTGTGTGTTATTATGTGTATTCTATGCTAGTCTTCTTTATTTACATGGATTGTTCTTAAACTAAAGGTTCTTAATGTTAGTTTGTAAATAGACTTGGACTCCAGTTGAATTTCGTAATATACACATTGTTTATGAAGGGATATCCCTGCTTCATTCATTCTTTTCCTATATCTAGAAGAATCTTACATACGGTTCTATCAACTACAATAAATAGACATCATTTGCGGTCGCTATAACTCGGTTGTCTCCAGTTTGCGAGCCAGAATTTGAGCATTATTCGTCAGCTTATCGATCTGATTGTACAGATTGAAATGCCGATTTAGGTCATTCGTGTTGTTGAACAGCTTTGCGGTGCCTTTGAGTGTTTCGTGCAGATCCTGCGTGCCCACTGCCAGAAAGTTATCGTCCAGAGAGTCCTGGCCACCAACACTGCGAGAGCAGAGAGGAGATTATAGTATGGATTAGAGTGAAGAAAGAACCTTTAAAGCTGTTGTGTTCGTACCTGATATTCTCCTCAGTCTTGAACCATTCGTTCTCGTAGCCCTTCAGCCAAATGGGATTAGAGCCCTGAACGCTGTGTTTGTTGGTATTGGGCACACGAGTTGCAGGTTCATGTGCATGTTGCAGTGACATGGATGAGTGACCCCCTGTAGGAACAATTGAGGATTAGACTGGAAATCAGCAGTTCAAATTCCCAAATTATACTCACGAAAGATGTTCACTTTGGCAGCACGCAGCTGCCGCCTGTAGCCTTTGCGCTGGGAGGCGCATAGTGCCAGCGTGACTACCAGGAGTGAGGCCAGAAATAGATTTGTGAAGATTAGCCATACGAACATGGCTCCACGCGCTGGACCCGCAGCGAGCAACTGTGCCTCGGCTGGCTGTGTGTCCAGCACATTGAGATCCTTGAACAACTCGTCAAGGCTCTCGATATGCGTGTCGATCAGTTTGAGCACCTCGGATACCTCATAGATGGAGTTGTCTTCGCGCTCCACCAGATGCATGTACAGATCCGTTTTTGTTTTGTCCACTGATCCGTCCTTGTTTTCGTGCACTTTGATCTCGTCAATGTTCACAATGGATTCGGTGATGTTGCCCAGAGTGCTAAGAGCAAGGAACGAATTGAGAGGATTACAAGGGATTACAGCTTAGGTCAATGGAGTACTCACTCTCTGAAGCTATCGATGCGGGCACGCAGCTCGTCTGGCTGCAGGCGAAAGACGAATCGCACCTTCTGATCCTCGCGTAACAAATAAATGAACACATGCGCCACATCCCGCATGCCCAAAGAGTCGTTGGCCAGCACCATGAAGTCGAAGTAACCCTTCATTCCTTTCTGCGGATCAAAGTTTAGCTGCACCTCGCCCGTCTCCGCATCGATTAGGAACGGAGCCTTACGCAAGTTCTCCAGACCCTCAGAGAGAGTTTGCCTGATCTCGCCCACTTGGTAGTACGAGATCTTTGCATTGATTCCCTCGTCGGGATCAACAGCTTCGACACGCATGAAACGCAGCCCAAAGTCCGCATTGGTTGTGATGCCGCCGGTGAAGATCTTGGAGCGAAAATGCGGTGGATTATCATTGATGTCGAGAACTCGCACCTGAATTCGCACAATGGTGCTGTCAAGCTTCAGTTCCGCTTGCTGGACAAGCAGAGTCTCATTGTCGCAATTCTCCGTTGCCTTTACATACAGCGAGAAGTTGGCAATCACCTCCCGATCCAATTCTCGCTGCACGGTCAGCACATGTGTCTCAGGATCGAGACGAAAGTAACCAGCCTCATTGCCCAGCAGTATGAAGTAGCAAACCTGATGGGGCGCTGTATTCGGATCATCCAAGTCCATCTCATCTTGATCTATGGTATCTGGCAACTTAATGCGCTCCGAGCCAGGATCTGTATGCTCTGTGAAGTTCACCACAATCTCATTGACAATAAACTGCGGCTCGTAATCGTTTACATTGCGCACATAGATGACCAGGTCAAGATCAGTGCTCAGCGATGTGGGCAACCCCTGATCGTATGCCTCGATTCTTATCTGGAATGAGATCAGACTGACATCAGTTAAATATCTCAATGCCAAGTTCCGTTAGCCACTTACCTCGTGTATCTTCTGTTTATCCCTATGCAGTTGTTCCCGCAGAAACAACTCGCCCGTGTTGGCATTCAACTCAAAGAGCTTATAACTGCCCAGTGGATCAGGTTTGAGCCGGTAGCGCACCAGTGCATTCTGACCCATGTCCGCATCGCTGGCATAAGCCTGCAAGATCATCGATTCCACTGTCGTATTCTCCGGTATGCGCACTGTAGTATTGTGCAGCGGCCGCACAAACACGGGAGCGTGATCGTTGTAGTCCGACACACAGATATCGAGTGTGTGGTGCACCAGATTTGCCGGCACGCCCAAATCTTTGGTAGTAATCGTAAGGCTGTAGTTTCCAAACTTGTTGCGAAGTGTGCGGCTCGCGTAGATTTGTGCATTCCACGGATCCAACTGCCTTAGCTCAAAGAGACCTGAAAAAATGGAATTTGATAAGATCAATGAAGGTCGGTGAAGATTGCAGAAGATTGCAGAAGATTGTTGAAGATTGTTGAAGATTGTTGAAGATTGTTTAAGATTATTTAAGATCGTTGAAGATCGATCGAGCAAGTTAAAGATCGTTGAAGATTGATTAAGATCCATCAAGATCGTTTAAGACCTATCAGGATCGTAAAAGATCTATCAGGATCAGATTTAAGATCGGTCAAGATTGTTCAAGATCGTTAAGATCCTTCACGATCGTTAAAGATAGCTGAAGATCATTGAAGATCGCTCAAGATTGTTGAAGATCGAGTAAGATCAATCAAAATCGTTTAAGATCCAGATCCATTAAGATCATAAAAGCTTATTTAAGATTGTTCAAGTTCGTCAAAGAGCATTCACGATCGTTAAAGATAGCTGTAGATTGCTAAAGATCTCTTCCTTACCCTCCTTGTTGCCCTGACTGATGGCGAACTCGAGTCTTCCGTTGGGCATGGCGGGATCATCCGCGTCTTTCCCCACAATGCTGGCAATGCTCTCGTGTAGCTCATGATACTCTGTAATGAGCACACAGGTCGTTGGCAAACTGATCTCCGGCATGTTGTCGTTCTCATCCAAAATGGTAATACTGCAAAAAGTAGAGAGAAGATCAGTGATCCATCCATCAGCCCCTCTTCCATGTCTCCCACTTACAAGACCTGCTTGAAGGCGTTGCGACTCTCGCCGGCAAGAAAACCAAACTGATAATTGTCCCAGGCCTCGATCACAAGATTGTAAGAGTTCTTCGATTCCCGATCGAGCTGATCTGCCACAGTGAGCACACCTGTATCGGCATCTATGGTAAACTTTCCCTGCGAACTGATGCGATCCATGAGGAATGTGATCTTGCCAAAGTCCCCTGAATCGGCGTCGGCTGCTTGCAGCGTGGCTACCCGCATGCCTGGCGCAGCTGCCTCACTGATTGTATAGTTCTTAGTGCCTCCAATGAAGTAGGGATTGTTATCGTTCTCATCCAGCACCGTCACGTAGACATCCACTAGGGCAGAACGAGGCGGCACTCCAGAGTCTGTGGCTCGCACACTGAAGTTCAGCCACTGATGCAGCTCGTGATCGATCTTATTGGCCACGACAATGGAACCTGTTTGGGCGTCTAGATGCACCAGCTGGCGGTAGAGAGGGTTCCCTTCCAGCGCGTAACTGATGGTGCGATTCTTGTCCACATCGTAGGCCAGCACGCTGGCAATCATAACGCCATTGATGCTGTTCTCTGTGATGCTCTGTCGGTAGAAGGGTTGCCGAAAGCGCGGATTGTTGTCGTTCTCGTCCTGGATCTGTATGGTCAGGAAGGCTGAATAGTTGAAAGGTTAGAAACATTTTATATTCTTCTAGTTTGCTACTTTCTTTACCTTCCACAAGTTGTTTTCCCTTTGCGGCAGCTAGATCCTCCACGGTGATGGCCAACTTAATGTGCTCCACCTTCTCGCGGTCCAAGATCTTTACAACTTGCAGTTCACCCTGTATGGCATCGAGTTCGAAGGCACCTTGGTAGTCATACTCGCTAGCCTTCACAAGGGCTCCCTCCTCGTTGCGTGCCTCGGAGTGCTCTGGATTCAATTTGTAGCGTAGTATGGGATTCTGATCAGGATCAGTTGCCTGCAGCTTGATGACTGCACTGCCCACGGGAGTGTTCTCCACAATGCGCAGCATGGGCAGATCATTCAGCACGGGTGGCTTATTATTCACGTCCTTGATGCTAATGTTCACTGTGGCTGTGTTCATAAGCTGCGAGCTGCCCAAGCCACCATCGAGAGCGATCTGTAACATGTGAAAGATCACTTAGTCCCGTCTTGACCGTCTTGACTCTGTTCCCCATCTTCCTTCACTTACCACATGAAGTGTGTAGATGAGTCTCTTGCTTTCTGTCAGATCGGGATCCAGATTGGCACCATGTGCCACCGAAATGACACCCGTCTCCGAGTTGATGACGAACTTGTCACTGGCGCCGGTCTGTATGCGATATACGATCGCATTATTGGGCGCGGAGCCATCACGATCGATGGCCAGCACCTGCAACACTGAACTCCCACCAGGCAGATCCTCCGGCACTGTCTTTGTGTAGAAGTTCTTCTGGAAGATCGGTGGGTTGTCGTTGACATCCTGCACATAGATGAGCACAGGCACCACAGTGCTCAGCATGGGTATTCCCGAGTCCCTCGCACGGATCAGTAACTCGATTTCCCTCATATCCGCATTGGCTTGTCGCACCTGACGACGCCGCTGATTACTGTCCACCAGCTCCTCGTAGTCAAAGTGGTGCAGCGGACGCAGTAGACCCGTCTCCGGATCAATGCTAAAGTTATTGCGATAAAGTCCCTCAACAATTTCGTAGGTGATCTGACTGTTCTCGGTGCCATTTAGATCAAGATCACGCGCTTCCACCTGCAGCGGCGTCTCGAACTCCGCCTTGTTCTCCAGCAACTTTGCCTCGTACTGTCGCTGCAGAAAGGTGGGTGCATTGTCATTGACGTCCTGAATGTCAATGATCAGCTGCGCCGTATTGCGATTGCCCTGCCCAACATTGTCGATGGCCTCCACAGTGAGATAATGTCGTGAGATGATCTCACGATCGAAGGCAGCACTGCCAGCCGTCTTGATGCTAATCACGCCCGTTATGGGATTGAGATGGAGTCTGTTAGAGTATATAGAGGGTTATATAGTTGATATATAGTAAGAGTTTATCCACAGTTGCCTTACAGATGTGCAATGCCTCCTCTCAGATTCGTGTAGCGTATGCCCAGGCTGCCGAAATCTCCCGAATCCACATCGATTGCCTCCACCTGGCTGATGATCGTGCCCGCGTCGCTATTCTCCGGCACTCCTGCATTGTAAATGGGCTGTGTAAACTCCGGAAAGTTATCGTTCTGATCGCGTATAAAGATTTGTACATGAGCCGAGCTGGAAATAGAAACAGATTAAGGCTAAAATTGCAAATGAGAGAGTCAGGGAGTCTTCCCACTTACCTCCAACGTGTTGGCTCGTCAATCTCTCGCGCGAATATTGTAAAATTGATCTCGACAAACTCTTCGAAGTCCAGGGACTTGGAGTTCCTGACGCGCAGCATAAAGTTCGCCTCGTTCACTGCCAACTCAGGCACAATTTCGAATAAATCATTTGGTGGATCGAGAAACAGGCGAAAGGTTCCGTTCTTGCCCTCATCGTGATCGTAGACGAAATTCTGCACCTCGCCGTCGATGAAGTTTAGCGGCGTATTGGACTGCGCATTCTCATTGACCTCACAACGATAGATCGCCTCACCGAATGTGGGAATCTCATCATTAACATCCGTCACTATTATCGTCACTTCAGTGCGAACTGTCGATGGCACCTCCTGAGTTGCGATTGCTCCCTCTGCCCCCGTCTTTGATAGCTCCGTTGCAGTGATCCTCAATATGTGTGCACCATTCACCTGATCGCCATCCTCCTCACGATCCATTACGGTCAGAGTGTAGACCACACCCGTGTGCTCATCAATGTCGAAGAGATCGTTGCCATCGAGTGCGTAGGCAATTGGATTGTTGATGCCACGATCACCGTCGATCGCACGCACTCGCAGCACCTTTGTGCCCACGGGCGCATCCTCGGCAATGCGCGCCACTGCCTGCACCTCTACAAACTCGGGGGGCTGATCCTCAATGTCCTTGACCTTGACCAGAATGGCCGCAGTGCCCGTGTTGATCGGTCCCTGGTTGGCACGATCGATGGCCAGTATGCGCAGCTGGTAGAGACTCTTTGTCTCGTAGTCCAGTTGCCGCTGAAGACGCAACACACCCTTACCCTGATGCGTCGAGATGCTGAAGATGTCGTTATCCCCATCCAGCTCCTGCAGATAGTAAACCACCTGGCCATAGGCGCCTTCGTCTGCATCCTGCGCCTCCAACGTGCTTATCACTCCCGGTTCACTGCCCTCGGGTATTTCGATGGCATTCTGATAGGGCAGGAAAATGGGCACATTGTCATTGATATCCTCGACGAGCAGGAGAAAGCTCTGCGTCACATAGTTGTGCTCACTGTAGTGACTGTCTGTGAGGGTCAGCACGATGGCGTATTCGTCTTGCGTCTCACGATCCAACTCCTTGGCCAGATAAACCTTGGCCTCGTTTCCCCCCGAGTTCACAATGCGAATGATCTCGCTGTCGTGCGAGTTGCGCTTGCCAAAGATCAACGGATCGTTGTCCGGATCGTAGCCACGCAATGTGTAAATGTGACTGCCCACCTTTGTCTCGGGTGACTCCTTGAGGCGTAACACAATCTCCGACTGTCCATCGATGGCAAAGCGGGGCGGACGATTCCCCTCTGTGAGTGGAATGACGATTGTCAGGAGTATGCTGAGAACAATGAAGATGGTGGGCATGTCTCTCGATCCTGCTGCTGCTGCTGCTGCTGCTTTCAAGCGCACCTTCTTGTACTCCGCTTGAGCTTGAGCTTTCCCCGTCGCATTGTGTGGTTCGTCGCTGTACATTCTCATGCCGTGAGCACCTTGGAACAACTGTGCGCGCTAACAACGTTGGCCAACTGCATGGCAGGTCGCACTCTCGCCCAGGGCACCTAGAAAACAGCAAACAGAAAACAACGTGTGTTACAACAGTCGTCCAAGAGTTAACCCATTTTCGGTACACACTTCTTGCTCGGCTAACTCCCGAAGAGCCGCAGAAAGATGTCATTAAAATGTGTCCAAATATTTAGCGTGCCTTATGACCTCGCTGAAGTCTCGCTTGAGAAATCCCAAGTACACAAACCTAATAAAAACCTACAAATGAGTGCAAGCAAAGACTCAGAATGAGTAGAGAGACGAACGTGGAATACCCTGCAACCGCAGACAAACTTTGGCAAAGACTTGTGTAGAAACTAAGCTACTCTCCATTGAAATGGGGATACGATATTATGGTTTGATTGTTTCTATCACAACTATAAGATATGGTCTAAGGATTTGGTGAAGTCTTACAAAATAAACTGGATACATTTATCTGTTAACTTGGTAAAGATTTCATAACAATATCTTTACTAGAAGTAGAAGCAATTATTAAATTAATCTGACTCAACCTTGACTCAAGTTACATTACCCAGTGTAATCACCCGTCATACCCCCTCATACCCTGTACTCAATATTGTCGACATTCATTGCTGTAGTTCTAACAGCTTTTCCCAGTTCTCTTTCAGTTCCTTATGCTGTTTCTCGTTCTGTTCTGGTTCTGTTGCAATATGCTCGAAAGTCGGACAAACGTTTCTCAACGGAACTGGACACACACAGTTCTCTTGTAGGTACCATAAGGAAGGTACATACCATATAGATATGTGTGTGTACTATATTCTCCGACCTCACGTTCTGCTCTCGTGCTGCGTGAGAAGCGGACAGCGGAGCGCGTGTTGCGAAACTTTCGTCTGCAAATTAATTTGAAGCTATTCGAAATGATCTTTCTCGTTTTGTGGCCGGCGGAATTCCGCTTAAGAAATTTTTACTCTGCACTGGTATTTGTTGAAAGTTTAACGAGCGTTACGTTTCGTAAATTGCTTTTTATTTTATTGCAGTGTTAAATTAGTAAGTAATATAAGTAAGGGATAAAACAGATTAGCTTTAACTTTGTGCAGGTTTCTCTAATGTGAACAGTCAACTATTGTAAATACAGTTTAGTTTAGTTGAGGTTTAGTAAAGCCTCAAAAGATCCTGGCCGGACTGAGAGTTATACCCCGGGCAGAGAAACATCCTTACAACATATAGTAAACAATTCACGATGCCGATCTTAAGCAGAACATAACAATTAACACCTTACAAACTATGTTTTTAGAATGAATCCTAAGTTCAGCGCAGAAAGAAATATATAACAAGTAATCACTTAAGCCAAATCAATAGAGTTTGGAGATACTTAACTTTATATATTATTTGATTTACTTTAATATACTTAAGAGGGCAACAAACGATCTTGAGCAAATTCGTGTTATAAACACCCAACTAACTACGAACTTACAAAACTAACATGAGTAATATTTGTAGAGTAATTTATTAAGAGGTTTATTAAGCAATCGACCTTAAGTCAAATCAAGATATATACACCAAACTAACTAACTACAGTTAAGTTAGCAGATCCCGAAAACTACTATAAGTTTTCCTTAGAAATTCGCTAGAGATTTTCCAACATCTCCTCAAAATATGTATGCAAAACACTATAGTAATCAAGACAGCAAACGATCTCAGGCCTAGTAGAGTTATATTTTCATTATTTATAATATTTGTGGAGTAAAGAGATTTCTTAAGCAGTCGATCTTAAGTAAAGTCGAGATGTATACACCAAACTAACTACAGTACAGTTAGCAGATCCCTTGGGATTTTCCAAAACCTCCAAAATATGTATACAAAACACTATAGTAAACAAGACAGCAAACTATCTTATGCCTAGTTAAGTTATATCTTCATTTGTTTTCATAGTTTTCATTGCACTTCAATCAGACAACATTTCGTCAAGCTCATGAAACCCGAGTCTTATCTTGTTTGTAATTGAAATGCGTGTGAAAATGTATCTCGACTGATGCAGATGCAGATACATTGTCGCTGCCTGTGGCTTGAGTTGGTTAATGCAAGACTTGCTACCATTGTTTCAATCGAGTTCGAGTTCAACTCGCAGCTCATTAAAACCATATCAAGCAACTTGCCCCCCTCTCTCTCTCTCTCTCTCTGCCACGCCCAGTTCAATGATTTCGCAATTGGCAAAATTGCGCAATTTAATAAATTTCTTCTTTCTTTTTTTTGACCGCTGTAAGCTGCTTAACAATTTTCCCCCCATGCCAAGTCGATTGATTTGTGAGCCGAGTTGAGGATTAAGATACAGATACATAGAGCGAGGGGGAGGGGGGGATGACAGCTGAGATACAGATACGCGCGACCTGTAGTTCGTTAGCATTCGCGTGTGTGGCGACAACCTCTTGGAAAAGCGTTGGCAAGGTCGTTTATGAATTTCCAAACCCCCCACCTGGCGAATAATTAATAGTCGCAATGAATATATAAAAAGTATCTGACGTTGATTTCGCTTTCAACAGACGCTGCGCAGCTTCAGTTTCAGCTTGAGGCACATGCAACATTTTCTTTTAATTGTGATTTTCCAGCCAGATTTTCCTAGCCAAGCTACTTGTGGTAATTATGCATTTATGGCCAACGCTTTTGTGTAACGCAACGCGGCAAATTGGGTTGTTTGGTCAGTTGTTGCCGGCGTATCGGGAGCGCAGATAGAGGGGCAGGGAGTGGTAGGTGTCGGGGAGGGGGGAGGGGGAGGGAGGGCAGTTATGATTTCATGCTGCAATGATTTTGCCAGCGATTTGTGTTGGTGGCTAATAACAGTTTGAATAACTCACGAATATGTTGCTCACATTTGGGTTATCAGTCGTGAGGAATCTAGATTCTAGTAAGTGAAAGAGTAGCATACAGAGAGAGAGAGAGGAAGGGAGAGAAAGAGAGAGAGGGAGAGACGGTAGGTGTAGCAAGTGATCTATGTACGATATATGACAAACAAAGTAACCTAACCTAAAACAATACAAACCAGAGAGACAGACAGAGTTAAAGACAGAGAGACAGACAGAGAGACAGACAGAGAGACAGACAGACTGATAGAAAGACAGACAGAGAGACAAACAGACAGACAGACAGATAGAAAGACAGACAGCGAGACAGACAGACATGGCTCAATCGACTCGGCTAGTGATACTGAGAAGGACATATACACTTTATGGGATCTGCCACGCCTCCTTCTGCGTGTGTTACATATATTTGCACAAAGTTAGTATTCCCTTTTTGAAAATTTTTAATAGTCGAAGGATATAAAAACAGTGTTTAAAAAGATCCGGAATAGAAATATTTGAGTATAACTCTGCAACAAGTGGATAGTTTTCAAAGTAATCCTTCCTACAGTCCCCTTTTTCAATTTCTTCTCCCATAAACATATTATATATAAATATTATTATATATTTATATATTTATGTCTCTTGTTGTTATAGCCTCAAATCCCTTACATAGCTTTTCTACTCTTTTTAATTTCACTATAATCTCGCATTTCTTTCTGCGCCGTTGCAAGCTTTAAGTATTTTAGAAAGCTTTAAAATAATTCCAGGCAAAGAATATTGCTTAAATGATTCTACAATCTTACAGAGAGTATATAGCAGAGCCTAAGGCATCTCTATATCATTTAAATGCAGCTCAACTTCAATTAGAGTTGTCTAACAAATTGAATAAATGTAAACAATTGTTATAAATCGCTTAACTAAATGCCTCATAAAGCGCATCATTATCCACATATTTATATATATATGGATATAGCTGCTATATTTGAACTGTATCATGGCTGGATAGCAAATTAGCTTGGTTCAATTATAAAACGAAGCTCATTTTGCCTCAATTGGGTAGCAGCGTCGACTACTGACTGCTGCAACATTTTATGAAGCCAATTTTCCACACGGCGAAAACTGAAAACTTACCGAATTAAAGCAAATTAATAAGTAGCAGTCGCTGTAGGAGGGGGAGGTCTCTCTTTCTTTGAGGCATTTCCCTAATTTATGTAAGCCACGACAAACAGCAAAGGAAATCGCAACTCCAGTCACCATGACGCTGTCGCTGTCGCTTTTCCTCACCCGATAAAGCAAAGATCTGCGTACCGAAAGCAAGACAAAAGTTGAACTCTTTTCTTGGACAACACTCCTCTTACTCCTCCCCCTCTCTACTAGCATGTGTGTCTTCTGGCCTATTATTGTATTCACGCTTGGCATGTTCTACTGACCAAGTCCCCTCCATGAATGGCTGAAATTCTGTCTCCAATAGATACCTTTCGTTGAACTGTCGCACTTTCTCAATTTCAATACACCTCAAGAGTTTCCCCACTTCGGGATCAGGCTACGGATTAACTGGGAATTCACGTGGGACTCACGTAAAGCTCGTTCAATTAAAAATGTGGAAAAACAAAACACCAGCGAGTTCAGCAAGCCACGTTGCCTTCGGTTTCCGGTTGGGTCCAGCTCGGGCTCAGCTAGTTCAATTTGAATACTTCCTCCCCCACAGTGGCAGCAAGGGGGGGACTGCAGGAGGCGGCAGAGGCCCTTTGGCTGTCATGCACATCGATTCGACAGACAGTCAAGTTCAACGCCAGCAGCAGCGGCAATTGTTACGATATATTGTTGTAGCTGACAAACAAAAGAGTGTTGGCAGTAGTGCGGGGGACTTGGCCCTAACCGGCAGCTATGGTATATACGAGTATGCAGCCTCGTTGCGGTAGCTTGAGTTTTGAGTCATAGCCGAGTTCAACTGGGGCTGCGAGGGACCCCGCATTGCCATCGCCATCGGCAACGGCATCCGCATCGCTTTCATGGTAATGTGCGTAATCGTGGTAAACATACATATGTACATATATACATACATAATGCTGGCTCTGTCTATGCCGGCGGCAGCGTCTCTTTGCCAGCTGACAGCGGCGTGTCGAAACTAATCTGCCCGTTACAGTTGGCCTGCCTTTCTAGGCCTAATTATTTGCATAATCCACAAATTTCACGAGTTTCAATCTTAAATCTTGACTCGACCTTCTCTGCATACACTCATGAGTGGCTTTTAAATGTGTTTAAGCTAATTACAGAGTGGCCTTTAATTAATCGCTCGCATTAGCTTTTATCGATAACTTCTTGAGCCGGCGTAATGTATTGATAACAGTCAGGGACAATTTAAGGTGCATGCTAGTGCTGCTCTCTATCTCTCTCTTGCATAAAACATTCATCGATTGCCTCTTAAGCCTGTGATCTGTTTTGCTTACACTCATGGACAATATTATGTGCACAGAGTGCAGCATAGACTGTTTTTAATCGCTCTTGTATAAAGCCTTAATCGATAAGTTATTGAACCTGCAATCAGTGTTGAGTTACACTCCTGGGCAATATAATTAGCACAGCGGGTGCTTGTTCTCTACAGTGCAGAGCAAGAGCAAGTACTTAAAGGTTGTGCGATTTGTATTATACATACAATGTACGGTTATATTTGTAATTACCATCCTAAGCATCTTATTCAAATTTTATTACTCACCCTCTTGCGATTACTCCTCAGTTTATCCCTTCTGCTACCCCTTCTTCTACCTTAATTACCCTTTGTCTCTTTGCCGCTTCGCTAATTATTTCTTCAGGCTTCACTTATGAATTTCTAGTTAGAAGGTTTCGATCTACTTTACCCCTTTTTTGGAAAGGGTGCAAACCACACACACTTACCCCTTTCAGGTACTTCTGTTGCTGCTGCTGGATATCGTGTATCCTTAGCACCAGCTGACAATTCGACTGCGCTCTTCACTCTTTCCTTCTTCTTGAGCTTCTCTTTCTCTTCTTTTGTTGCTTACTGACACATTTCAGAAGGGTTCGTGGCTCGAGTGCACCACACGACGACACGTTACTGGTAATTAGGCAGAAGTCATAAAACCCACAAAGACACACACTCGACACACACACCACTCGTTCGTTCGGTAGAAACGTGTCGCTAAAGTTGGGCAATGCACGAAGCGGAACTGGCAGTTGTTGCCAGTTGTATTGAGGTTGGAATTAAAAGAAGATCACCTTTTAATGTGTTTTGTTTTTTTGGGAGGAACGTGTCGAAACGCAAACGTTCTGCGAGGTCTGCACACTTTTAATTGACGCAACTGTTGCTGCACTTTCGAATGCCGCCGTTAGATTGATCAAAAACCGAAGCCACTGTGTGTGTTTGGCTCAAGCGCCGTTGCACGACTGAAGACGGCGCAGCAGGCTTTGACTGCGAGAGCCGGCGCTGTGCGCTATGGCAATTGAGCTATAGTCGGCTTCACTGTCGACGTTGCGTCGGCGTCGTTTTTGTCACCCGAGCGACATAGCAACCCCCGACGTTGAGTGGACGAATGCAGGCACGCGAGTAATTAACGAAGCGTGAATTCCAGCATCGTGAGCTGTGGACAGTCACGAAGAGAGTTGAATGATAAAGTGGGTAGAGGGAGTGTATGTGCGTGAGAGAGTGGATCGGCAATACTGTGCTGCGTGGTTTGTTTACATTTTGCAAGCAGCAAGAGAGGCCGATGGGAAAACGGGAAAATTGGCGCTTAGAAATGCGAGCGGATATGCGAAATGTTTTGAAGGTTATGGTGAGTTCATCATGGGTGATGATGAATGAGTTAAGATGAACTAAATATAATTGTTGTGCTTATGTAAGCCACATTTGCAATAAGTTCATGAATTAATATACAAATAATACGCGCACTCAACTGTTGTATACCCTATACTTTACAAAACTTATATCCCGCAGATGCCCCTTATTCGTGGACGCCAAGTAGTGAAAAGACCACCCGTGGTAGTGACACTGCCACCGGTGGTGAAAAAGACCAGCAAGAGTCGTTCGTTCCACTTTCGTTACTTGGAACTATGCCGTGCCAAGAACATAACTCCTGTACCGAATTTGCGTTCCAATGCCAACTGCAATACCTTCCTGGAAGTGTTCGGGGACAAACTGGGAGTCAGCGAGTGGCAACTGATCATCGATGCGCTCCATTACGATCTGGTGCTCCAGACTGTTATTATACGCATGCGTCGCTCCAATGGAAACCGTAAGTAATGCATAGGACGTGCGAGAGAGAGATAAAGTGTAATGTGGCTAATCTGTTCCGTAGATATGGTTCTCCCCATTGATTCTGAAAATCGCGCTCGACTCTTCCGCCAGAAACCCGTGATCTATACGCGCTTCATCTTCAACAGCCTCGTGGAGGCGATCGTCAACTGCGTCAAGCTGAACAAGAACTTGACTGTGCTAAAGCTGGAGAGTTTGCCTCTCCAGGACGGGTACATTGAGTGCATTGCCAAGGTAAAGGTATAAAAACCTAGTTTGCTTACTCTCTATGCATGCTTCCATTCCTTCTTCGCAGGCACTCGCCTCCAATGACTGTTTAAAGGAGTTAAGCTTCCACAAATCCTTCATTGGCGATAAAGGAGCATGTGCTGTCTGCAGCACCGTGAAGTATCTTAACCACGTCGAGATCTTTAACCTCGGCGAGTGCAACCTTAGCTCAAAAGGAGCCGAACATGTGGCCGACATGATTAAGGTAGATTCGAGAAATCTTCTAAGTTAACAGTTGGTTTAATCCCTCCCCCACAGATGCAGAAGATCACGCGCTTCTCTGAGGGCTGGGAGAAGTCGTTGCGCTATCGCAGCGTGGACATTGATTCCATCCCAGGGCTACGCAACATTTGCCTGGCCAACAATCCCAACTTGGGTGACGATGGACTGCGGCTGATTACAGAGGTTCTCAAGGAGGATGCCTGGGTGAAGTGTGAGTAAAACTGCACTGAGGCAAGCTAAGTTCTTCAATTGAAACTCTTCTACGTTGCCAGGCATCGACATTGAGAACTGTGGACTGACCGATCGCGGAGCTAACATCATACTGGAGTGTCTGTCTCTGAACAACGCCATTACCGACATCAACTTGCATAACAATGAGGGCATTAGCAAGTTCCTGATGCGCCAGATACGCGATCATCTTGGCAAGGAGGACGAGGAGAAGATGAAGGAGCCACAGTTTGACATCAGTTGTATCAACGGCCTGCAGAGCCTGCCGAAGGGACAAAAGTTCACGGTATCGCAGCTGCTGTCCCACACTAAGACACTCGAGGAGCAGCTATCATTTGAGCGCATGCTACGCAAGAAGGCCGAAAAGCTGAACGAGAAGCTAAACAATCAGATGCTATCGCATGAGTCGATGGGTTCATCCCAGCAGTCACCATTGCCGCAACCCGTTGAGAAGCAACCGGAGATAGGCGTGAAGGCTCCCAACAAGTCTGTGCCCAAGGGATATGTGCTGGTCAATGGCGAGTTCCTGCAGTCTGTCATGAAGAAGTAAGTGCAAGAAAAGCTTTTCCATATTTTTGCCTTCTTTTCATGTTTCCTTCTCCCCTTCTTCCCCCCCTTGTAGTCAACAGCAACTGCTTGTCAATAGCGCCGTCACCAGCACTGAGGGAACTCCGCGAAGCGACAACGACACCATGCGAAATCAGATGCAATTGATCTGCGAGGATCGGCAGGAGGAGCTGCAAGAAGAGTCTGAGCTGCAAGAAGAGTCTGTGGAGACCCAGCAGCAACAGCAGCACACGCCGGTCATGCGCCAAGTGATGCAGGTGCGCAGAGTGCGCAGCGAGATGAAATACTTGGAGAGCACCACCAAGGACAAAAAGCGGGAGTCCAAATCAGATCATGAGTTCGCCAACGAACGTGATGTAAGTAGAGAGAGATATTGATAACTGGGAATATCTAGAGTCATTTCACATCCCTTTGCCTGCCCTTCCCCAGTTCAAGCTCAACCCGAAGGTGCAGTTCGAACTGGACATTGGCGACAGCGTTATGGTGAATCAGATGCAGCGAGGCTACGAGGCCGACAACTACGAGGAGTTGATCAAGGCACAGAAGGGTCACAATAACAATCCGCAATATGAGGCCGGCGACGGCATTGGCAGTCACAGTGCCAGACATAAGCTTCAGGACAAGATCAAGAAGCACATGGGCGGCGGCAACCATAACATGACCAAGTTCATGGACGAGCTGCAGCGGAAGATCAACAATAAGTCCGATAAGAAGCGGCACAAATCCAAAGGTCAAGCGAGCGAGCCCGAAATGGTGAGAGGAGGCATCAACGAGGATCCGTCATATATGGAGACTATGGAGGACATGGAGCCACTCGATTCCGAGTCCGATGACGAGAAGACTGAGGTTATGACAAAACCAATGCAACAATATACGAGTGCACCCATGAAGGTATTCGTTCGCCGCAGCCACTGCGATGATGATGGTGTTGAAGGCGAATAATGGCAATGAACGACGAACCCCAATACTCACACCACACTCTCGGCGGGGTGTTCTCATAGATGAGAACAGGAACACAGCGAAGAGAAGAATGTGTAGCAGAAAACAAAACGAGAGAGATAGAAAACATGGGAGGAAATTTTAAGTAGGTGTACGTGATAATCTTCCGTTGCACTGCCCGTTATGAATAATTGTGTTCGTACACTTCCCTTAAACCTATTGCCCCTAAAGAATAAACAGCATAGAGATTATTATCAAAAATCCGGATTGAGTTTCCTTATACTTTCTTTCTCCTTCCCCGGCCAAGTTTGAATTCTGAATTTTCTGAGCCTTTCTACTGATTTATTGGCATTTCTATTTTGTTGTTTTAGACAATATCGATTATAGTGTGTGTTATACGTAATCTTTATAATAATGGAATATTGTGTAATACATTTTGTAAGTGCTACGGCTTGAATTCGCTCAAATATTCAAGTTATATGTTTGTTAAGTAGAACGACAGGCTTTTAAAACTCTGCTTCGTAGTGTGTAGGGAGATATATCAATATAGTTTAAGTCCAATAGTTGTTTTTTTTTTTACGTCAATCTCACAAGGTATCCGGCTTAACCGCCGAAACCGTACAGAGTACGTCCCTGGCGCTTCAAGGCGTAGACCACGTCCATAGCGGTGACAGTCTTGCGCTTGGCGTGCTCGGTGTAGGTGACAGCGTCACGAATGACGTTTTCCAAGAACACCTGAGGGGGGGGAGTGGATGGAGATTAGTGATATTAGGTATTTATATTAGCCACGTTCTTCTTTTTATCTTACCTTAAGCACACCACGCGTCTCCTCGTAGATCAGACCGGAGATACGCTTGACACCGCCACGGCGAGCAAGACGGCGAATAGCCGGCTTAGTGATACCCTGGATGTTATCACGCAACACCTTGCGATGACGCTTGGCGCCACCCTTTCCCAATCCTTTGCCACCCTTTCCACGACCGGTCATTGTGCAGCTGATAGAAGATTAATTATTCGCTGTGAAAAGAAAAAAAACTTCTTCAGATGAGAAAATACAAAAGTAAAACGCAAAAGCGTCCAGAGGAACGCCATTTTCTCTTTGTATGTATGTGTGAGCATTTGTATGCATGGATATGTTATGAATCATTTTACAGTCTTTACACATACATGCATATGCATTTGCGTGTTTTGATGCTTTTTAATTAAATTTGCAAGTATTTTACAATATTTTAAGTTGTTTATAAACAATCTTTAAACATTTTTGTGAAATTCAATTGCTTACCTCTTCAGAAAGTTGTCTGATATAAAAAAACAGTGTGGCTGCGTTTGTAAAAGTTGAAAATCCATAGAAAAAACACCAAAGGAGTTCATAAAATACGAAAAGAGGCACCCTGTGTGTTATTTGTTTTTGTGTTTACATATATATTAAAAACAAATACACACATACATACATTTAAGTGTAAACAAATAAATAGTCAATGTTTATAATCTTTAGCTACTACCAAGACTCATTACTGTTCTGTGTAGCTGTTGTTTTTGGTATTTAACAATGACTTTCATAATCTCCATCTTGGCATCGATTTTCAAACTGTCATCCAACTCGAAAACATCCTGTGCAATTGCCATGCCATAGTGAAAACTTGGGGTGCTGTGTATGTCGTCCATTACAGGTTCCACAGTCATTGGCGTTATGTCCTCGATCTCTGCATCATTATCCTCCATCGAGACATTGAACTCTTCAATTGGCGGTTTACTTGGAGCATTGTAAGTAGACTCGCTGGAAATGGTGGTGGGTTTCTGCTCCTCTACCGTCGCCGTGCTATTCTCCTCCGACTCCTCCGACTGGACACTGTCGTAAAGGTTTTCCGCCTATTTTGTTGTAATTTATTTAGTAATATATTAATCTGATGATGATTGCTTTCTTTTCACTCACATCCACCGTGTTCTTATCGTACGTCACTATAGGAAGAAATTTCAATTGTTGTAAAAATTTCCAGCCCTCCAATCGTTTGATTTCATCCGGCTGTGCTCCACGAGCATTTGCATCGAATATCGCCTTCTGTTGTAACCGATAATAGGATGACAGATTTAGCCATTTCCTAGCTATTTCATTTGTGTAGACTCGGAACTTGAAGCGCTTTTCCAGTGTCCATCTTAAGTTCTTCCAAAAATTATGTTTCAAATATCGAATACTGTAATCTTTGTGCGTCTTATCCCACATGTATGGAGTATTTCGAATTGTGGTAATCACAAAAACAATAACCTCATCTGACCAATATGGTCTTGAATCCGTGTTGATTGACATTATTTTTTGTTTGTTCCTGCTTTAATCAACTTTTGTTGGAAATTACCTGCTGACTGAATGTTTTAGTTGATTCGAGCGAGACAGATATATGTACACAATTAAAATACCAGCATAAGTCGATAAATGTATCTATTAGATACCTTCCAAGGAAAATATCCCAAGTATGACCTTTAACATTACTAGCCAAGGACCGTTACAAACGGGAAATTCATAATCTTCATTAAATAAAAATGGAATATATCAAAAACTGGACTATAAAATAAATTTTAGTAAGCCCAGTAAGTATTACTAGCTGATCATTTTCTAATTATAAAGTTAAAACATTCTAATGTTTAGCACATTCTGCATTTTGTTGGCGTCGTGACCTGGTCACACTAAATAAATGAATAAGCCAACACTTATGATTGCTTCGCTTCTGGCACTTTATTCCCTATTCTCATCCGCAATGGCCGCCAACAAGGAACGCACTTTCATCATGGTTAAGCCCGATGGAGTCCAAAGAGGACTCGTCGGCAAGATCATCGAGCGTTTCGAACAGAAGGGCTTCAAACTGGTCGCCTTGAAGTTCACTTGGGTAAGTAAAGCCGCCAAGATAATTGAATTAGCAAAAAAAGAAATCAATAATTGTTCGCGTGTTCGCGATGTCGTATTTAACCTCAAACTCGGCGGGGGGCACTACCGTTACAGCTTCTATTATAAACGACCGGTTGAGGTTATAATGCACATTTTTAGAGGTCATGAAATCGCGCAAATATTTACATGTTGATTACATATACCCGTTGACCTTCACTTACAGGCATCCAAGGACTTGTTGGAGAAGCACTACGCTGATCTGTCTAGCCGCCCCTTCTTCCCCGGATTGGTCAACTACATGAACTCCGGTCCAGTGGTTCCCATGGTGTGGGAGGGTCTGAATGTCGTCAAGACCGGCCGTCAAATGTTGGGCGCCACGAACCCCGCCGACTCCCTGCCCGGCACCATCCGCGGTGACTTCTGCATCCAGGTCGGCCGCAACATCATCCACGGCTCCGACGCTGTTGAGTCTGCCGAGAAGGAGATCGGTTTGTGGTTCAACGAGAAGGAGCTCGTCAGCTACACCCCAGCTGCCCAGGATTGGATCTACGAATAGATGTGCTGCAGTGCCAGAGCATTTTAATCTGCTGGAAACCCACTTAAGGCTAAAGTCGATTCTTTAAAAGAATAAAAAATTCCACATTTAATATACTCGTACACTAACAAGTTTTATTTGCATTGAAATGTGGCCCACTGTGCTGAGGGCTTGTCTGGGGGCATCACCCACCCTTGGGGTATACTTGTTGCTCTTTTTCCATAACTTATATACGAGTCCCAAGTGCGTCTGAAGAAGTGGAATATAAATATATATATATATATGGGACTCTAACCTGTTTAAATCTTACCGTCGCTGAATAAACTCTTGTGCGTTCTGTTTTTTAACAGCATTCGGTGACGAACTGCCAAACATCACTTTGTCCCACTGTGCCTGTAAATTTTCCTCAGGCGTCATTTGATTCTCCTGCTGAATACGTCGCCAGATTACGCGCAGTGGTGTTAACTGCTGGCACAGTACATCATCTCCACCGCGTGCCTTGTGCAACCGCTCTAGCAAATCGATGGTGGTGAGTATATTGGAGGCATCTTGCTGTTTCTTAAGTGTGATGTGTTCTGCTGCAGGTGCCACTGGTGGACGTGCTGCCACGGGAGTGGGCACACTGCAGGGATCACTCTGCTCCATCCTGGCTACGCATTCCTTCTGCTCTCTCATCTGTTTCTTTGCTTTTTGGCGTCTTCGCTTGCGCCGCTTTTGAATGCCGGTAATACGCTCGCACGGCAACTGCTCCAGCTCGGACAGCAAACTTGTCGTGTCTTGCTGCCGGCGAAGCGCCTGATCTCCATTAAAGTCACTCTGTGGAGCATTGCTCAGCTGCTCCAATTGCTGCAGATTTTCAATAATTTTAATAACATTTGTTTTTATTTCGCTTAGTTTGAGATGTTGTGGCATTTTTTGCAAGTGTAGTGTTGGCTAACGTTAAAAGTAATATTTTTATTGAGAGAGGGAGACTTGACATGTGTTTAGATAAAATACAGGGAAGGCAGTTAGTTTAGTGGAATCGTGGAATAGTCGAACCGGCGACTCAAGCTTCCAACACAGATTGCGCATTGGTCAACACCTCGAACGCCTTGGTGTAGGCCTCTGTTTCTTTGAGATCCTGTTCATCGTCCAAGTATTTTTTCAGCACCTCAACTTCCTTTTGCAATCTGCAAACAGATTTGCTTTTAATTAATTTAAAGGTAGCGTTAATCGGCGATGACTCACCTTCGTTTCGAGTCCGGAATCATCATTTGGCACTCTTGTATCACCTCCTCCTGCTTGCGCAGCACATGATCATCGGCCCCTTCATTTTTGAATTTATCCAATCGAGTTTTCTCTGTGTTCTCTTCCTTCTCGTAGACGGTCTTCTCCTTGGTCAATCGCTTTACGACACCCGTTTTGATAACCAACTGTCTGATGCGGGGATCTGCCATTTTTGTCACTTCTATTGTGCTAACTGAGTCTATCGCTTCTCCAAATATCTATATTTCTTAGATTTTATTGTTGATTTTCCTTTGTTTAACGATTTATCACAATCTCCTGCACAGCCGGCTCAGGTTGATTTATTTTGTTGTTTGTAAATCTGCCGCTCGTGAGTCAGCTCGCAGCGTTGCCACCTTTATCTCTGCGCCCGCTGTCATTCACAATTGTTGCAGCATTAGAAAAGCCGTTGACGTCCAATTGAGAACAGCTGAGGAACAATTAACCATTGCTCTCTGCAAGGCAGACTTTCACAATGATAATTCTAAATTTAAACATAGGTAACTCTAACCTACAGTTGGTTGTCCCACAACAAACAAAAAATAAAGAAATATGCTAATACTTATCAACACAACTGATTGACAATAATATCGTAAATTATGCATTTCAGTTGAACTTGCTATCTTGCTGTTTTCTTCTTAGGTCATACTTTTTTCCTGGCAGTCAAGTTTTTTATTCTGATAACTAATATTAATTTAATTTCTACAGATTGTTATTAAATTGGGCGAATAAATAGTGAATAAATAGAAAACATGTACATGAGTATATATTGAAATATCAACATTTATTACTGGATTTGAATAAATCTGTTCTATTTCAGCATTCGATTAATTTAGTTATCGATACTTAAGTGAGTACTTAATTGCTTGCCATCTTGAAAACGAAGCGGCACACTGCCGTCATATTACAAATAATTTAATTACTGATCAACATAAAATTGTTTAACTCAATTAAGGCTACGTAAATTGTTTAACAATAAAAATCATTCTCTTAAAAGTAAAAAGCCATTTCGAAAATGGACCGTACAATGATCGCACCTTGGAAAGCGGAAGAAAAGGAGCAAAGTGAAAAGCTACATAAGAAATTGCAGGCTCTGGCGATGTTATACCCTATGAACGATGAACTGCTCAAGTTGCTGTCGTGGGACATGTTCTTAAAGTCCAATCAGCCGGCCTTCTTTCAAGTCATGTACTATCTCTTTCGTATTCTGGATCCTGTAGAGTTCAAGCGGCGCTTCTATTGGCCCATTACAGACAAGAAGTCTGAGGCGAACTTTCGATCCAGCACTGTTGATTATCTGAAACATCTGAACGAGAAGCATCAGCTGCAGTGGAGCAATATCAAATCATATTTGGTTGTTATGCCTGGTGGAATGAAATTCATTAACTTCCTACTCGATCTGGTTGGATTTGTAGTGCAGGAGTTGACCAAACAGCGGGAAAAGGCGCTACCAGTTGATGCAGATATTGCCAATTTCCATGAACAAACTGTGATGGGTATGATGCGACAAAATCAATTCATGAAAGAATATTGCTCCGAATATGTTGAAGAACTTCATGAAACAACGAATAAGCTCAGGCAATGCACGAATGATATCAGGAAGATGTTCACAGATATTGCACTTAAGGTTGGAGTGGATGAGGCACTGTTGAGGAGCGATGCATTTCTAAAAAATTTTGAGGCGTATAATCGCCGAAAATGCGAAAAGAATGTCATAGAGCCTGCCGAGAGATGCAGCAGATTAGAAGCTGCTCAGTGTGAGCTGAACGAGGCCATCGATGATTTTCTGGACAAGCAGACAAAGCAAAAGCAAAACAGAGAAGTGGCAGATCAAACACTGCGTAACTTCCATAAGTTAATGGGCATTGAGACCGCTGGAACTAGCGCTGGTGATAGAATCAATGCTCTTCTCACCGCTTTCAATGGGATTAGCGAAACAATCGCTGAGCAATTGGATGCCGATGATCATTACAACGAGTCCAATGAGGTTGTAACCACAGATTTACAAGCTCTTCGTGAGCAACTGCTGCAAATGGAACAGAAGGGGAACGATATGCTAAAGGACTTGAAACTACGCAGTCGAGAGAGAAACAATCTGAACAATGAAAACGTATCCACTTTGCAGACTTCTGTTCTGCCGGTTCCCAGCACACCCTTAAGACCAAATCTTAGTACCCAAGTGGCAGGAACATCGACGCATCCTCTGCTCATGAAGTTTGTGTCCACTCCTCCAATAAAACCAGATATGACTAGTTCTGGGCGCAATGTTAATGTGCGTCTGCCACTGCAGGATGATTTCAATGCCATGCAGTTTGAAACTGCCTACACCAGTCTGCTGGGTAAGTGAAGAATCACATATCAATATTTATCATCTTTTACTAATTAGACAAGTATTTTCAGTACCACCAATTTCAGCACGTAAAGCGAAACCGCAACAAGATCATAATTGCTCTGAGCTAAACAACACTGCGTACCGCTCCAAGATCGTAGATTCCACGCAGCTGTTGCGGAAGATAAATAAGGCAGCTATGCCTAAGACAGCAGCGCAAGCAAATCTGTCCAAGCTAGGCAGCAAGTGGAAACAGATGCAAGCATCCTTTGACGAGGTGCCCATCACTCCAGCCAAGTCTCATCCGATCAACAACTATTCCCCCTTTACACCTTTGAATTGCAATGAACGCACACGCATCGAGTGGGTGCCACAGCCACCACAATTGCCCACTATTGATAGTACTAACAACTCATTGTATGGCAAGAAGAGTCAAGCAGTGCTTAAAGTGTTGGACGCATCGTTGAATGTACTAAACCTGAGCACTTCACCCTCGGGGCGACTTGATGCTTTGGTGCCAGGTCCCTTAACTGAACAACAGCAAACTATGCCGCGCATACTGCTCAATGATTATTCACTAAATGTAAGTGCAATCATTGCTATATCGAGTGCTGATCTATAGAATACATTTATTTTTATTATTGCAGGATTCACAGCTACCCCTGCAAAGCAGCAGCAGACAAACCGATGAGATTCAACCAGTCAAACTTGGCTTAGATCTCGATGAACTCGGAGAAGATTTGCTGAACATTAGCGACAGCGTGCTCAATGATATATTGCCTTAATGATAAGAAGTCCCAACACATTTTAATGTATTTAAAACCTTAATTTATTATTGTTTGTATGCTGATTCAAGATCCGTAGTTATCTATTTTCTTGTATTCATTCAAGATATATAGTCAACTGTTTCCTCGTATTCATTCAAGACTCTTAGTTATTGGTGTTTTTTTTTGAGCTGTTAACTGGTATTTCTTTTATAATTTAAGCGCTTCCTTTAGCAAAATAAAATATGACAATGCATGTAATCAAATGATGATTGAATTCAATTTTATTAAATTCATTTAATGGTGTCGAACTTAGTAGACGAAAATGTACATAAAATAAATACATTTTTGTAAATTTATTTCGTTTTTCGTGATTTCAGTTTATGATGATCGTAAAATACTTAAAATCTCTGAGATATTAGTAATGTAATTTTAATTTTTCTTTCTTTTTTAATTTTTAATTTTCATGAATACAATTGATCGTTATAAAATACTTTAAATCTCTGAGATATCAGTAGAGTTCTGTACGCTTTTCTTTATATCTACATATATGTAAGTAAAAATCTTATTGCTTTTGGACTGTGTCTTTATAAGTTGTAAGAGTGCGCGGCCCGTATCACATCAATTCATTGAGCACCTCTGAGCCACAACTACCCACACATGTGTGTAGAAATATGTGTGTATATATATTTGTATATACTTCTTTTTATATATCTTTTCATATTGTATACATTTTTAGTATGCAAAACATATTGTTCATTATAATAATACATTGGTACATTGGCAAATGTGGAACATAAGTTTGGTAATATTCTTTTTACATTGCAGCTGGCCCAAAATTTAGCATTCAAATTGAAATTTATCATGAGCATTTATCGACAGCACAACCTGATAAACTATTTAAATACCTAAATATATAAATATGTCTTATGTGTTGGTTTCCCTTCTTTACACTTTCATTTACAATGACCTTTCAAATTAGCTTTGGTTCCTGTGCCTCCTTCTCTTTACTTGCTGCGTCGTTGTCGCTGTGGGAATTTATTTTTCTTGCCCAGTATCTTCATTAGCTGCTTGGACATGAAGTAAGGCTTCTCCGGTGTGCCCTCATTGCGTTCGCAATCCTCGAGGAAACACAGGAACAATGTGTCCACGGCCATGGAGTAGACGCCAAAGAAGACGCTGGTGATGAGAAAGGCGGCAATGACCACCACCGTTGTGGGCACCGCCTTGTGATTGAGTTGTATCAAATTTGGATTGTTGGCCAGGAAATAGTAAGTGGATACGCCAGCGCCCGCAGTAAGCAGCAGTTTCGAGAGAAAGAAGAGAAAGTCGGTGACCTTATCGAGTGTGACGACACGCAGAAAATTGCGCATTAGCAGATTAAATGCATCCTTGGCGCTGGGACAGAAACTCTTGCCATGTATGGCGCACATAATGTACGCGTTCTTGTTGAGGAATCTCAAGAATGTCTCCAGCAGCCAGAAGAAGCAGCGCATGCAGCAGAGAATGGCGCGTGTCACAGCATTATCATATTTCTTCACCTTATCATTGATATATTCCAGCACCAGGCGGATCATTCTACAGATGGCCAAGATAAGTGAACCAAAGGCCAGTGTGCCCAGGTGATAAAAGGCAGTCTGAAAGAACGCATGTGTAAGCGTGAAGTAAGGCACATCTCGCTTCTTAAATGTCCAGTACCAACGGGCAAAGGTCGCAGCCAGCACCATGTCACTGAACGCCGAGATGAAAAAGCTAAGCCAGAGGAATCCAAAGATATTGTAAGCTATTGACCAACGCACCAGTGGAGGATTATCGATCTCCAAAAAGCTACATGTGGTCTGCAGGCACGCATCGCGTCGCTGACTAATGTGACAATATTGCTGGAATATGTTGGGATCACAAGATGCTCCCACTGTGTAATTGACGGCAAGTCCTTCACAGACACAAGGCTCATTGGTCACTTGTCCATTATCCGTTATGCGTCGCACCATGCGGAACGAGAGTTTGCCTATGGAGCCCAGATAGAGGCCAACTCCGATGGCAAAGGCAATGGCGGCAATGTAAAGCACCCACGAGAAGATCGGAAAGAAGACTGTGCTAATAACTGTGCTCACTGCCTTGCTGCCCTCCTTGGTCAGCGCGATGGCAATTCGGATGCGTTTCCTTAGCACAATCACCAGCAGAAAGATGATGAGGAAGCAGACGCAAACAAAGATCGACAGATAGAGCCATGTGCTGGGCTCTTGCAGTAGATTCTGCACCTTCCGCTGCAAGTTGAAGTCGTGCAAGGGCACTGTAGGTGTATCCCTCCAGAAGATATACTGCTTAATGCTGTAGTAGATCGCAGCAAGCAGACCAATCAGGACGCCAAAGATAGAGAACCATAGAATGGGTGCGGCAAGCCATCGCATTAATGAAATGAACACCAGCGAAGCAATCAGTGTGAAGAGCAGCACAAGCAGCACAACCGATGCTGAGTTAACCAAATCCTCAACGATTTCCTCGCCCAAACGCTGAGCATCGTGTGTGCCGTTGGTAAAGTGTGCCACCAGATTTCCCACCAACTTGGCCAAGCGTGTATCAGTCTGCATCATCTTCTCCTTAATAACAGCTCCATTCAATTTCTGCCGACGACATTGTCCGATTTTTTCTTCCACTGCCGCCTGCTTGGAGACAGTTTGTGGCGCCGCCACTCGAGCCATTGCAGTATTGGGCATAGTCAGTGCCATTGCCTGTAGACGCAGCTCCTCCATCTGGGTAACATTTCCAGGCAACAAATCACGACGCGTGCGGAAGAGCACACTTGGCAGTATTTCGCACAACTGATCCGAGAACTCGAACATGCAACGATTGAGGAATGGCTGACTCTTTATATAGTAGCGAGCGCAGCGATTCTCATTGATGGCTTTTTCGATATCCTGCTTGGAGTATATCGCCGCTTTATCTACCTCTGTTCTGCAAATCAGTCGATTCTTCACATACTCAAAGTCCTTGTTCTTCATGTCATCCCAGACAAAGGTCTGTGTGGGACAACTCTCAACGCAAACCTAAAAAACAAAGAAAATTTGGCAATTAAAGCAGTAACAATGCTTAAGTCGAGTGTGCTCTTCTAGCTCTACCTAATTGATAAGGTTAGTGTGCTGACAATTATTGTAAAGATCACAAATTATTGTTCTACCTTTAAAACAACGCTTTCAATTCATTTTTTATCGATTGGCGGTCGCGATAAATAAATAATCACAAATCTAAAACAAACTTTATCTACGTAAAATAATAACAAATATTGTCAGCCAATTTGGTAGTCCTAGCTCTTAAAGTTTTAGAGATCAAGGTATTCATACGGACAGATCTACCTATACCAACGCAATTCTTGACGATATGAACACGGAATGTCTCCTGTCTTTTACTCTATGGCAATAAAAGCTTCTTCTTTAAGTTATCACCTACCTGAGGCGTATCGCACCCGGTGATAGGCACAAAAGGATCAATGCACTGATCCAAATTGAAGAAAAACAGGTATTTCTTGTTCAGTACGGCTGAGTCAATGCCGCATTTCTGATTGTACATATCTGTGGGCCACATCAGTTTGTTTAAATCTCCATTATTGATAGCGTAGTGGGCTATGAATCCCCAGCCGGCAAGAAAGAGGGCAAACAGTATAAGGCAGGGAACATCCGTACAGCTGCGATCACGTTGTCGGGGACCCTGAAAGTTGCGGTCAAAGCGCAAAGGCTCTCCATATTTGTTCACCAATTCCATGTTCTCAGTCATCTTGACGTGTGTGCGCTCTCTTGGTCTGGAGTCAAATATAGAATTGAATAGTTGTCATTAGTCTAGAACACAACAGATCTCATCAATACTTCAAGTTTTTGTTTTTGCTTTTTCCCCAACAAATTTATCTTATGTTTTTTCCCGTTCAAATACACGTGTATATGTATTTATGTAGGAGTGTGTGTCTGCCTGCGCATCTCAGTACATCTTTCAATGTAATTTATTTTGAAACATGCGTCATGCTTTCGAATACGATAAGACAAATGACAAACGGACCAGATAGTTATGAAGAAAGTGTATTGCGACTTCCGCACTTCCACTGAACTATTCATTTTGGTACTGATAATGTTGGAATTATATGAAATTCATAAATGTATGTATATACATATATTTGGATTTGTTATCCCAAAACTTTCGTCATTTCAGCATTATTATCATCTTGAATTCGTCATTATCAGTTGAATATTTCCCCATCAAGTTCTTGAAACATTGTTTCCGAAATTTTCATAAAATATTCCTCAAAAGCTTTTAGTAATCTAAAAAAAATATTGTGGTATAAAGTTTGTTCAGTGATAGCTGCAAGTCCGCTATAAAGATTTCATAATAATATGCTCTAGGCATAGCAAACCCCGACGTAATGTCCGACGTTTCACTCTCTCTATACGAAACGTATTATGAAATAACTAACTGAATTTATCAGCATAATGTTTAATGAAGTGAATGGTTTTTAATTTAAATACCTGTAATAAGTTCTATTTATTAGTATTTAATACGCTTCTTTGATGAGCGAATGCAAAAAGTTAATTATAATAAGAAAATAAACAAATCGCACAGGGCAAAAGGAATGGGAAATACGTGTAACAATACGTAAGAAAAATAAGTTATGGTTCGTTAACTTTATAAAAATAAAATTGTTACTTTAAATATGAATATTAATCACATACAGATTCAGATTATTTTGATTGGTTAGTATAGAAGCTATTAAAAGAGTAATTTGCTAAATTTCTTTCATAATTCCTAGGAAGGTAAATAACCCTAACTTTATTTGTGGCTGTGCCTATATAAGGTTACTACGTATTCATTTTATTGTTTTCTAAAATTAAAAAGGAATGTATATACTCGATATATATCAGTTCCATCAATGGTGACGAAAGGGTGTGTAAGTTTCACCGCAAAAAAAAAAAAAATTCTCCCCCAACAAAAAAACAACAACAATTATACTATGTATGTACTTTGAATAGAGCATATATATGTGTGTGTATGTATGTATGTACGTGTGTCCTATACAATTGCAGATCTATTTGACTTTTGATGCCGATGATGATCTTGGATAATAAACGTGCACGAGATCGCCCGATTGTTACCAACAGCAACAACAAGTGGCAGGAAAGCAGACAAGAAAAACATTGACAATAATGACGCATTAAATGCGAATTAAATACACTTTTATCGACGGTACCTGTACAAATGTACCTATATACATACATACATGTTTGTGTGTACGTATGTTTCTGCGACTTGTTGCTCGTGTTTGTGGTTTTTGTTTTCGGTTGTGTTTTGTTTTGCCTTGCCACCGTTGCCCAAAAGTAGTGAAAAACTAGTTGAGGCCTAAACGGGGCGCTTCAAGTGTATTTTTATTGAAATGCTTCGCTTTCCATTGAAATTGAAAATTGAAAACTTTGTAATACCAACTCGGGTTGGCTCAAGGTCACTTACCCTGGGCAGGTGGTGTTGGCAATGACGTGCAGTCTCTAAGACAGTGTTCGAAATGACGATAAGGCACCAACTACGAGCACAGAGCTGCCGTTGCTGGTCCTTATCGCAAATTAAATTCGCTATGCACTGTTGTTTATTTACCCTGCACAAATGTTAGTTGACAAACGGACCGCATTAATTACTAATGGAGTGCGTTACTCACCCTCTCGTAAGGTCTTTCCTCGTGTCTGTGTGTATGTGCAAATTGTATATATGTTTGTGGGGTTTCTCCCAGTCTCAGTTCCTGCCTGTCCCAGTTGACAGTTTCTACTGAAACAATAAACAACGATGTCTCTTTATTGTCTCAGTCTCGACATATCGAGAGTGTCTTGATCCCCTCTGTACCGTTATGCGAGTAGGAGTGCGGGTGGTGGCTTTGTTTGCAGCAACTTCAGTTAATTCCTGTGCTGCGTCTCGGGCGAAAGTCGCTAAACGACTAAAGTGTTTGCCTTTGTTGTTGAATTCGCGTACGTTGCTCTTTGGCGGGGTCACTTGATATCACCACAGGCCAGTGGGGGACGGGAATAAAGCAGGAGCTGGATGCATAAAAGGGACTTAAATACATACACACACACACTGTAGTACTATGTAGGACCACAACACACTCTTTTAAACCACAATAAGACCAGTCAGGCAAGTGGGGGCTATCTGGCTGCCTTAGGCTAGGTACATAATAATGATATGGCACACTTTTATTTATTGCACACAATTTTCTGATAAGCTTCACGGCAACCAAGCCAATTTTCCTTAATAATTGCTACAGCAGTATTTCGCTCGAATTGCTATGCATGCAATTTTTTATTTTAGAGTTGACACACCAACAAAACAACAACATATATACACACACACACACTTATACGCACAAAATAATTGAATTAATTGTTATTTATAACACTCACTTGGCGTTTTGTGAAGCATTCAGCTCCAATGCACGCAACGACACTGAGAGAGACAAAACAAAGCAGCGCCCCCACTTGTTTTCAGCTGTTCCTAGTAAGTGTTGGGTAGCGTGGTAAAGCTGCCAGTCAAAACAAACACAAAATCGGTGATGTGCACACTGGACAGCAGCTGGTGCGATGGTATCGCATAAATGCAATGAATTTAATAAATTAAAATAAAACTTTAAAACCTTAACATTTCTTATTAGTTAATACCTGAAATAATTGTTGGCACATACTTGTCATAAATATATAAATTATTTAGTTGCTAGTAAATGCTTAAGTTGAAGACTAAATAATACAAACGAAATTATTTTTTAATACGTGAAGATACATCATTTTTAATTTATTATTATCTAAATTTTGCTTGTGTAAGAATTGTACATTCATTATTTAATAAATTTGTGTTAAACATTCTCTGCGCAACAGTTTTAAGCGCCAAGTGTAAATAGTGTCGAAATCGAGAGCGAGACAGCCATATTGCAAATATGCAAGCAGTGTTGTTAAGTGCAGAAATGAGTTAATTGCGGGGTCGGCGGCATGAGTGCAGTGAAAATGTTTAGCGTTGAAGACGGCAGCACAAGACTTGATTAAGAAACAAATTGCAAAACTTTGCGTAAATGTGCAAAAAGCGTGGACTTAAACACAACAAAACAATTCCAAGTTGCCGTTAGATTGCAATTTGCATTTTTATATCTGTGTTTGTCCAAATGTGATTGTATTGTTTGCGCCGGCTGGACGCCAAAAATTACAAATATATTTTCAATTGCACAAAAAGTGACAAACATATATACACATATTTACTAAGTGCCTGCAATCGCCTTGAGTGAAGAATCGCAAGTGTATATAGCTAGGAATATAGCAAGTGCATGCAAACAATTAAAGCAATAGTTGCAAATGTTTTTGTTTATAGTTCTGGACACTATTTAATTGCAAAGACAAAAAGTGAAAACAGGCCATGAGCTGCTGCTGCTGAGCCAGAGCCAGAGCAGAGTATTGTCGTTGCTGGTGGTGTACGTGCAGGCATAAGCAAGCACAAGCACGCACAAACACGAGCACAAGCTGAAACAGAAACAGACATCGCTGGCAGCCAGCAGGAGGTGGGGCCCGACGTCGCTGCCACTGTCGCCGTCGCCGTCACCGTTGCCGTCTTCTTCGTGTTGTTTTTGTTGTTGCAACCTTCCCTTTGTTTTTGTTTGGCATACAAAACACGCGGCGTGCCGCTGCCGCTTTGCAAAAGGGCGGGAAGGCAACTTAACCGTTCTTGTTCTTCGTCTTCTATCGTATCGTTTCGTATCGCTATTGGTTTCACTTTGGTTAATTCATTTAGTGATTTAGTTATTCCCCACTCGGCCTCACAATTGGGGGCGGCGGAAATGTCGAAGCTGGGCGAGCACAAACGTGTCTCCCTCACCACCATCAGCAGCTCGATCACCCAACGCAGCAATATCAATAACAATAATAATGAAGCCGGCTTTAGCGCAATGCCATCGATATTCTCGAGATTCGGCAGTGATTTCATGGAACCGGATGCAGTGCAGCCAAATAAGAGTGGAAAATCGTCCACAAAAAGTGTACGATTGCAGCTGGAACTCTTCGAGACAGACGCGAGCAGATATCCCGAATTCAACTATTCAAAGCTGTTGTACCTGGAGAAGGTGAGTCCGCCTTTGTATTCTCCTTTTTTCTGCTACTCAACCAACCCTTTATCTCCCTACAGAAAAAGGCAAAAATGCTGAAAACGAAAACCAGCAATGGCAACACGGATCCCTTTGCCGATAACGATGACGATGTGGCTCGCATAGCCAAAGAGCTGGAGGCGAAATATGGAAATTCCTATGCCAGAGGACGCGGCAGGCGTAAAAAGGATGAAGTTGATATAGGAATGGGCTACGATGAGAACGATTCATTCATTGACAATACGGAAGCGGTAAGGATGACTTATGGCTTAACAACTATTGAACAGTTTTATAGTTATTTTCTTTTTTACTTCAGTATGATGAACTGTTGCCCGAGGAGGCGGAGACATTGGAGGGTGGCTTCTATATTAACTGTGGCGCATTGGAGTTCAAAAATCTTAACAAGAAATCAAGCACGAGACGAACGGATGCCATCATTAAAATGCCAGAAAGATCACGTAAGCGCGTCGTGTCCAGCAGCTCTGATGAGACCTCAGAGTCATCATCGGAATCTTCCAATGAAAACGATCTGGAGGAGGTGGCCAGCAGCAATAACAAAGTTAACAATAACAATAATAATAATGGGGAGGCAAATGATGCTGATGATGACGATGATAATGATGATGCTGACGATGATGATGACAATGAAGACGATGACGACGATGATGACGATGATGATGATGACAGTGATTCCGATAGTGATAGCGAAAGTATTGATGGCTCCGATACAGAGAGTGAATCCCTCGATGGAGATAGTGCCACATCATCAGTGAACACCAACAACAATAACAACAACTTGAATGCCAAGGATAAGTTCAAGAAGAATGCATCGAAACGGTTCAAACCCAGTGCAGCTGTCGTTAAGCAAACAACAGTTAAGAAACCAAGTAGCAAGTTGAATGTAGCCACATCGTCTTCCTCGAACTCGCCACGGCCGACAGTGATTGACATTTCAGACACCGAAGAGCGGCAGGCGGCACAAGCGCAGGCACTGAAGAAGGTGGTAAAGACAACGACAGTTAAGGATATGTTGAAAGCCAAGCGGGACAGCTTCCTCAAGTCACAGGGCCAGGCTGAAGGAGGAGCTGTTAAGGGTGTGGTAAATGGTGAAGTCAAGTCAAGTATTCCATTGGTGACAGTGGACTCCAGCAGCGACAACGATGACACCGACTCGGCCAGCGAGCAGGGCAAGGGATCCGATAAGCCAGGAAAAGGCAAAGATGGCAGTGACAGTAAGAGAGGATTAACTTGATAATAACTTAATGAGTTCAATTTTTTCACATGAGTTCTCTTTCTTGCAGATCAACGCACTGCAGATACCCTGCTGCCGGACTCATTGGATAAGGACGTGCTAGCCAACATAAATAACTTCAAGGAGTTGGTCCGCAGCAGAGATTTGTGTGGCAAGCGTTTCTACTTTGATGGCAAACTTACAGAACTGCTGCTCACGTGAGTCTCAACTATGTAAGATTTAGTAGCAGCTCTTTACCGGGTTCTTCTTCTCTTCTACTGCGCAGCGTATATGAGGCTCTGCTCTGCACAGAGCGCAATGAACGGAACATGGTCTTTGCCCACTTGGAGTATCAACTGCAACTGCCAAAATATTTTATCTTACGCAAGGCGAAGGCTTTGCGCGCACGAGAGGAGAAAAACAAGACGACAATCGCGCTGGAGAAACTGCGTAAAGCTGTCGCTGAGGTGATGCCCAAAGCAATAGCGAACTACGAAATTGAGCTGCATAAATTTGCGGAGCTAGCGTAAGTTTAGATTGATCTCTCTTCAAGCACATCCTAAATGTTCTAATGAATGTTTGCTAAATCCTTTGCAGTGCCGCCGATGTAAATTCAGAGCATCCGCCGAAGATGCCACGCAAAAAGTTTCAATGGAGCAACGAGCTGCGTGAGCGTCTCTACGAAGTCTACCAGGCACGCTGGACATCCTATGCTGTGCTGGGCAAGCGAAAGGATTCGCTGGAGCAATTCATAGCTGGTTATATGAAAGACAAGGTGGTGGATCTGTGGGCCACCGGTTGGATGCGCTACGAGGAACTGCAGCGTGAGATTGAAAGACATAAGAATGCAAGCAAAAAGCTTAAAGAGAAGGCAAAGCGATTGTCAACCTGCTCAGCGCAGACAGGACCAACGCAAGCAGCGACAACAGCTGGAGGAGCAACAGCAACAACTGCCAACATCAATTACCTGAAGCAATTAGAAGAACTAACGGCCACTGATCAGAGTCGGTCGCGTGCCAATTCCGATACGGATTCAGCTACAAGTGCCTCATCCAATAGCATAAAACGTAAACTGGACTTTGTCAGTGGAGTGCGTAAGAACGAAGCTGGTGGAGGAGGAGGAGGAGCGAAGCCACCGAAGATTAAATTCCATAAGCAATTGGTGGCCACACTGGCGCAGATGTCGCAGATATCGCCAGCAGCGATGGGCGTTGAATCTCTGCCACCTGCAGTTGTTAACAATTACCTGAAGCAATACGAGGATTTGACGGTGACCACACAGCAGAGTCTGTCGCGTGGCAATTCCGATACAGATTCTGTGGCAAGTGCCTCGTCGAGTAGTCTGAAACGAAAATTGGAGGCAACCACAGTTGCAGTCACCGTGGGAGCTGCCACACAGACACAGCTTTCCGTCAAGCCGGCGAAGAAGAAATGCACCAAACAGCATCAGCAGCAGCAGCAACCTTCCTCACAGTTGGATCCGCTGTTGACGCAGCCCAGCACCTCTGCACAGGCAGCTGCGTTGAATGCAGCTGTGGCAGCTGCTGCGGTAAGCATGTTGGAGCTGGCCTCACCCACCAAACAGGCGGCGGCGGCGGTGGTGGATCACAATCTTTTCAATCTAATAACGGCAGCAACTTTGACCAACTCGCCAACGGCCAGTGTAGTCAGTGCACCCATTATTAGTCATCCCTCACTCATGGCATCATCGGTACATTCCACCACTACGAATAGCCGACCCACTGTGCCGCATGTGATCAATCTGGATGATTATAAGAGTCCCAGCGATATATTGCAGACATCACAGCAACTGGCGGCGACTACCACCACCACCAAATGGCAGCCTTCCTCAGTGTGTTCGCCTGTGACTCCTTCTGTGCTGCGTTGTGAGAGCAGCAGTGAATCCGATGGCGTGGAGATTGTCGGTGTGTTTCCCGCTGCCGCCAAGGCGCAACCGCGCAAGGGCAACGCCAACGCCAAGCCTCGTTCCAAGCCAAGTCAGCAGAAGAGCAAAGCCACGTCGGTGATTGTGCCAGTGAATGGTGTGAATGGAGCTACTGCCCTGGGCTACAATCTGGAGAACATGTATGTCTACAACAATAACAATGCCGCGAGCAACAAGCTCGACGGTGGCGGAGTTATACGCACTGCAGTGGGCGGGACTGGAGTCGGATCAACAAAAGCACTGCCCTACGATGTTACGAAAAGTCCACAGATCATGGCCAAGTTGACTGAGCTGTCGGCGCTAGAGAAGCGCATCAATTGGTCTCCACTAATGTCTCCCAACTGCGATCTCAAAGCTGCCGCTGGAGTAACACAAGCTACTACTCCTCCAAGTCAAGTGTCGAGCGCTGGCACCGGCGCAGGCATTGGACAAGCAACGAATCAATGACACAGGATGAATGCCGCACAGCAGCAGCCGCCTCAACCGGTGCAGGTGTCGGCATTCTATAATCATGAGCAGGCAGTGGCTGCAGCTCTTGTGCTCAGCTCGATGAGTGCCTCAGGTCGCTATGATGCCTACGATGCGCAGTTGAGCCTGCTGAATGGTTCCCTGGCTGCTGCGCAGGTCCAGGCGAGTGTACACTCTCACATGGCAACTGCGGCAACAGTTGCTGCAGCTGCATCGGCGGCAGCAGCAGCAACAACAACATCGATAGCAACAACAACACTGCCACAAGTATTCCTGAAGCCTTCCCCGCCGCAACAAGCTGCTGCAGTGGACGCAATGTGCGGCGAGACGGCAGCTACTACTGCCACAGCGGCAATGCATCTGCCCAGAAAGTATCTATAGTTTTGCATTAGATTGTAAGCTCATCATGCACCTGTTCCTGCTCCTGCTCCCGTTCGTGTTCCTGCACCCAAAACTGCTCTTGTTTCCGTTCCTGATCTTGCTTCCTTAGCAGCTCCTACACTTGCTTCCTCTCCCACTCCCATTTGTTCTCGTTTCTGTGCTCGGTTTCCTCAAAGTATCCTCTAGTTTTGAAGCAGTAAACCCATTTAGTTTTATGCAATTATATTTATATTATATACATATTGGAATTATCGGTTACCGTTTTGGGACCGTCGCGCTTTAAAGAATATTGTAAATTCGCTCCCGCAGCGATTCTAAGTTGAAAAATGCAAATATCTCCCAGAGTTCGAAAGGAAATCATTTAGTTAGTTAGTCCGTAGGTTTCATAAGCATTTAGTCATTAGGTCACCACTCTCTCTCTGCCCCTTCCTCCTCCCTTTGAAGATGTATAATGATCATGTCACTGCCAGGAAACTCAAGTTTTTTATACTTAAGCTGAACAAAAAAGATTTCTGTAGTTTCATGTTTGGGTCACCCTACACACGGGAAACCCAACGCCACTCTCATTATTATGGGGGTGTTCAAGATAATGTTTTGTGTTTTGTTTACAATTATGCAGATATAGATCATCTTTATCGAAGTCCACCAACTAAATTAAAGAAAAATCGAGAGCGAGAGTTGTATCTAGTTATATATAGTGAACCAATTTTTATTAAATAAAAGAAAGAATAATAAGTTATGTAATAAAAGACTCGAAATTAATCGAAATTACTTGAAAATTAGTAGTACATACTATACATACATAAACATATCATGGTATATGGTATATAATCATAAAGAGCCGCCTATGGATTTATAATTGAGAGAGAGATAAAGAACGAGGCGACTTGGGAACTAATTTCTTATCGATAGTTCTGCTTCAATCTTAACTTAGCCTACATATTGTGTTAAAGATAACAAACGTGCCCCGCACACACTCCGAGACAGGTATCTGTAGTGGTATGTGGTGGTGTGGATGGTGCAGTTGGTGGTGCTTCACTTGATCCAGTAATGCAGTATTGAGGTGATGCGATTGGTTGCCGTTGCTATGGTGGATTGCTGAGCCACTGCAGGTATTAGATTGGATTCGCTCAGCTCCGGTTCCGATACGTTTACACTGGGCACAGCCTCCCAGTCCAGGCGCAACGAACTCTCATCTGAATGGAGTAGAGAGCAGGAGATTAGGGAATGTAAATAGAAGCTATGCTTGTTGTTGCTCACCTTCTGACTCGGACTCATCTGCTGTCTCAATGCCAATGAGCAGCGAGTCCACAGATCTCATTAGCGGCGCATTGTTCACATCCAAGTGTCCAAAGCGACCAAGATCACTGCGGTCCAGGTCCAGTATGGCCAGCAGGTTCTCCAGCGTATGCTGATCATTGAGGGCGCGCAGCTTCACCTGCTGTGTGTAGGCCAAGTACAGAATGTTGTTGTTGACGCGGCAGACCTTCCGCAGGAATTGCTCCTCGTTGAGCAGCTTGCGGCAGAAGTCCCCGTAGGCAATCTTGTGTGGCAGACGCACATTCAAGTAGAAGCTGAGCAATTGCGTCAACTGAGCGGTGTAGGTTAGGGCACCCACAATGCGATATGCCTCCACGCGACTAGGAGTGATCTCTTTGGCCGTCGCTTTGGGCACATCATCCTTGTTGTCCGACAGCCAGTCCAGATAGGCAGAGTAATCTCCATTGGCGGGCAACGAGGGACCCACAATGCGGTACTGCATCTCACTGATTCCGCTGCCATGGAACACCCACTTGCCGCGTATGTACGATGTGTTCTTGGCATCCGCGAGAGCGGCAATAGTTTCCGCCTCCTCACTTCGCTCGGCAGTAACCTTGCGCTGCTGCTCGTCCCGTAGCACCACCTCCGTGATGGGAAAGATATACGTGACCAGCTGCTGTATATCCCTGCGTGATGTCTGCTTAATCTGATCCAAGAGACTTACGTGCTGCTCGCGCAAGTTGTCAATGACCGAGGAGAGGTCAATCACAGTGTTCTCCAGCCTCTTCACTTTGGTGGGATAATTGGGTAAGATCTTGCGTTTCTTGGCATTCGCTTGACGCAGTTCATCGCGCCTCTCTCCCAGTGTTTGCAGTCGCTGCTGGGTGCTGCCGATCAGTTGCTCCAACAGTTGCAATCGCTCTCGCTTTGCCCTGATTGCAATCAGGCGATTCTCATTGATTTTGTGCTGCTGGATGAGTTGTTCATAGCGATTGCTATAGGTCTTTAGACCAGCCTGTAGATTGATATAGCGCTGCTGCTTCTCGCTGAGGCTGCAATGAAAAAAAAAATTAGTTAGCTCTGTATGCATGTATATATGTAGATTTTTATGAGTGTGTCTGTGTGTGTGTATACGTGTTTGTATCTACAACCTTTCGGTTCTTTCCGCTGTGCTATGAGTAATGTTCCCGTTTTTGACACAAGCCCGACAGTGAAGGCGACGCTGTTGCTTGCAGCACAGTGGACAGCGCAGCCCCGAGCAGGTAGTGGCAGCTGCTGAAGCATTCACTGCTGCTGTTGCACCACTCGCACTCGCTCTGTTTGTAGCAGCAGCTGTTGTTGTTTTTACGCGCACATCGCCACTAGCATGATGCTTCTTTGTGTTGTTGTTGTTGCCTCCTGGGCCTCCATCGCAGACATCAACATCGTCCTCGTCGTCGTTTGTCGATGTACTCGATAATTGAAAATTGACAGGTGCTTTGGAGCTTTCATCGGAGCTCGAACTGTTTGCCATTACAGCCAAATCATTATAGTCCTCTCTCTCGCTTAATATGCGTAGTCGAATTTCATTGATAATTGTTTTTGTTATTGATACTCTTTTTCCACTGTCAGATGCTCAAGTGTTGGGTTGCGTTGGGTAACTGAATAACATTGTGCTCCTCTCCGCGTCAGCGTCGTCGGCCCTTGCAGTGTTGGGAAATTTGTATGGCCAGGGCTGCAACAGCGCGGCAAACAGCTGATTGCGCGAATTTCTTCCAATTTCAAGTTTTCAATAAATTATTTAACTCGATTTACTATTTATTTATTTTTAAAATGTTATTGATACTTTGTTCACTAACAAAGCGCAAGTGTTTGGTTACGTGCAATTTAATGACCTTCTGCTGCACAGCAGATACAAGGACAGGGCTGCAAGTGCGCGCAAAACAGCTGATCGAGTTTAAATTTTGTTATTTAGTTTTTAAATTCCTTGTCTTTATTTAAAGTTATATTTACTTGCTTTTTTATTTATAAATATGTGTACTTTTATTTCGCAGAGATTTCGATAACTAAATATGTTTATGTTTGAAAATGGAAAGCTAACACCGACAGCTGTGCATAATCATCAATTACAAACAAGGTAAAACCCACTTTCAATTTAGCTGTGCAAGGGTAAAATTTGGACAGGTTATGCTGATCGTTACAACAGGGACAGTTAATTTAGTTAACGTTTGCTCTCTCTATTTCTTGCCCAGGACCTTTAGTGCAGCCGCCTCAACATCGGATACGCGGGGTAGGGCGTGCAGCTCCAGTGTCTTGGCATAGGGCATGGGAACATCGACGCCACAGCAACGCCATACGGGGGCATCCAGTTCAAAAAAGGCGGTATCCTCCATAAAGCGTGCACAGATCTCGGCGCCCACACCTGAAAAGGGACAAAGGGGAATGTAAATCAAGTACTACACTCCTCCTACTAATCGTCCTGCTTACCATGCTGTGGCCAACCATTTTCGACCGTAATCAGATGATGCGTTTTCCTCACTGAAGCAAATATGGTGTCCATGTCCAGCGGGCGAATAGAGCGCAGGTTGATGATCTCAGCTTCAATGCCTGAAGAAAGAAGTTTCATTAATGTCTTTCTTAATAGTCCTTCTCCCTTTTTACAACCCCACCTACCCTTCTTCGCCAGCTCGGCAGCTGTTAGCAGCGCAGTTTCCACCGCCTTGGAATGCGCCACAATGGTGATGTCCTTGCCTGCCCTCATAACCTTGGCCTTGCCGATGGGCACAGTGAAGTCCACATCGGTTACCTTATCATCAATGGGAAATGCAACACCGTACATCAATTCGTTTTCCAGAAATACAACTGGATCGGGATCCCGAATGGCAGCCTTGAGCAGACCACGTGCATCCTCCGTATCGTAGGGGGACACCACTTTCAGGCCAGGGCAGTGAGCGTACCAGGCAGCAAAGCATTGCGAGTGCTGGGCGGCAACACCAGAGGCGGCTCCATTGGGGCCACGGAACACAATAGGCACATTTACGGCGCCCGCCGACATGTAGAATGTCTTGGCGGCGGAGTTTATGACCTACAGAAGTATAACAGAGTAAGGAAGGATTCCTTAATAAGGCTAGGCTAATCTGAACTTCCTGCTCGACTCTTTTTTCCTGTTACCAATTCAAGTTCTTTGCATTTTATTTGGTATTCTCTTCCTACTTAATTCCTAATTTCTGCTTAATGATAAATGCTGGGAGACGTCTGCCCTTCCAGTAGCGCGGCAGAGGCGACTCGTTGGCCTGGCGCAGCACATCAGCCACATACTGTTCGGCACTGAAGGCTTCCGCCTCCTTGACCTGCGACATTAGTTGAGCTTGGAATGCCTTCTCCTTGCGCATCTCCCGACGCTGTCGCACCTTGGCCCACTCGAATTTCATCTTCCTGCGCAGCTTCTTTAGCTTGTGCTTCTTCATCTTGCGGCGACGTATGACGATCAGGCGGGCTGCCTCCATTTTGTCGGGTTTGCCCAAGGGGGGAGCTATCATCTCCCCCACCCGCTCACGTTGTAATATGTCATTGATCTCTGCTATCCAGGTGGAGCGCGGGCTCTCGATGACCTTGTTGAGGTACGACGGCAGCTGACGATCCCCAATGGGAGGACGAGGTATAGCCAAGGGGCTGGCGGGTCTTAGCGACTTTGCCTGCACATAATTGGATAATATGGGTGGAAATTAGTCGATCATTTAGTAAGATTGTCACAGCAGCTCAACCTGATTCTGAACCCATATTATCCCATTACGTTTGCGACTTGAACTTGAATTGGTTTGGCAGTATTCTGGAGTCGAGCTAGGACCGATTACGCGGCGTGTTATCGGGTATTACATGAGATAATATGAGTAGTTAAGCTACTGCGTCTGTGTGGGTGAGCGAGGTGTACTAGTGTGTGTATATGTGCGTGTCTGCGTGATACTCACATGATCGATGGCCTGCATTGAAAAGTTGAAGGTCATGAACTCGCAGACGGGACGCAAACCGGCCATGGCAGCACCAACAGCGATGCCAGCGAAACCCATTTCTGTGATCGGCGTATCGATAATTCTCTTATCGCCATACTTCTTCCACAGTCCACGCGATATCTGCAAGAAATCGAATGAACTATCAGCACTTGCCACTTGTTGAATGGATGTAAACAATAAATAAAAGGCGTGCGAACACTTCGTAGACATATAAAACAAATGATAATCTCGCTCTCGTGATGACATTCGCATAAATTCTTATCAGCAGGTGAAAGACGCAGACGAAGCGGCTTTACAGCAACAATAACTGCAACAACTACAACATTGGCAGCACATCTACAACAACAACAGCTGCTGTCATGCGTAGACACTGCGCGCTGTCACTGATTCGGTCACTGTTTACGTAACACACAACGTTGAACAAGTTGCAATGTCAAAGAACTTATGATCCTCGGGACTCACCTTATAGGCACCATCGTACTGTGCCACCTCCTCGCCAAGCAGGAAGACACGATCGTCGCGTGCCAGCTCGTCATCCAGGGCACTGTTGAGGCCATCACGGACCGTCATCTGCTTGGCAGCGAGCGCTCGTGGAGTCGTCGAGATGGTCCGCTGTGCGGCGCAAGCCAATTGCGTGAGTCGAGAACGCAACATTGTCACAGTATTTAGCTAGACTGTATGTCGGATTGTTGCGAACGTTAACTTGCAGCTGAAATGAGTGTTAAAATTTCCACAGTTACCTAACAAAATATAAATCCAAAAAAAATTTTGCCTACTTGCCGGACGACGAACGACTTTTTCTCGCCCCCAACACAAATGTCAGATTACTTCAAAGTGCTTGCAACACTACGTTTGCTTTACTTTGCAGCATTCTTCAACACAGGCAGAGAGTGTGGAACGAGTAGGTGCTGCCAACGCGATTGAAAATGGTGAAGTATTTTATTGCCCGCCCTTGGTGTCGGTTTAAATGTAATGGCAGTGAAAAACACAAAATGTAATAATTAATGGTCGCAGACAAAAAGTTTACTTTGTCATATTTATCAATACAGGTAAGGAGAGAGAGAATGAGTGAGAGCTGTTAAAATGTTCAAGCATTTTATTACCCGCTCTGTGCGTCGCTTTAAATGTGTCGACGCCAGTAAAAATCACAATATATTTCAAAAACTTTCTGGGGACAACAAATTTACTGATGTCACCAAAGTGTGGTTTACGCCGATGTTAAAACCATCCAAGTGGTTGCAACAATTCCAGATGCATTACATTGAAAATGGCCAACAGAAGCAACAGGATATTATGCAAATATTTGATGCTGTTTTGATAATATTGTACAATGTGTCGCGCCAGCGACTGATTTATGTGCGACAATTTCGACCTGCAGTGCTGCAGAGTGAGATTTCACAGAATGGACGCAATATTCCAGAGGGATGTGTTGATCTGCAGAAATATCCACCTAGTGCTGGCATTACGCTGGAACTGTGTGCCGGCATGGTGGATAAGGATAAAAGTCTGGCCGAGATTGCACGTGAGGAAGTGCTCGAGGAATGCGGCTACGATGTGCCCGTGGATCGACTTGAGCGCATCTATACATATAGATCAGGTGTTGGTAGTTACTGTAGCACGCATACGATGTTTTACTGTGAAGTGTGTGACGAGGCAAAGGCTACACCGGGTGGTGGCATAGATGACGAAGTCATTCAGGTGGTGGAACTAACGATTGCCGATGCCAGGCAGGTGGTTAGCCAAGGGCGAACATTAAACACAGGACCAGGAACTTTGCTAGGCACGCAGTGGTTCCTTTCCAATAAAACATGCATTTAAATATCGATTACACTAACGATTACATAACGATTTCCGATGCCAGAGAGTTGGTTAGCCAGGGGAGAACAATAAACTCTGGGTTGGACACCTTGTTAGGCAAGCAATGGTTTTGTTCCAATAAAATGTAAATTTGAATATCGATAATCGATTATTAGTGTGACCAGCTTTCGCACAGTGTTAAATACTGAAAAGCTTTGCTTTGTCACATCTGATTTGTACTTTGCGCAATCAGCTGAGCAGCCGCCACAGCCGAAGTGTGATTAGTTGATTCTAAAATGGAAAACATTACCAAGGTCTGGCTGGGTCCGTTGCCCGCAGATTCACCGTATGTGAAACCGAGTCGCATGTACTATGTGCAAAATGGCGTCGAAAAGAATTGGGATTTGCTCAAGGTGCACGACAGCGTCGCTATTGTACTATTTAACACAACGCGCCAGAAACTGGTGCTTGTGCGTCAGTTCCGTCCGGCTGTGTTCCATGGCATTATCACCACGGAGAAGGGCAGCTTCGATGAGGTTGACCTCAAGGCATTTCCCCCTGCAATTGGCGTGACCTTGGAACTGTGTGCAGGAATTGTGGACAAATCGATGAGCTGGGAGGAAATTGCACGTGAGGAGGTGCTCGAGGAGTGCGGCTACGATGTGCCCGTGGAGCGCATTGAACGAGTTATGGAATACAGGTACAGTACGGACATTTCTGCGTTATCCTTTGCTAACTCCAATCTGCCTTACAGATCCGGCGTGGGCTCCTCGGGCGCCAAGCAGACCATGTACTACTGCGAGGTCACAGATGCGGACAAGGCAAACTGCGGTGGTGGCGTGGATGATGAAATCATTGAGGTGGTCGAGCTCTCACTGGACGAGGGCAGACGCATGGTGCAACAGGGCGCAGTCAACAACAGCCCGCCCAGCTGCCTTATGGGTATACTCTGGTTCTTTGCCAATAGGGCGCCGAAGGCATAAGCCCCCTAGAGCGCTTATCTACCGGATAAGCAACGAGATTATCAGCCACGGGTGTAGATAATACTCGGCATACAACTTCAAATGCTTTCCAGAATCCCCCAACTTAGAAGAGGCCTTGCCCAGCGAGTCTACAACTAGTGTACATACTCTATATGTATGTACCATATATATATTGTATATATATATGCTGCTTATCTGTGTGTATATAAGACGATGCTTCCCACATATATAAATCGGAATAAACTGCATAGTTACACAAACACACATACACACGCACACACACAGAGAGATGCCTCTGTCTGCCACGCAGTCTCGGTCAAGTCCCCTCTGGCGGGGGAGTGGGGCAGGTGGGAGCTGCACAACTGACAGCGGCAGCCAAGTGCATAAATCGCAAATAAATCAAAATGCCGCCGGGCGCACACGCGAGTTGCAACGCGCTGTTGCAGCTTCTGCTCTGCTCTGCTGCTGAGCTTGGCTCCGATTCAATCCCCGATCCGATACGATTCAAGCCGAGCCGTTTTCGGGGCCTGTCAGGCAGCGTGTTGCGCGGCTCAGGTTACTTATTTATACCTCGTGCGGGGCTGCTGCTGCTCCTGGGCCTGCAACTGCAACTGCTGCGTCTGCAACTGCAACTGCGTCCGCGTCTGAAGTTCAGCGGTCACGGCGAGTGGCGGCGATGGCGACGGCGACTGCAGCGTGGAAATTTATTTACTTCACTGCCATGATTTGGCAATATTTCAACGGCAATAGAATTTCTCCTTCCTCTACTCACTTCTCTCTCTTCACTAACCTTGCTACTCTCTCTCTGCACTTCTCCTTCTCTCTACTCTTGCACTTCTCTCTCTATACTCTCCTTGCTCCTTATTTACTCTTTACTCCTTCCTCACTTTGCACTCTCCTGAGTCCTCTCTCCGTACCTCCCCCCTCTTTCTCGACTCTTCTTTCCCTACTCTCCTCCCACTATCCCTCTTTCTACACTATGCTTACTCTTCTCACTCCCTTCCCTACTCTCCTCACTCTTCTCTCTTCACTCTCCTTGCCCACTCACTGGTATCCCTTCCACCTCTTCTCACTGCTTTCTCTACATTCTCCTTACTCTATCTACTCTTCACTCTCCCTGTCCCACTCTTCTTCTACTCATCTCCCTCTACACTCTCCCTTGTTTGCTTTTCTTTCATTCCGTTTCTGTTGTCGCTTTGTTGCTGCAGTTGTGCGTGCCTTGGCTGCAGATAATCAAGGCCAGCAGACCCGAGTACCGCATCCTCAGCACCCAATCCCAATCCCAATGCCGCGTCTTGCGTGCTAACCTCATGTAAATTATGGACATGCAGCAGCAGGAGAATCAACAGAACTGCGAGTGTTGAAATTACATTTAACTTGCAGTAGCCTCCTAAGAAACTCTGGAACTCTGCACGCCTCTCGGGTAGCTCCCACATGACGCACTAAATGCAAATCCTCGCTTGAGGGGTTGTTGTTGTTGTGTCTACAGTTGATCAGGTGTGCTTCGATATAACGTACCTTATGGGACTGAGGTATTTCCGTTCTGTGAGCGCGACAAAGCATGAATATGTAATGGAAGACTGTTTTTGCATATACAAATCAAGAGATTGAACTAATAACCCCACAAGGTATTGCATAATAAAATCTAATACTCAGTACTGTAGAGAGAGTGGGGTATGTTTATTATAGAATTCTTAAATTAGCTGTAAGTCTGACTCAGATTAAAGTAATAGAACACCTTCTTTCAGTATAAACGACTGTTTACTTAATCTAAACTGTTTACTTCCCTAGACAATGCTGTCTTTGTTTTGATTGATTCATTTTGTAACCTACTTGTATTCCTTATCTTATTACCCGTAGACAGTAGCGGACATAAGAAATCTGACACATAGAAAACTTTATTTTTGTAGATTTTATAAGAATTGGTTTATTTTTCGAGCCAAATATCTGTGCCACTTCAAAAGAACAGTAATCCTTCTCAATAGGCAAGAATGATTAAATAGATTGGTAATATTATAAAGCGAGAATCAGATATATGGATTTCTCAAAAGTTATTGATGATTTTTACAATATAAAATCAAGTAAAATCACGCAACTTAGAATAGGGGTGCCGATACTGTCGTGCGCTCTCTCGACGCAACTGTCTTCTGTCGTCTCTCCCGACAGCGACGTGTCTGTCGCCTGTCACCGTTACAGTGCGCACCCGTTCCCGTCCCTAAGGTGTTGTGAGTTCTCTCATCAAATCAACTTGCGATCGACCTGGCGACTGATTGGCCTCAGTTCTCACTACGTTGTGCAAAGAACGAACGAACTACAATGAGATCTGCGCAATTATTTCATAATCACGTCCCAATTTATGTTGCTAGAGCAGCAACAACAACAGCAACAACTATAGCAACAACAACAGTTGCCATTTCAAATCAAAGCTTCTTTCTATTCCTTGGACGCTGCTGCTGCTGCTGCTGACCTCAGTCTGCTGTCTCTGAGAACTAAAGCTCAAAATGGCGTCCAGGGTGAGCGAGAGAGAGATAGGGAACGGAATGAGAAGAAATCGCGATCATGAGTTCGCTGCGCATGCGAAAATTAAGTGCAGCCGCGCAGCAGCAGCAGCAACAATCATAACAACAACAACAAAGATTACCTTCAAAACACAGTTATGTTGTTGCTGTTGCTGCTGCCGCCGCCGCTGCTGCTGCTGTTGCTGTGGAGCAATAATGAAATTTTTTATCGGATTTGATTATAAGTTGGCTCATACAACCACCCCTCTCCTTCCACCCTACCCCGCAGCCGTCGTAATCTGCCAATAAGAAGAAAAGTAAGTAAGCAATGGAAGGTTTGCTCAGCTCGACTAGACGCAGGGCAGGGCGGGTATGGGGCTCAACTATGTTGCGGCCACTCATTGATTCCGCCAGGCAGCCCCAGTCAGCTCACCAGACTCACCAGTGATCCGTCTGTCGTCCGTCCTCCGCCGTCCGTCGTGATGCACTTTAATGAAATGAAATCTTATACTATCATGAGCCGCATGAACTGCAAACGGCAAACGGCGAACGGGCTAACCGCAAACTGGTGGCCAGCGGTGCCTGCTCTGGAGGCAGCTTGGGCCACTCTCAAAATGTATAATTATCTGCGCGGTTTTATCCGTTTGCCAATATTAAATTTCTCATCACGCCCAGAGACGGCGGCACAGTGGGCAACAGCGCTGGCGGTTCTGGGAGAGCGGCAGTGGCAGCTTCATGGGCACGGGCGCCGTCAAACAATTAATAAAAGGCCAAATGTCTGCAATGAGTTATATACTACAGTGCTGCCACTAAATATATACATATATATATATATATACTATATATAGTCTGCCTCTCGATGTTGGCTGCGCTTTTCCGCTGGCCAAAAGAAAAAGGCTTCGACGCCGACGACGACTGCGACTACGGCTTCAGCTTTACCGTTTTAAGCGCAGCGATTTAATTTCTTTAGCTGACTTTCTAAAATCGATGCCACCGTTTGCCTTGCCTTCCTGCCGGGTGAGCTGAGGGCGTTGTCCACCGAAAATGGACGCGATTTCAAGTAGCCTGAACCTTATGCACTTGCAACTTACAACCGAGTGGGGCAGGGTGTGTCCACAGAAAGAGATCAGTTGCAAATTGACAAGTACATATGGCAATAAAAAAGTACCTACAATTACAATTTGCTTATCTGTTTTAATATTCTTTTTTATTTTATTAACTGATTTTGTTGCACTCTTTAAAATTAATACATAGTTTGCATTATGTTCATTATCGTGGGCTATCGATGTGCATAATTTATAATAAACTATTCCCAATATCGTTTTGCCACCACATAGCTGATCGCTGATGATAACGATTATTGTGCATATAATAATCGATATCCTGAGCTATCGATTTATATTTGATTAATGCTTTGGGGTTTTTTGAGCATCAAAAGTTAATAAATAATTTGACAGCTGTCATATTTACCAAACAGTTTATATTGATCAAATTAATTCACCTAAAGCAATTCCGAAAATTGCCCCATTTCCCATGCACACACACACACACATACTCACACACAGAAAAGCAGTGCACGGCGTTTTCCACATCGGTTCGCATCATCGGCGGCTGCACGTGTCGCCATTTTAATTGCCCTCAAAGTGTCAACAAATAATTTGGCCAAATACGCGTAATTGAAATTAAGTCATAAATGGCTAAAAATGCTCGCGACACACATAAAGCCGGGGGACCGGGTAAAAATTTCACACTCTTGACTTGCCTTGCCTTGATTTATGACATCGCGATGTTGTCGGCCCATGCAAGGAAACTTGTGGGCATTTCCAGTGACTGTCAAACTGTGCAAGCCTCACTGCACCTGTGATTGATTGCACAGAGCGCGCCTAATTACTCTCTCCCTCGCTCTCGCGCTCTCATACTCTCTGTTAGTTGTGATCATATAAGCAATTTTCTCTTAACTAACTTATTTTGCTCTTAAGTTTTGCACACACTGACAGCGAGACGTGTCTAGTTTTGCATGCTCCGCCTCCTAGTTGAAGTGAAATTGGTGCCCACGGCTAAATTCACCATATTTTCACCACTTAACACTCTTGCTCTCACTCTCTATCTCTCTCTCTTTTTCTGTGTAAACATGCCAAAAATGGGCGCCACGTTTAATTAATATTTACGAACTATCGATCTGTTTTCGCTGATGGCTAACAACTTTTCGGACACACTGTGCAGCCTGCCTGTGTGTGTGTGGCCCAAACACTTAAGTCGTCATTTAGTCGAGTTGACGTCTCGACAAGCGTTTAAATAGAGATTTCCGCCGTCCTAACAAGCCGCACAATTAAAAATCATTTGCATATAGCATATCCAGGCAGTCACCGGAGCAAGAGAGAGAGAGAGACGCAGAGAGGGAGCACAACAAAAGCGCATTTAAAGTCAATGTGAGGCAGAGACAGACTCAGAGACACAGGCAGAGACAAGGATAGAGGGGACAGGGGGAACAACAAAGCACCGAGATGGCCCAAACAAGATGCTGATAAGGAACCAATAGCAATCTGTACGGCAATCGAAAAGGGAGCTCGGTCTCGGCTCCCTCTGCAGCTGCGCAGCTGCCACCGACGACGCTGACGACGCGATGTTGACCGACAGAGCGAGAGCGGCTACAACTTTGTTGCTGCCGGCGACTTGTTGAACTTAACGCGAAATCTTGTTGTTGCCCTGCGCCTGGGAAATTAACAATAACAACAACAAAAACAATAAAAGATTAAAGAAAGCAACAGTTAAGCGGGATGAAATGTAAGATACCCTGTACACTTGATATTCTGCAAAGAGTTTGTTGATCAACACTGGAATAAAAACTTAAAGAACAGTGTGGTGAGATAATTGAAATTAAAGCGCGCTGCAGTGTTGGATAACAAGTCGATTCGAAAACAATTTAATCGATTCTTGCGCAAATTAAAAACCGAAAAAACATTTAATACTTATGCTATGATATATTTTAAGTAAAATAATTATTTTAATAATATTTGGGTTATTTTCAATAGTTCTTTTAGTTTGCAACCCATAATTAAACATAAAAGAATCATAAAAGTTTTATGAATTAAAACATGTTAAAATTATCTTACTTCGATTCTAACATAACATAGTCTGTCCCGTCCCTAACAATATTCCCCATTTCCCCTCACCACACAGGGTATAACATCAACAACAGCAACAAATTCATCCCAAACAGCAGCATTTCCTCAGTCTGAGAATGCGGAGAAGGCTGACAGTCTCCGTTGCCGAAATGGTTCGTCATACGTTCGTTGGTATAGGTAATGGTATGAGTGTGAGTGTGTGACTGTCAATGTGTGTGTGTGTGTGTGAGTCTGTTTGTATGCGAAGGAGTTGAGCGCAGGCGAACGATCTGCGGTTATCTGATTTTAATTAAACGGAGCATCGCATAATAAATTATCTTCATTAGGGGAACTGCGAGTCTGTCGGGGAGTAAGACTGAAGAGCTCGCTTTGCCTCACAACTGGCCAACTGACTGACTGAGAGGCCCTAGCATCGAACCTATGTTTGTAGTCAAACCTAGTCGAACTTCAATTCCCGATGCGTTGGACCTGCCTAACCTAACAAGGCTAGCGGCCTTTGGGCCATCAATCAAATAGCCGCAGTTGTCGCGTCGTCTAGTTGTCGCTTTCAGGCTCAGCTCGTACATCGTCAGCCCTTTCTCCTCCCTCGGCTCATGCAGCTTCTCATTCTCATGTTCATTAATGAAAAACCGGATCGTCTGTCAAACAAAATCTGCAAATCATTCGACGACGGTGCGCCGTTGACAGTTGAAAAGCAGGAAATATCAACACATGCTTAGATAATAATAATAATAAGAACAACTGCGACTTCGATGTGAGACATTATATGCCATATGTATGTATGTGTGTGTATGCACTGCAATTTGATTAGGTTTAGTATGATGGTAATGTTGCAAGGTCTATATATATGTTCCCAAACTGATAGAAGTCGTCCACAATCTTTAAGAAGTTGTCCAAAGAGATAACGCGGCAGCTATATAACTTGAAGATCAAACTAGTATTCCTTATAGCACCCATACATTCTGCATCGGAGAAACACTGAGTTTTACTATTAGTTTGAATACAATATTGATAAGTCGAGAGTAGCCAGATGAGAGAGATATATCTTAGAATATAATATCATTAAAGTTTACATAGAAACAATTGTTAAAAACTGGATCCTAAATAATCAAAAGTACCTTCGGCAATCCAAGGAAAGCCTTTCTTTCGTGTTTGAGATCTATTGCCTTTATGTCATAGATAATCATGGTTGACTATACATTTACTAGTTTTACAGGGTATACGCCCATTGCTGTTTAATGCTTAGGTATATAGAAAAAAGCACATTGGAAGCAGAGCATAAAACCGGTTGCGATGCGGATTGAGGCAATTGATTGACGAGCTGCGTGCAACAAATGTGCAGACAAAGTCAGATACACTCTTACCAACACACATACAGGTGCATCTGGTGGGGCAACATCAATAATGGCTGCTAGGGAAGCGCATGTATGTGTCCATGACCATGTCCCATGTCCCGCTCGCTCTTAACGATCCTTAAATCAAAGCTGAAAGTGAATTAGCATCGAATCCGATTCACAGAATCGTTGTCCGATAAATGTTTCAATTTTTTAAGAGCGCCGACTTGGGGGCACAAGAACAACAACAACACGAATCGTCAGTAACAACAACAAATGAAATGAGTTATCGCATTCATTAATCAAGCGTTAATCTTCATGTAAGAGCCGATTGTATGGGTAGATGAATAGTTGTAAGATAGAGTGCCTCAATGTATGACTGTATGAATGTTGGGTCATATTCATATATAAATATATAATGGGATACCCTTCGACCTATGATCCTATGTATGTAGACATATACATATAAACGTGCTTTAAAATTATTCTCGATAGATGGCGCTCGCCCGCCTCTCTTGTTAGCTGACAGAAACATTTGGTTTTATGCTCATACTTTCTTAAATAACTTCTGTGATTTTTATCCGATCGGGTTTCAATTTGGAGAATACGTAGATAATGCATTCAGCAGTTGTAGCTTTGTAGCTTTTATACAGGGCTTATAAATTGAGTTCAAAAATTAAATTATTGATTTGAGTGTGCGGTGGGAGTGGCACCCAACATTTGAAATGAACTTGATCTGCACCTCGTACACAGAAACCTTTATGCCAAATTTGGTGTCTCTAGCTCTTATAATAGCTGAGATCTGTGTGTTCATCTGGTCATCCGGACATCCAGACAGACAGACATAGCTCAATCGACTCGGCTAGTGATCCTGAGCAAGAATATATATACTTTGTGGGGTCTGCCACGCCTCCTGCTTGTTACATACATTTACAAAGTTAGTATACCCTTTTTTGACCATTGTCAATGGTCGAAGGGTATAAAAACAAAAAGTTGCATTTATTTAGGTTTACAAAAGTTATCTGGATTATGGAAATGAAATCAAATCAAATGGAATGAAATGAAATGAAAGGAACTGAATCGAAGAAGTTAGAAAGCAAATGCAATCGAATGCAAATAATATATTAAAAAAAAAACCTATTTTTAATGGGTTGAACATATTTTGGGAGAACATTTAATTCTGAATGGAATAGAGTTATTTAAGCTGATGTAGCTGCCACTAAAGGTAGTAGAACACTGCTTTAAAATCAACATAAAAACACATTTTAGCAAATAACGAGAGCAACAGTCGGGCATCATGCAACAGTGGGATACCCTTTGACCTCCATATACTCCAGTGTAAACATATGTACGTGCTTTCTAATTATTCTCAACAGATGGCGCTCGTTAGCCGACACAAGTACTTGGAGTTTTGCTTATACTTTCTTGAAAAACTTCTGTGTTTATTGACATACAGACATACAGATAGACAAACTTGGCTCAATCGACTCGTCTAGTGATTCTGAGCCCGCCTCCATCTGCCTGTAACATACATTTCTTAGTATACAATAGCATCTGCTAGGTATAGAGCCTTCGGTACGTACCCTCTTGCTCTCTGGTTCTCTCGCTGCCTTTGCTCAGTTCCCAAAGTGTCTCCACATTTCCAATCAAAAGTTCATAAATTTCCGCAAAGACCTCAAACAGCAAAAAACAAGGCAATTTGGTAGATTCAGGTCATAAACCCAACGGGAAATTATTAAAAACAGTAAAAAAAAATTATATTCGCTTTTGTACTTTTGTAAATTCTAATTTTTAACCATTATTCCGTTTGAGAATCTGAATAAACTAGTGGTTAATAAGGATGTAGTATTAGATACAAATCCAGCCGTCTTCTCAGCTCCGTGCAAATTAATTTGTACGGAGTAGAGAAGACGGCCGGATTTGTATCTAACACTAAATCCTTATTAACCACTACTTTATCCAGATTCTCAAACGGAATAATGGTTGAAAATTAGAATATACAAAAGTACAAAAGCGAAAATAATATTTTTTTACTGTTTTTAATGATTTCCCGTTTGCTTTATGACCTGAATCTAACAAATTGCCTTGTTATTTTTTGCTGTTTGAGGTTTTTGCGAAAATTTATGAAGTTTTGATTTTGATTTTTCGTTGGCTTTCCGAAAATGAATGATAAAATATGATTTTGTAGGCTTGCCCTTAGATGTGTGTCTGACAGAAAAGTCAAGGTACCTTGATTCGAAAACATATTTGAGAGCAAAAAAAAAAAATATATAGAAAGCAAAATATAATCAGGAACAAGAGTTGAATCTAATAGAGGCCAAGAACTCAGAACTAAACAACTTGGGGAAGTTAACTTCGAACACAAGTCAGCCAACAAGCATATAGAAATCTAAACTACAATATGTGTAGGCACTTTTAGAATACCTCTTAGGAAGTGAACTTAGACCAGCAGTAAAATAAGAAGCATATTAAGAGTTAAGCACGAAACCTTCTCAAACCAGTAAGAAAATCAACAGTCGCGCAGCACGTGACACTGGGATACCCTTCGACCTATGTTTCCGCGTAGTTTAATTTGTTAAATTCATACACATATGCATTTGCACACGCTTTACAATTATTTTCAACAGATGTCGCTCGCCCGCCTTTTGGTTTTATGCTCATACTTTCTTAAATAACTTCTGTGATTATTGTCCGACCAAATTGCAATTTGGGAAATACGTAGATAATTCATTCAGCTTAGTATATGTTAAAGAAAGTTGTAACTTTTATACAGACCTTAGAAATTAAGTTCAAAAATTAAATTTTTGATTTACGGGGGCGGTGGGCGTGGCACCTAACATTATAAATAAACTTGATCAGCTTATAGTACACAGGAGTCTTCCTGCCAAATTTGGCAACTCTAGCTTTTATAATAGCTGAGATCTGTGCGTTCACACAGACAGACGGACAGACATACAGACGAACAGACGGACAGACAGACAGACGTGGCTCAACCGACTCGGCTTGTGATCCTGAGCAAGAATATATATACTTTATGGGGTCTCCCACGCCTCCTTCTGCCTCTTACATACATTTGCACAAAGTTAGTAAACCCTTTTTTGACCTTTTTCAATGGTCGAAGGTTATAATGAGTGCAGGAGCTTTTGAATGCATGAAATAATTCATATTTAAATGTTTAAATGTTCCTTGATGTTATGAATAACAAGATGTAAGTATGTTGGCATGATATAAATATATGAATTATACTTGATATATGGTCAATGTATAAATGTAAATGAAAATGGAAGTACAAAACGTATGAAATCGAAGTGTGAATAAACGTTCACACTATGAACACAGTAAGTTCTGCGTGTAATCAAGTTTAATTTTACATACACATACAATTATTATAAATATATGTGTGTATGTTTGAATATATCTACCTACCTAGCTCCGCATCGGGCAGTCGAAAATCTTTAATTTATTACCTCTGCATCGTTTTGCTAATGAAGACATAAAAACCGCAATCAAACTAAACAGTTTTTTTCATGGGAACGAATTGTAAACGGAGGACCGTTAGTCATAATCATCTTGGTGGAATGGAAATGGTCTCCATATAGCAATGTGTGTGTGTTGGCCTTGTGCTTAACCCAGAGGTGGAACTAAAGTGTTTGGCGCCCTGCCCTGTCCGACGCGCTGTCGGCTGCAATCCCTGCTGACCGAGAACAAGAACAAAACAGAGGAGCAGGAAGGGGGAGAATCAAATATAAAAAATAGAAATCCAAAAAAACTGAAATTTTTCGTTCAGTAAGAGAAGTGTAAAACCTTTCAAAATGATCATTTTGTTGCTTTGATTAATATCCGTTGCGGCCAAAGATCTTTATTTTCAAGATTAAACAAAAATTTGTTGCGCATCGGTGGGTCCTATTTTAAGGCCCTCGCCTTAACTACCTACATATACGATTTTACACAGTTGTTTTGGGTAGTTTTCGTAGATTGTTTGGAATGCGAGTGGACTGATATTAGAATAAATGTACCTAAACTTGGTCTATTTAGTTACGCTTGGGCAAGTTCAGTTCGATTTATATCTCACTCGGAGACTAATTAAGAACCAATCAGATTATCTACTCTATACAGGGCCGTAGCGACGGTCTCGGGCGCCCTTGTGCAAAACTTCTCGGGGGCCCCTATTGTAATTGTCTGGCTTTAAGATATCGTATAAATTTACTTCATTAGACTTTGCACAAAATGAAGAAATCTATTAGTAATTACATCTTACTTATTTCATTATTTTTTATAGGCATAATCATAAATATTTGTGAAGATTGCTATACTTCTAGATCTTATGTTCTTTATTAATAATATTTTTAATCCAATCAATTACTTCTGCTGCATTGTAACTTACAATAAATACGCCCAGGGCACGTGGAAGACCCCGCAAGTTACCATATACATATACATTCTTGTTTAGGCTACTTGTTCCCTTCTTTATTGGTTAACAGGGGCCCTTGCAGGCGGGGGCCCTTATTCAGAGCACAACCTGCACACACCGCGCTACGGACCTGACTATAAATATGTAGATCTATAATATAAACACGATTGTGTTGTGGACAAACATTCTTATCTTCAACAATGTGAGATAAGGTCGTTAGTCATTAGTATACTATAATATTTAGTTAATATATAACATTATTAACTATTTTAGATTAGTTTCTCTTGAAGAACTGTACGAGATGCACAAAACATTCTTATCTCAGGTATTTATTATAATCTTTCCCTTTCGCCACAACTTTATAAAGAATACAGCTTTAATGCGTTGTGGAATTAAATCGCGCTTTGCCGTTTCCAATTTGGCAGAAGATTTCACTAAGAAATCGCCCAAAACGCGAAATGGGAACACGCCCATTTTGGTATGCTGAAGAGCTTCCTCATTTCGCTCGATCGTCTCGGGGCGTCGCTCTGCTCGGGATTGTGTTCATATTTAGCGGGCTAAAGCCCAAATTAAATTGTCGAATTAAGCCAACATTTTAGCAGCAGGCAGCTGGGCCAGCTCGCAATACATATACCATATAAATTGAAATGAAAACATACACAATAAAATGTAAATGTGGCGGGGAGAGGAGACTGAGGAGAGTGAGGGGGATGAGCGATAATAAATGTCGGACGGGTGACTTTAAATGATGTAAGGGTCGAGAGCACGGGGGGATTACAGTGGGGCAATTACGACTTGGCTTTAACTTTTTTTAGGGCCAACTGAGAAGGTATCGGGAGAGAGATTGTTGTTGCCACAAATTATATGGTACGCGTGGATCCAAAGTTGCGAATTAGTATGTGGCTTGGGCTTAAGTAAAATACTTGCGTATAATAGAGTGAGAAGAGGGCAGGGGGGACGGGGGGAGGGAGGTGGTTCTGTATGAAATTAAGTTAAAAATAAAACTCAAGTTGAAGACCAACTTAAAAGGCACAACAAAAACATGCAGCGCAACAACTACTGTAGGTAAACAAAAACAAAAGCGAAACAAGAGCAGGAAAAACAACAACAACTCAAGTCCAAAAATTTACAAGTCACGCACACAGACAGACACAAATGCGTATGTGTGTGTGTGTGTGCGGCCCTGCAGAAATCAAATTAAACTTCAGACAGGTTGCGCTGCAAAGCCAACAAAGTCCAAGAACCGGAGCAGGGCACACACAGCACATAAGACACACACACACACAGGCACACAGAGTGACGTACACACACACACACAGAGTGCCGCACACAGCCATACAGCTTGTGGCATAAAGGCGCATAATCCCAACAGCGGCGGCAGCAGCAACATTTGTGAGTCGAGCAAATAACACTTTATTTCATTCATTTAACAGGTTTCATTTATGAGCGGTTCGTCAGCCCGAAGAAGAAGAAGACAAAGAAGAAGCAGAGGCAGAGGTAGAGAAAGAGGAGGAAGAAGACGTGAACGTGGACGAGGCAGATACCAAGTTGAATACTCGCCCAATGGTCAAAGAACGAGCTGAGGCTGCTGCAGCTCGAGTCTCGATGCTGGAGTTGAAATCAGCGTCAGCGTCAGAGTCAGAGGTGGAGTCTGGTCTCCGCTGAGTAGGCAATGTTCCCACGAAACAGGTTGTTGCTGCTGCTGATGCTGCTGCTGCTGCTGCAGCTATCCTGCAGTCCGTGCAGCTCAGCTCCGGCTCAAGTGTTGCGCCTTCGTGCCTGGCCGAGAGCTATGTGCCACGTACTGCACACTTTGCTGGTTTGCTGCTTTGGCTTTGACTTGCTTTTTACAGCTATGCGGCGAGTAGTGTGTGGCATGGCTGGGGGCAAGGTAAGGTGATGCAGTCTTCCTGCTATCCGCCTCCTGCTACCCCACTCCCCCCCATTGAGCCTGAGGCAACTCCAAATCAAAATCTGTGCACAATTATGGCCTACACATCTGGACAAGATGCTTGTGCCTTGGGCTGTGTCTGTTTGCCAGTGTGTGTGTGTGTGTGTGCGGTATGCATGCACCTCGTGCTCCTCATAAATATTTAACGAGTTGCCCCGTTCGAGTCCGTCTCAGTGAGCTTCGTATTCGGCTTCGGGTTTTGGGCCCAGACCATTGTCTGCCCGTTTGCCCGTTGCCCGTTGTTGCATTTGGCATTAGACGCCTCATGAGCGGCCAATTAGTGTTGCATTACATTTGCCACTCATTGCCTCAAAGCCAACGGCAACTGCCACTGCCACTGCCACAGCAGCTGCCACTGTCTGAGACTGCGTTCTATGTTGGCAAACATAAATTGCATTTTCAGCTCAATTTTGAATGCAGTTTCCAAAGTTACCAAAATGGGAATGCTGCACGTTACGATAGATGAGTTGAGGTTCCTCTCTTTGGTCAAGTTTCGTGTTACAAATAACTCTTTCAAATGATCAAATGAGCTTCTTCATAATGCCTTTTCGAGTACATGATAATGAAGCTTTTACTCTAGTTTATAATCTGACAGATTTGCATTTTATTTAATCACTGATTGTTATTAACTTATTACATTGTATTAAGTACATAAGTATAACTATAAGTATAAGTATTTATTTGTTTAATTCACATAACAAAAAGTGTTCTTAGGAGATTTTATTATTACTAATATACATTAAACTATTACGGATTCCGTCATCAACTTGTAAATATGTTCAAATTATTCTTTAACTTTTATTATTTATTATTTATCATTGTTATTACTTTGCTCCTAATAACTTCAACGTTTAGTCTTTGTTTTGTCTAATACTTTCAACAAGTCTTCCCCTATCGTTGCCATGATATTGCAATCTGTTCGTCAATCTCAATTTTCAGCATTTAAATTGTGAAATTAACGCTCAATGAATCGACAGATTTGGCTAACAGATCGATCGGCCAACGTGTGATAAATAAACTCCCTCCAAAGTCTTCAAGTCTGAAAAATGGTAAACAAAATTGTGTGTATGTAAAGTACGTTGTACATGGAAAACAGAAAACAGTTTTGTTCAGCGCAATCCATCAGAGCTGTGAGAGAAGGCACCTTCTCTGTGAGTCGTACCCAAAATACCCGTACCACAATTAAGGCTCCTAAATTGAGAAATTATAATAGATCGTAGAGCGCGCTCAGATTGTTAACCCAATCGAGCGATAGTCTGGCCATGTTAATGCGATAGTTCGTCAGTGGGGAGAGAGAGGTACACCTAACAGTTAAGGTAGGGTAGGGTATGCACAATACCTTTACCGTCTCGCTAACCGCGGGTTGTCCCTTCATAATTTATAGTTGTTGCTGTTGCTGGTAATCAACACGTCTTTTGATGACCTTGCACTATACACACTCACACACGCACACACGCATACACACACACATTCAGAGCTATGAAAAATTGAACGGAAATCATTAATAATCGAATAGAATAGGCTTTCGGAGCAATTGGGTTTAATGATCGAGAATTTGTTTGGCCATATGTAAAATAAAGTGTGTGGGGTCGGGGGGAGAGGGACTAAACGATTCCCCAAACGATGCCGCTGCTGCTTGTGAATAGATTCAAATGATTTAAATGTAGCAGCAGCGTCTCCAAGGGAAAGACGCGTCTATTTCACTGTTCCACTGTACCGGTTACTCCCCTCCCTCTCTTCCTCCTGCAACTGTCGATTCCGTCTGGCATTTGCTGGCACCGACACTTGACACAGTCGGCGGCATCGTCGATGATGGCCCTCAAGTGGCCCGAGATGAAAGTTTAAATCAAAATGATGGCGAGCACATCATCTACCATCTACCAAGCATCTACCCCCCCTTCTTCCCCTTCTACCAGTTGTTGAGTGTATCGCGGAGTCCGCTTGTAACTCTGAAGTATTTGATGGCATCTTTGGCTGTCGATCGCCGCGGCGGCTCTGCTGGTCTGCGACTTGCCGCCTCGTCTCGTTGACAACAAAATTGCAACTTCAGTCGACGTCGGCAGCAACGGCAGCAGCGCGGCATTGTTTATTGGGCTTTCGTTGCTTAAATTATATGGCAAAATAAAGAGGGAAAAAAGGCACAAACAGCATCCCGATCGGCCGAAATGCATATTTATAAGTAAACGAACAGTGAGAGAGAGGGGAGAGACGGGAAAGGGGGTGCAGTAGGAGGGAAGGGAGTTGAAGTCGAAGCTGGAGACGGGCTCACGTTTTCATTTGGACAAACGAACGAACATGCGATGACAAAACGACACGAAATCCTTGCCAACTCTTGCCTTCCTCTTGCCACCCCCTTCCGCTGCACACCCCTGCCTCCCTACTTCCGTCTGCACCCCCCTCCCCCCTCCTCTTTGTATGACTCTGCTTTTGACATGCGCAGACATTTTCACAAGCCCATAAAGCCGACAGCGAGAGAGAGAGAGGGAGAGAAGTAGCATCAAGTGCAACCGGCAGCAACCGACAATCTGAAGAACTTTTGGGGCTGTTCCCTGTAGTTCTGCAGTCCGTTTTTTGTCCAGTCATGTGCTCGCAACACGTTGCAGTCCCCCTCCCTTCCCTCCCCTCTTACCTTGCTCGCATGTTATTGTTCCTACTTAATGTCTTTAATATTCATGACCAAGCGAAAGTAAGCGACTTTGTCTCGATCGTGTTCAGCAAATCGGACAAACCGATGGACGCCGACGACGACGAAGACGCGTCGCAACGTCAACGACATCGATAAATGCCGATAAGTTCATAGAGAAGTCAATATACGGTATACACTACCGGAAATATGTATATACTGTAGGGATGGGATCAGGATTATGGAATGGGAATGATAATTAGAATTGGAATAAGAATACAACTTAAAGCCAAATAAGAAATAGTAACATTGTCAACTTTCGAGGACTAATCAAATCTATCTATATCTAATAAACATAACTCTATAGAATTGATCTGTTATCTCTATTTGTTCATACCTCCCCACTCCAGTGCCTGAACCATAGGAGTTATATATTGCACCGGTTCTCCTCAGTAATTAAGGCCGTTCTCTGGTGCATATGTACTATAATATCATATGTATTTATCTTTTATATCATAAATATCATAGCAGAATCACATCAATAAATTCTCATATATATTATATATTTCATTCCCGAGGGTAATCGAACGTCGTCGATTTTTAATTTCCTCTCCAAAACCGAACGCATTACTCAACAAAATGCTGTCGTCCACACACGTTGCTTGGAGCACGCCCCTGCATGCTTATGAGAATATATAACAGCACTCATCGTTCTATGTATGTGTGTGTAACTGAATAATTAGAACCGGCAGCTGATGGGGACAACAATTGCTCATTGATTGGTCTAGTCGATTTTTGTGGCAGGCATTTCCGGTGCGTCGATTCACATGTTTAAGTTAACAGCTCGTTGAAGTCTAAGCTTAAGTCTTCCCTGGAACTCTGCTCATTGAGAGTCCATCAGCTGCCGCCGACAGCAGCAGCAGCTAACACACCTACCGGCTGCTGGCTGCGGCGTCCACTGGCAACTGCAGCTCTACGACGGCGACCTGGCCAAGTCACGACTTCGGCGGAACATAAAAATATCGGCGGCAATAAATAATAACAACGATTTTCCAGACTATCTGCGAGGCCGTCGGCATAGACGTTGTAGTCGGTGTTACTTGCGGGCAGGACGTGGGGGTGGACGCTGGTTAGAGGCAGTGGTGGGGAAGGGGGGCAGGCCTGGCCGTAGTAATCCATGCTACGCCTGTTGTGCTATTTGCATGGCATACTGCATTTTTTATTTATTACACTTTTTTGCGGCTCAGCAGACACACACCAACACACGCACACACACCACACACATATGAGTACCTGCACACACACATATACTTCTACATTTGGCATTTTATTGCCGCGACTAATTTGCCATAAAGAAAGCGTCTCGGGCAAGGGGGGTGCTGCTGCAGTTGGGAAAGTAATAATAATTTGTTAGCCAGTGTCGCCTCTCTCAACACTGAGCGTGAGAAATTCTCGCATCGTCACTTGAATCGAACTCAAATTTGACATTTTAGACCTAACAGAGCGATAGGAGGCATGAGGGCAGGGGCAGGGGGAGTGGGCAGAGAGGCAGTTAGTATATGTATCGCCCGCTGTGCTGCGCGTCAGAACGAGGTGTGAATTATTCGTAGCCCCGTTGTGGATGCGAGGCACGCCTCAGGCTCGTAGATTTAAATTAAAAAACATTTATGCAAATAAATAAGCGACAAAATGTTGTTGTTGTTGCTCTTGTTGTTGTTTTGGCCTGTCGCATTTGAGCCATAAAAGCGCCGTTAAGTTGTGCACTTTATTGGCCCGTTTCAATATGCGGCGTTGTCCATAATATCTTTCGGATTAGGCACAGTTCGATATATATTTTGGAACACACAACATTTCTCCAAGTTCAGCTCAGGGCTAAAGCAACCGCAGAGATCTTCAGCCAGATCTTAACAAGATATGCGATAATTCATGGAGATCTTTTTTTTGTTTTTTTGGTACCGACTCCACTGACATTTGTTGCTTGTTTTCCAGTTTCGACTGTCACATAAATTTCACTAAAACATATCATCTACTAGATGCATACTAAATAGCTGCCAAAAATTTAGCAGTTTTTTAGCCATTTCAATGTTTGCTTTTCTCATCTTAGCTGTGCGAAATTTATAAGCATTTCGAAAAATTTGAATTCCTAATGGCTTTTATGTCCCATAATGAGGCACATTTGTTTTATAATTTCATTAGCCGCTTGTTCGCAGCTCTTTCCGTCCTCCCCTCCCATACTCCGCTATAGTTTAAATCGAGCTCTATTATAATTGCTATTTGATTATAGATCGGGCAAATCGAAAGATTTACGCCCTAACGATTTGCATAAACATTTTATTGTTAAATTAATAAAAAATTGTGATCAAACAAAAGACGCTGCGCGTTTGTGACGGGGGAGGAGGGGAAACTGAGCGCAACATTGACAACGATTTTATATCGATGTTTATTACATCTCAAGATTGTTTTGCGTTTTCGCTTTTTATTGTCTGTCGGCTGTGCTGACAAGTGATACAAGCTGTTTCGCTCGTTTCGTATGCGATCGCATAGTTAATGTGATTGAAAATTATGGCAAGCGGGAAATGCTTGTATGGCTTGTTTATGGTAGCCTCCCATAGATCGACAGAGGGCGGCTGCGCTGGGGCTGGGGCTTAACCCTAATAACCTTGTTCAGTTTTGCAGAAGACAGGAACAGCAACAGCAGAAGAAACAGCAACAGCAGAAGAAACAACAGCGACAAGCATTTGTCGCTAGTTTGGGAGAAACAAATTGACAAATAACATAACCTCACTTAACCCAGGCTGCAACGCCTTTAAGTCAGGCAAAAAAGCAGGCCAAAAAAAGAAGCCAAAACAGCCGAAATTCCAGTAGTCGTCTACAGCAAGAGTAAAGCTGGGCTGGAAGAGATGAAAGGGGAGGCGCATCGGACTGGAGGCCTGTTTTAATTAGATGCCTTTTAGACATCTTTTTGTGGGGTCTCTCGAGTTGCCTTCACCACAGGGGATTGGCTGCATTCTGTGCCTGGGCGAGTACTTGACATTTGGCTGTTTTTTCCGCGCAGACAATTTCCATAGCTGTAAATAGCTAATACAGCTTGCAGTCATTACTTACGCCTGGATTTCCCGACGGGTTTTCCTTTTACATTTGCTGTATCCAAGAAAGAGTTGCGTTCAACTCACATAGACATTTAATCAAAGGGTTTACCAAATAATGTAATTAATTTGCACAAAATAATATTTGTTATACATTGATTGTGTATTTTCGTATTAAGTTGGGTTAATCAAATCAAAATATGTGTCGTGTGAGTACGAGTGAATGTAATTAAATTCAGCCAAAAATATATAGATGTAAAAGACGATGATCACAGTCCAACTGTAAATGGCATACGAGCGTCTGGCATTAAAATCGAAGGTTAGAAAATATAATATAACAGTAAAGGAGACAACCATAAAAAAGATGGAACAGGTATCACCATGATCACCAATCAACCAAACGTTGGAACCCTTTATACGAGTTTCCTTATTAAAGTACATGGGAATTGCCAAGTTAACAACGACATCTGTAAGACATAGATAGAATTTCACGTGAGCAAAGATGAATGCATTGTAAATACGTATAATAGCAGTCGATCTAACTTGTAATATATTGTATATTTACTTACCGAAAAAGGGTGCTGCAAAGACGGCAGCAAAGGCCATCTCTTCGTAACCCTCCATGGTTGCGCCAATAATAATGTACAAATCCAGTATAGAATTTGATAAGGAACCGAATGTTATTTCAATGAATTCGGGATTCATGCCTGCACTCTCTCCCAGCACTTCACAAAGTACTTCGATCTCCCCCATACATAAAAATATGATAACGATAGCACTTGGTATACTTAAACCTAAGAACATCTATATGGTGAGATAAGACAAACGTGAATAAGCAAGAAAGTAAGTTTGCTTTATACTAAGATACTTTAAGAAACATCTTTATTTGTGACTTAACGATGCTGATAATATGGAAATCAACATACGGCTATATAACTTCAATTCATATTGATTATTTGAAAATCAATACAATCAAATCGTTCAGTACTTGAGCGAAAGAGAGATCGAGATCGTAAGGCGCTGACTGAATAGGAAAAGAGGGATGGCGATATATGGTATGTGAAATATATTGCGAAAGTTGTGAAATAGGAATTTGGCTTCGTTTTATTTTGTGAAGACAGTCTGGAACGCATTACAAATACGAACATACTTTGCCGTGCGTAGAACATCTCTGTTATATATGGACTCTAATGACACATATGTATATATATGTAAGCACTTACGATATGATACGATGGTGGCAAATCGGTGCGGGATTCCCAAAATACGTATAATGTCACAGGCACCGTTATAAAGAGTGACCATTTTGCGTAGCTTATGTTGAAAACCAAAAACCAATCGAGAAATTCCATTTTAATTATAGCTATATTTGGGCATGCAGCAGGTAAAAGATTTTAGCTTAATATCGACAAACTTAACTTACAGTGTACGACGGAGATTGTAGTGAAGGGAATAACTATGATTTGCAGACAGTTGAGCAGTTTGCACCAGCCATGTTTGGGTGACTCTCGATTGATTTGCGGAATCATCAATTTGATGAATAACATTATCGGGCAGAGGAGCACGGATCCCGTGCGATAGTACCACCCATTCAGTTTCCACTCTACGACATCAATGGGGTTTATCATATGGAAGAAGTCGAAAATCAAAAATCGATTTTTAGAAGAGTCCTTAATATAAAACGAGTAGCGCGTTTTCTTATGCCTATTGATATTCTGTTTACGAGCATCTTCGACCATGCTATCTGACCTTCGCTTATTTCCAAGTACTTCATGTTTTTGCAGATTGACGAGATCCGCCAACTTCACCTTGAGGCTTTCATTGCGCTTATTGGAAAGAGGTAGCTTTTTTAGACGGGCAATGTCCTTTTTTAATGCTGATAGCGGGATTTGTGAAATGAGTAGAGAATTTCAAGTTGTTGCTCATTATTTCTTACTTACTTTTGATATCACGTAGCCTCATAAAATGGTCAGTTAATTGGACGGCCAAATAGATAAAATAGAACATTAGGAGAACTGTTCACCGAAGCAATTCATGAAATTAGTGATCAAAAGTAATGATAAAGAATAATATGAGACTAACATATGCATTCCCCTTTGGTCACATAGCTGCCGGTGATTATCACATAGTGAGTCAACTGTAAGGCCAGCGTCAGAAAGAGCAAATCCCGCACCACAGCAGCGCCATCCATTTTAAAGGGTTTTAGAAAGCAAACAAGACCGCCGACCACAAGCACATCGACCATACAATTAGTAGCGGCAATCGAAAACAATGATGAATGCCTGCAAATTGGTAACAGGTTTGACAACAGATTGGGGAATGAGTTCATGAATGTGAGCACTGTGATGCCAGCCAAATATTCTGTCAATTGTAACTTAAATGCAATCAACTTCATAACAGGCTGCAAGCTGTGTATGTCTTAAGTTGTAATTAGTGCATAAAATGTATGGCAATCGGTATTAACTACTTACTAAACCTTTGTTATCACACCCGCGGAGAGCAAATTTAGACCGATTAGAATTATGAGTATGATCTTGACGATTTCCATTGTGGCCCGCCCACTTACGTTGGTAGTACAATTCATGATCTCTAAGTAGTTAATCATATGCTTTAAACGTTTGCAGGACTCCAACCTTTTGGTCATGTTACATCGTTGTTCGAAAGGTAGAGTATATATGGCTTTGCATGAAATCTGTGGAAAATCAGGAAGTCGTTATTAGTTAGAATAAACAAACCAATAAATCGCAGTAGATTCTCGCTTTCACTCTGTCTTTTTTTGCAACTTGTCGTACATTATCTATATAGGTATTGAACTCTGCGTCTAGAAAATTTTCCATTGTTTGTGGTATGAACAGAATATGTATGTATTACGTTTAGATTTATTTCAATCTGATGTTCAGATATGGAAGTCAGTTGACAGGTAGAAATTTGTTTTACTGATTGAAAATGTGTTTCGGCTGTAAGCAAATTGAAAACTTAATCAGACAGTCGGGTTTGCCTCACAGTAAGCTACCCTACACTCTGTTAATACGCTTGCAGTGGGTATATTCATTTTTGTAACACACTTGAGGAGACATCTTTGACCCTATTAAGTATATATATTCTGCATCCCATCAACAGAGGAATCAAACTAGCCTGTGTGTCCGTCTATTGCAACGCAAATAACTCTCTTAATTTTAAAGCTATCTCGATGAAATTTGGTTCTTATTGTTGCACACTGTACGAGTATATAAGTCGGCACGAGCTGCATCGGACCAATATATCGTATAGCTGTCATACAAATTATCGGCTGATTTTTGTTATTTGTTAAGATAGTGTAACTAAATTTACTTAATCAGACTCTTTCTATATATTTAATGTGCCTATATAATTTGATCAAAATCGGATATAGATTATATAGATTATATAGCTGCCATAGCAACAATCGACCGAAATACAGATTTTTGTATGAAAGCTAGTTTTAATTTTAGAAATAACTTAACTTATTAATGCCAATTAATGTTAGATATAATATTCTGCTCCATTTTATAATACTAGTATAGAAACGATCGTAGGATATAGGAACCTGCAAGGGTATAGAACACTGCTGCCCAGAGGCCTATACGCAACCTAGAACCTAGAACCTTTAGAAGCCTTTTGTTCTGGTTTCTTTCATTCTCAATGTCACACACATTGTCAGCAAAGGCAGGCACAACTTCAGCTGTTAGCTCGGAACATTGAGCACCAATAGCTTCTGCAATGTCTTCATCTACTAAACATCATTTAAAAGTTCCTCAAATGGCATCGATCTATACCAAATTAGTACCAAAATTTATTGGACCTAGAACATATACGATATTCATTGGGCTAGCTGGCTTCGTCTGCGTATAAGATACAAATACACAAGCTAAATAGACCCGATTTGAATCCTTTTCCCATGGATGCAGAGTGTGCAATACATGCAAAAACAAAATGGGGTTAATTGAGGCAACATCAAGCGACGGGCGTGATGCTCGCATCGCCCAAGAAGCGGACATGCGGAAAAGTCTCGATTTGATTTGAGCACAACACGAAAAGGTCAAAGGGTTACACTAACAGAGAGAGTCGGAGAGTGAAAAAGAGAAGCAGACATCGCGACAGAGAGACCGTTAGCGTATTTAGCGGGCGTGCACTGTAGCCTGCGGTCGACATGCTTGCGGCTTGTCAGCGCTGCAGTGGCAACTTGAACCGTTGCGGGGCCATCAGCTGAAGTCATCGGCCAGGGCGAACGGGTGCGAGAGAACGGGTGAGGGGGGGGGGTACTTTGCGGGTATTGTGAGCTCCTCCCCGACTTGCTTGCCAATTGGAAACAATACCGTTTCGCTTGTTTTGCTTAGTTCCGTTTGATTTATAATGCAGCGGGTAGCCCAATCCAATAGGTCCCCTACCTACATCCCTCCCCCCACCACCACTCTGACAGCAACAACAACAGCAACTACAAGCGAAACGTTTGTCTATCGATTGTCGTCGTCGCCGTTGCGCTTTGAGGTAGGTGGAGTGAAGCAGCAACATGGACGCCATCATCATTGCATTGCCTGCTGAAAACCAATGAACCCCCCCCTCTCTCACTCTCTTTATATAGATATATATATATATATATTGTATATATATATATATATATTATAGAGTTTTGGTTTGGCCGCACGAAGTACGTTTTGGGTCCGGATCAACAACAACAACAAAAGTGTAACACAAAATACGTGAGTCGATTTCTGACAATAGTTGTTGCTCGGGTTGGGAGGCTGATTTTCTTTTCTTTCTATCTTTATTTTGTTTCCTTTGCCCTAATATCATTTCATTTGGCCAGGAACGTGAGTGGGGCGGCGATTTGCCAGCTTATTTTATGGCAAATGCGTTTGATTTTTATAGCAACTTGTAAGTTTTTGTTGCCATACAATTGATAAGTAACAAGCCCCCGCCACTCCCATTTTACCTCATTCCTCGCTTACAGATCGGCCCCAATGTGATCATTGCTCAATCAAAAAGCGTCCACAAGGCGCACGATTGTGCCACTTATTGGCCAGTGCACCGTATAGATTGGCCATAATGAAACGATGGGCCGGGATGGCCAACTTGGGCTGGCTAGGATTGCGACTGGGTCTCGGGTTTCAGGCTCTGTGCGCCATTAAGCTCGTTCTTTTAATGAAATCATAAATTACACCAACATCGCGCACCTACCTCAACAAACGGAGAGTCACAGTGGGATGCGCAAGCGAAAGATGCAACAAATTGGCTAATGATATACTGTGCGATTCAAGATGAGCTTTGAATGTCCAAGATATTGGGGAAAAGTAAAACAAATTGCTCTGATACTATCTGAAATTTAACTCTATTCTTTAGCTTAAAAAACTTACTTATTTTTTTAAATCGGATTAGTACAAAATTGATCTATCGTAGAACCTATCGAAAGATGATATGTAACCAAATAAATAAATAAAAAATCAATCAAAGTCAGATAAAATATTGAATATACGAGTACACAATAACATTAAATTCTGCGCCATTATATATAACTATGGAACAATCGGTGGAGATAAGAACCTGCATGGATATAAGACTTTCGACATGCCGAAGGTAACATTTCTTTCTCTTTTTTCTTTCTGGTTTCACTTAGTAATATTTATTTGACTTTGAACGTAATTAATCAAAGATTAGCTCATACGATATTTAGAGGTCTTGTTGAGAATGATAGGAAATACAGATTAATGAAAGTTCGATCTTAAAATGAGGTAATCATATTATAAACCTGCAGGAATCTTAGAATTTCTAATTGATAACTGTCTAACTATAATCCACTGTGCAGGCCGCTGTGCAATCTATGGCCACGACATGGTTGAACTGATCGGGCAAACCTATTTGCGGTTTAATCGAATTTACTGTCAGTTGCTGCCATCGCTGTCGATTGTTGTTGTTGTTGTAGTAGAAACTCAAGTTGCACTCGATGCTGGACATCATCTTGCATATGCTGCAAATGGCCAGTTGTGGCTCAGTTGGAAAAAAATGCCAAATTCGGCTAGTTTTAGTTTCTCTGTATTTTCTTAACGATTTTCCGCCTTTTCGTCATTAAATTTTAATTGTGTTGTATGTGCACTGCATGCCTCCTTGTGGTGCTGTTCAAAATTCGGCCCAACAAGCTGGGGAGGCTTCACTCATCTCGATCTTGTGCTCAGTTTGCTCAGCTCGCATTGGCTTCATTTTCTAGTGCGCTGAGTGCGAATTGTTTGCGCAAACACAAACACAAACGACGCGCTGTTTGCGCAGTCAACAACGCTTTTGTTTTCCTTTGCAATTTGTGGGGTGCAGCAGGAGGGGGAGGATCGGGGAGGGGGAGCAGGAGGTGACTGTGCTCTGCGACTGGGAATGGCTATGCACAGTGAAGTTGGAGTCTTATTTCTAATTAGAAATTCTTTACCCTTTGTCTGTCTGCCTGTGGAGGCTGCTCCCCACTCTCAACTCCCCTCTCTCTCTCTATCTCTCTCTCCCTCTTTCTGTGTTTCTCGCACCTCTCTTACTCTACGATGCTGGCAATGATTTTTAGCATTTAAGCGTTAAAATCTGTTTGTCCAGCGACGGCATCGGCATCGGCGGCAACTGCGTGTAAATAGAAAACAACAAACCACAGTCGACAGAGAGAGAGAGAAGGCAAAGGAGACAAAGAAGCGTGAAAAAAGTTTTTAGTTACGTTTTGTTTAACACACAAACACACAATGACACACACACTCGCAAACACACGCGTAAATTCCATCAAAGGCAGCACAAATATGAGTTTTATAAGCCATGAAATTATAATTTGACTCTCGAGTGGTAAGTGGTAAGTGCTGGAGATGGTACCAACTGTGGAACTGCATATTTGCCTAGCACATTAGCTCTTGTCCACAAGCCAGGCCCAGCCACCGAGATTGAGGCGTGCGAACTGCGCCACAAATGCTTGTTATATGTAGCCAGCAGCAACACCAACAACTACGACAACAACAACTGGCTGCAGCTGGCAAAGGGCTAAGGCGAAATAAAAAAGAAGAAAACAAAAAAAAAACATTTGTTTCTAATTAAAATCACCGCAGAAAGTGTCAAGCCCTTGGCGCGCCGAGCTGCTCGGCACATTTTGTGGGTCGCCTCAACACCAGGCCAGTGTTGAAGCAGGCTCGTTGGGGCAGTGTCGTTGCTGGCTCTAATCTAGCTTGTCATCGCGTGGCAGCTTTCTGTCCAGGGAGCACAGAGCAGAGCAGTGTAGAGCAGGCTGCCTGGCCGGACCGGGAAGTTTCCACGAAAATGTGCGACAGCCTGCTGACTAATGAGCCGCCAAACCGCGGGAAAAATGACAAATTCGCTGTGGCAACAACAACGACAGCAGCAGCAGCAGCAGCAGAAAACAGGGCAGCGGTGGCAGCTGGCAACGATTTGTAGCCCCGTTTAATATTTAAAACAAAAGACTGAGGCAACAAACGTGGCCGCAATCATTTACAAGCCACAACACATAACAGGCACGAACAGGCTACATTCGCCAGCGCATGTTACAGCCATTTTTAACACTCAAATGAGCTGATGTGCTCCTCTGGGTCGCTGGCTCCTGCTGCTGCTGCTGCCTGTGGCCAAAATGCAAATGAGTCGCGCCACGGCAATTGGATTCGAAATGCTGCTTCTGCCTCTGCTGCTGCAGATGTTCTGCGAGCAACTTTAACTAATTTAATTGATGATTTCCATTGTCAGTCGTCGTCGTCGTAGTCGTTGTCGTCGATGGTCAAAGGTGTCATCGTTGTCGTGGCTCAGCTGTTGCTGCCTCCCTCCTTCCTTCCAAGTGTATTCATTACCTTCAGTGAATCGCATAAATTGCAAATGCAATGAGTCGTTTAATTGGCCATTCTTGCTGCAGTCCTCGGCTCCGTCAAGCGCCACTTCCTCATGGGTCACCAAATACTAAAAAAGATTCATATATAAATCTTAAGTTGCTCGATTCGCGTTTCGATTGACCGATAATTGTAATAAATCCCCATCGGGACATAGCCTGCCTCGAGCCAGGACCGGCTTGAGGCCTCTCTTGCCAGTGGCCTGCTGCAATCATGCGTTAATTTAGTTGCATGTGAAGATTAATTAATTTTTAACGTTTTTTTTTTACTGCCGCTGTTGCTGCTGTCGAACAGCGGGTGTCGTCAGAGGGCTGCGAAATCGCTGTTTATGGCCGCCATTGGCAACGGCATTTCCATTGGCCTGGCCGTTGGTCGTACACCATTGCCAACAGCGGTTAAACATTTTTCCCGACTCGTACTGAGATCACAACGGCAATCCACATAAAACACACACAAAATACACAGAAGACTGCATACTAGACTAGAGATACTACTAGATTAGTAAGGAGATATGTTTATTGTTTCTATAACATATGTACATATGTATGTGTAGCAAGCATCTTCATAACAAGCATGAAAGGTACACCTTACCGAAATGTGTAAAAACCCTGTTGGGTTCTTGAACTGATTATGGAACTAAGTCGGAAAAAATCTCTATATAAATGTTCATAGAAATACACATAAACTGGCCTTATACATTTTATTCGTCCTTGCAGCTTATTAGCATTAGTATTATTCTGCATTTAATTTGGCTTTAGCACCGGAATAATTTAATACTCAAAATGGTATGAGGCTTTGTTTTGAAAAAAGAAAAATTCAACTAAAAATTAAATTATTGATTTGTGGGGCCGGGGGCGTGGTACCCCACATTTGAAATCAACTTGATCTGCGCCTGGTACACAGAAACCTTTATTCCAAATTTAGTGTCTCTAGCTCTTATAATAGCTGAGATCTGGAATAAAATGAAATGAACAAACTGAATCGAAGAAGTTCGAAAGCGAATGTAATCGAATGCAAATAAATATAGTAACTCAAAACTGTGCGAGAGGCATAAGTAAAAATAGGTTCTTTTTAATGCCACTAAAGGTAGTAGAACACAGCTTTAAAATCAACATACACATTTTAGCAAATAACGAGAGCAACAGTCGAGCATCATGCAACAGTGGTATACCCTTTGACCTCCATATACTCCAGTGTAAACATATGTACGTGCTTTCTCATTATTCTCAACAGATGGCAGAATAACAGAATAACTTCTGTGGTTATTGACATACAGAAATACAGATAGACAAACTTGGCTCAATCGACTCGTCTAGTGATCCTGAGCCCGCCTTCATCTGCCTGTTACATACATTTCTTAGTATACAATAGCATCTGCAGGGTATAGAGCCTTCGGTATGTACCCTCTTGCTCTCTGGTTCTTTCGCTGCCTTTGCTCAGTTCCCAAAGTGTTTCCCCATTTCCAATCAAAAGTTCATAAACTTTCGGCAGACGTCGAACAGCAAAAAAACAAGGCAATTAGGTAGATTCAGGTCATGCCAGTAAGATCGTTCTCGGGTATCAATTCAATTACCAATTCAATTCAATACATGACAACCTTCCGTAACAGGTCGAATAAAGATCGTGTCCAGATCCTGGATATATTAATCATCCAAAGAGCATCTTACACACGACCTTAAGCTCGATTTTATTAAAGGTATTTGTATTCCACTTTTAATTTGTACGAGGCAGAAAAGTCGGCCGGATTTGAATGTTCTATGAACCAAATGTTCATAGAACATACAAATCCGGCCGTCTTCTCTGCTCCGTACAAATTAAAGGTGGAATACAAATACCTTTAATAAAATCGAGCTTAAAGTCGTATATGTGAGATGCTCTTTAGATGATGAATATAACCAGGACCTGGACACTGTCTTTATTCAACCTTTTACGGAAGGCTATCATGCATTGAATTGAATTGGATGACGAACAATTTGTACGGATTTGTATCTGACACTAAATCCTTATTAATCCAGATTCTAAAACGGAATAATGTTCAAAAATTAATATATACAAAATTACAAAAGCGAATATTTTTTTGTATTTTTATATTTTTTTTACTTTTTTTAATGATTTCCCGATGGCTTTCTAACAATCTATGATAAAATATGAATTTGTAGGCTTGCCATTAGATGTGTGTGTCTGACAGGAAAGTCAAGGTACCTTGATTCGAAATATAGAAAGCAAAATATAATCAGGAACAAGAGTTGAATCTAATAGAGGCCAAGAACTCGGAACTAAAGTCAGCCAACAAGCATATAGAGATCTAAACTACAATATGTGTAGATATTTTTAGAATACCTCTTAGGAAGTGAACTTAGACCAGCAGTAAAATAAGAAGCATATTAAGAGTTAAGCACGAAACCTTCTCAAACCAGTAAGAAAAACAACAGTCGCGCAGCACGCGACAGTGGGATACCCTTCGACCTATGTTTCCGCGTAGTTTAATTTGTTAAATTCATACACATATGCACACGCTTTACAATTATTTTCAACAGATGGCGCTCGTCCGCCTTTTGGTTTTATGCTCATACTTTCTTAAATAACTTCTGTGATTATTGTCTGACCAAATTGCAATTTGGGAAATACGTAGATAATTCATTCAGTTTAGTATATGTTAAAGAAAGTTGTAACTTTTATACAGACCTTGGAAATTAAGTTCAAAAATTATATTTTTGATTTACCGGGGCGGTGGGCGTGGCACCTAACATTATAAATAAACGCCTCCTGCCTGTTACATACATTTGCAAAGTTAGTATACCCTTTTTTGACAATTTTAAATGGTCGAAGGGTATAAAAACAAAAACATTTATTTAGGTTTACAAAAGTTATCTGGATTATGGAAATGAAATCAAATCAAATGGAATGAAATGAAATGAAACGAACTGAATCGAAGATCGAAAGCGAATGCAATCGAATGCAAATAAATATATTAACTCAAAATTGTGCGAGGCATAAGTAATAGGTTTTTTAATGGGTTGAATATATTTTGGGAGAACATATAAATTTGCTGCCACTAAAAACACATTTTAGCAAATAACGAGAGGAACAGTCGAGCATCATGCAACAGTGGGATACCCTTTGACCTCCATATATTCCAGTGTAAACATATGTACGTGCTTTCTAATTATTCTCAACAGATGGCGCTCGTTAGCTGACACAAGTACTTGGAGTTTTGCTTATACTTTCTTGAAAAACTTCTGTGTTTATTGACATACAGACATACAGATAGACAAACTTGGCTCAATCGAGTCGTCTAGTGATCCTGAGCCCGCCTCCATCTGCCTGTAATATACATTTCTTAGTATACAATAGCATCTGCAGCGTATAGAGCCTTCTGTACGTACCCTCTTGCTCTCGTTCTCTCGCTGCCTCTGCTCAGTTCCCAAAGTGTCTCCACATTTCCAATCAAAAGTTCATAAATTTCCGCAGAGACCTCAAGCAGCAAAAAACAACAAGGCAATTTGGTAGATTCAGGTCATAAAGCCAACAGAAAATCATCAAAAAAAGTAAAAAAAATTATATTCGCTTTTGTACTTTTGTATATTCTAATTTTAAACCATTATTCCGTTTGAGAATCTGGATAAAGTAGTGTTAATAAGGATTTAGTGTTAGATACAAATCCGGCCGTCTTCTCTGCTCCGTACAAATTAATTTGCACGGAGCTGAGAAGACGGCTGGATTTGATCCTAATCTAAATCCTTATTAACCACTACTTTATCCAGATTATAAAACGGAATAATGGTTGAAAATTAGAATATACAAAAGTATAAAAGCGAATATAATTTTTTTGTACTTTTTTTAATGATTTTCCGTTGGCTTTCTGAAAATGAATGAATATGAATCTGTTGGCTTGCCCTTAGGTGTGTGTCTAACAGCAAAGTCAAGGTTCCTTGATTCGAAAACATATTTGAGAGCAAAAACAACGGTACCATTTTTCTAGAAAATTTAGAAAGCAAAATATAATCAGCAACAAGAGTTGAATCTAATAGAGGCCAAGAACTCGGAACTAAAGTCAGCCAACAAGCATATAGAGATCTAAACTACAATATGTGTAGGTATTTTTAAAATACCTCTTACGAAGTGAACTTAGACCAGCGGTGGGCATGGCACCTAACATTTGAAATAAACTTGATCAGCTTATATTACACAGGAGTCTTGCTGCCAAATTTGGCAATTCTAGCTTTTATAATAGCTGAGATCTGTGCGTTCATACAGGCAGACGGACAGACGGGCTGACAGACAGACATGGCTCAACCGACTCGGCTTGTGATCCTGAGCAAGAATATATATACTTTATGGGGTCTCCCACGCCTCCTTCTGCCTGTTACATTTGCACAAAGTTAGTATACCCTTTTGACCATTTTCAATGTTCGAAGTGTATACAAATAAAGCCGTCGATGATATCTCTCTAATATAAGAAACGAGATAATAAATGTTGAGATTTGATAAAATATAATGACAAAGTAGTTTTAATTCGGACATACTTATCTTAAATTCCTTAAAAATGACGTAGACAATTCATCATTTGTGGCATCAATCTGCAACGGGCGAATTATTTATTTTATATCATGTTCATATTTGCATAGCCTAAGTAGTAGAATAGACCCATTTCGAGGCGAACTTTGCCTCAAAATGATTCCTTTCCCATCGACAGCATGGCAATCCCGATATCCCGCGACGGGCATTTACACGCACGCTGTGATCCGGCAGAAGCTGCTGTGGATGTGGCTGAGGCCAATCGAAGCTCTTGAAAATCGCATGTTTGCAACCGCAATCGAAGTAAATGGCAAAATGTTGCCCATTCGTCTATATCTTTCTGTGTGTGTGTGTGTGTCTAGACTTGGACTCGGACTGGCATTGTAGTATTTATGGCTATTCATTTCGTGATCTACAGATTTCGCATGTGTTGCACGGGAATTTCAAGCAGCCTCTGCTCCCCGTTGCAAGTCCAGGTTCAGTCTCTGTCTGTCTCTTTCTCTCTGAACTTTGCTCGTTCACCTGGCCCTGGGCACGTACTGTGCAGACTCTCGTGTGTGTTTCGCGCGGATGAAATGATATACAAAATGCAAAGATATGAAGACACACATGTGTGTGTGTGTGTGTGTGTGTGAAATCGAATAGAAATCATTAGGGCCCCAAAATACACATAGTAAATCTCATAAAGAATTTGTGGCAATTTCCTGTTCGATGATTTTAATGCCGTCAACTGGCAGCAAACATGGGAAACTCAAACTGAAACAGAAACTGAATCAGAGAAGGCGACGACGACGACGACGAAGCAAGTCTTTGCCAAAGTCTTCCACATCCACACAGCGGGCACTGAGTCATGTTGCCGCCCAGTGAATCCGAGCTGGCCCTGGTCGTGTGCACAGTTCATCATGGAAACATAAAAATTCACTGCGTTCATAAAAATCTTCGTTTCATGCTGATGAGGAGAGCTCCAGTTTCCAGCAGCAGCAGCAACAAAATCGAAAAAATAAAATAAAAAAATAAAAAAAAAACAAAGCAATGCAAACAACACGTGAGAAAATCTCACCCGAAAAAACTTCGATGTGGGGACGCAAGAGTTTTGTGGCTGCCAGACGCGCTTCCCTTTCTCTCTCCCTCTCTCTCCCCCCCTGTTCCTCTTTCTTTCTCTCGCCTTCGACTTGGGTTCCGGGCGAACAGGCGCTCTACCGTTTTGAGTCGCGGCAAAGAACTTGAACGATTTTTATTTCTTGTTCAGCGACAACGATGGCGACTAGAGCGACGATATAGTAGGTATTTATGCTCAGATTCCTCCACCTCCCCCTCCTCTGCCCCCTCCTTCAGCTCCGCTGTTGCTTGCTCCGATGGGTTTTTTGTTTTTCTGTATGTTGTTTTTTATTTATATTCTCATCACAACTGATTGCGCTGCGCTCGATGCGATTAGTGTTAAAAGGTATTAAAGCGGCAAATGCACAACACACACACATACACGCGGACGAATGGATAGAGGAATGGATGAGATGAGGGCAAAGGGACACGGAGAACGGGGCACGGGGAATGGGAACAAACTGCGTTGTTAAAGGCAACAAAACGTTACAGTTGCTGCGACTGCCACTGTCCCACTGTGCCCCGCTTTTTTTTTTTTTTGTCGCCCATTGTCGCTCAATTTGACACTCCCCTGCCCCTCTCTCTTTGCCATACGCCTCTCTGCGAACGTCTGGAGTAAATTTGTTGTCATTTGATATGCGAGTCATGAGGATTATTAGGTTCAGCGACAGAGCAGAAGACCACAAAGAAATGAGACAGAACAACCTGGCGACGAGGGTTGCCACTGAAGTTATTTGATACGATCTGAACTCTAATATAACTAAGTTTGAGTTTATTAATAATATAGAAATAGTAATAATAAGTTTATTATATTTATAGTAAGTAGAATAGACATAGTTCATTTCTACTGCCTAAAGCTTAAATTATTTCTTAAATAACTTTTATGCTTATACAATCGCCAACAAATTTTGTTGATCATAAAGATAAGGTTCTATTCTTGCATATCGTTTTGATCTCTTTGCAATAACAAAACAATTTGTCAGCCAATTTGGAAGTCTATACAGGACGGACCTGGCTATATTGACACTGTTGTTGACGTTGGGATCAGGAAATTATTTCCCCTGCCTATTTTATACATTTCCTGCTTAGCACAAACTTAAATTACTCTTCTAAATTATTGATAGCCGGGAAAAAGAATATATAATACAGTTTCAGAATACCCTAGTATTGTTGAACATGTTGTTAGATATTGAAATAACGTATTTGAACTTGTAACAGAATTCAACATGGTATAAGTAAACACATTTTGCAGTTTCAGGCAACCCTCCAGTACTTGATAATGTATTCTTGACATATAGAATTGTTTATAGTTTAGCTGCAATTCCCTTTTTTATTTCTCTGCATTTTCATCTAACTTTCCCAACAATTTACACGCACCTCGCTCAGCTGTTTTGCGCTGCCTCGAAAGAAGACATTTGCTTGTGTCATCGTGCTGTAAGCGCGCTGTCCAATTCCAATCCCTAACCCCAACCCGTACCCTGCCCATAACGATAGCCATCCAAATCCCCCCATCAGCGTCAGCGTCACCAACGCCAGCTCGAGCAACTCCAGCGGCATCATCATCAACATCATCATCGTCATCAACAACAACGCACTATGGTCGTTGTCACCGTCAACGCGTTGTCATTATTGTCGTCTTTATGGTTTTATACTTTTTTAATTTGGAGCAAACTGTCGTTGAGCCGCGTTTTATGTTTGTATTTACCCTTCATTTCGTTTCGTTTCGTTTCGTTCATTCGTTCGGTTATTCGTTGGCATTCGTTTTGTCTCGTCTCGTTCTGGGATCGTTTTTGATATTTTGGCATTTTGGTTTCTATTTGGTGTTCGAATTGCTTTTAATTTGACTTAGAACTTGGGTCTTTAAGCCAGCATAAATCGGGCTTGGAATTCTTTTATGTATTTATTTTACCATATAATTTACACACTCCATTTGGCTGTCCCAGGGTCTCTCTCTCTCTCTCTCTTTCTTCCCCTTCCTCTCTACTCTACCTCTTCGCGGGGTTCTTGGCTCACGCACTTCATTAAGGCTTTGTTTGCCAAAGGTGTCGATTGGGTGCCGTTGCCTGATGCGGAGGCTGTTTGTCCAGCTACGGCTAGGAGTGGGGACAAATGCTTGCGCTGCTTGCACGCACTCTCTCCCACCACTCTTTCTCTGAATGTGCCCCTTGGCCATATTTGTCATCGTAAATATGTTGGGGCAAACAAAAGACTTAGGCAACAAACTTGCCTGGGCGCACACTGCGGCCAAACAAAACTAAAATTTGACACCTCATTTTGTCTGCGGTAATTTCTCAATAAAGAACCTAAAGTGGACAGAAAGACGTGTGGGGCGGAGAAGAAGGGGGCGCGGCACATTTGCTGCACCTGAAGCTGCGTGGGCCGAACCGGAATGTAGACGAAGTCATCGCGCCTCTGCCTCTTGCTGCCCCTTGGTCAGTCATTATGCAGACCACCGAGGAGACCACGAAGAAGAGAAGAACATGAACAGCAACAACAACAACAACAACAACAGCGACAGGCAACATGCGACGTACATGCGCTGAACGTGGATAGATTAGATCAATACCAAGCACAAGTGCCACCGTCTGCACTCGGCCCACGGCCCACAGCCCACAGTCCTCACTCTCTCTCGCTTCCTCAAGGAACGATGGACGATCGTCGATGTGTCGCTGCGATAGGCATTTAAATCTCCGGCCTGCGCCCAGTGCCGATGTTGTTTGTGTGTTGATTTTGCACTCGAATGTGAAACGTAACGCAGCTCAAGTGGAGCGTAGCGTAAAGTGCTTAAATGTTTCGATTGTTGTCAGTGCGGGAAGAGGGAAGGCGAGGTGGGGACTGGGCTGAGTCAAAGCAAACAGTAGGCACTGACACTGGCCTGTCCGTCATAGTCAGAAGGCAGAGTCAGAGCCCAGTCAGCTCAGTCGGCGGCGTTTTGGCTTCGTCTGCTTTATCATTTTGATGAAATCGGCCTGGGAATGCGTTGCACTTGTAGCACAGGCTCTCGAGGCTTGCAACAGCGCGACTCCTACAACGTCATCGGCTGCTTTGCATGCGTTCCTGCGAGAGTGAGTGAAATATGCGGCCGTTGTGAGTGACATGCGTTGGAAAATGGCCCATAATGAAGCGTATTTGCTTTGCATGCTTAATCACTGAATCCCCCTCTCTCTTCTCTCTTCTCTCTCTCTCTCCCTCTCTCTCTCTCTTTCACTCTCTCACAAAATCTGCAATTAAAATTAAAATTGAAACGAAAATAATACACAATTAAAGGCACGACTGAGTTACTCGTTTCTTAGCCGGCTCGGACTCGCTTCAAACTCGCTTTTTTCAGCGGCTTTGCGGCTAAAAATGCTGCTGCTCCAGTTTTTTTTTTTTTGTGTGTTTTTGGTTTTGGTCGCGCACTCGACATGCATGTTTAAAGACCCCGAACGAAATGTTTGTAAAATGGAAAATGATCTAAGCAAAAACAAGTCGAAATGTTTACAACGCCAGCGGGGCCAGTTAGCCAGTTAGTCAGTTAGCAAGTTGGCCATATGGAAATCTCTTGGTATAGTCGCGTTTAATGGGCGTCGTCGTCGTCGTTGCCACTGCTCAACATGCCCACTTCCCTCCCCTCTGCGCCTGCGGGGCAGCCACAGCTGACGGCTCAAGGTGAGAATTGTTTATGTTTTACGATTTATGTGAGTTTCTTGCACCGTAAAACATGTACGAATAGTTGTGCCAAACCTGTAATAATTCTGCCATGCAGAGAAGGTCACTTCAGCTGGAAATTGTCTATTTATTTAATCCATAAGAAGTATTTTGTTCAGCATAAATGTGATATTGCTTTGAAATGTACGAAGAACAGTCTAGTTTCATTTTATGCCACAATTTGATTAGGATAACTTTTAGAAATAGATTTTTCTTTTATTATTTTTTCTCTATATGCTTGTTGGCTGACTTTATTTCCGAGTTCTTGGCCTCTATTAGATTCAACTCTTGTTCCTGATTATATTTTGCTTTCTATATTTTCTAGAAAAATGGGTACCTTTGTTTTTCTCTCAAATATGTTTTCGAATCAAGGTACCTTGACTTTTCTGTCAGACACACACATCGAATGGCAAGCCTACAAATTCATATTTTATCATAGATTGTTAGAAAGCCATCGGGAAATCATTAAAAAAAGTAAAAAAAATTATATTCGCTTTTGTAATTTTGTATATTTTAATTTTTGAACATTATTCCGTTTTAGAATCTGGATTAATAAGGATTTAGTGTCAGATACAAATCCGTACAAATTATTCATCATCCAATTCAATTCAATGCATGATAGCCTTCCGTAAAAGGTTGAATAAAGACAGTGTCCAGGTCCTGGTTATATTCATCATCTAAAGAGCATCTCACATATACGACTTTAAGCTCGATTTTATTAAAGGTATTTGTATTCCACCTTTAATTTGTACGGAGCAGAGAAGACGGCCGGATTTGTATGTTCTATGAACATTTGGTTCATAGAACATTCAAATCCGGCCGACTTTTCTGCCCCGTACAAATTAAAAGTGGAATACAAATACCTTTAATAAAATCGAGCTTAAGGTCGTGTGTAAGATGCTCTTTGGATGATTAATATAACCAGTATCTGGACACTATCTTTATTCGACCTGTTACGGAAGGTTGTCATGTATTGAATTGAATTGGTAATTGAATTGATACCCGAGAACGATCTTACTGGCATGACCTGAATCTACCTAATTGCCTTGTTTTTTTGCTGTTCGACGTCTGCCGAAAGTTTATGAACTTTTGATTGGAAATGGGGAAACACTTTGGGAACTGAGCAAAGCGAAAGAACCAGAGAGCAAGAGGGTACATACCGAAGGCTCTATACCCTGCAGATGCTATTGTATACTAAGAAATGTATGTAACAGGCAGATGGAGGCGGGCTCAGGATCACTAGACGAGTCGATTGAGCCAAGTTTATCTGTATTTCTGTATGTCAATAACCACAGAAGTTATTCTGTTATTCTGCCATCTGTTAAGAATAATGAGAAAGCACGTACATATGTTTACACTGGAGTATATGGAGGTCAAAGGGTATACCACTGTTGCATGATGCTCGACTGTTGCTCTCGTTATTTGCTAAAATGTGTATTTATGTTGATTTTAAATCAGTGTTCACTACCTTTAGTGGCAGCTACATCAGATTAAATAACTCTATTCCATTCAGATTTAAATGTTCTCCCAAAATATATTCAACCCATTAAAAAAAACCTATTCTTACTTATGCCTCTCGCACAATTTTGACGTTTTGTCTACGTTCATAGGATCATAGGTCGAAGGGTATCCCACTGTCGCGTGCCACGCGACTGTTTTTCTTACTGGTTTCCACGCTACAAAGTTTATATATTTTTGAGCAGCCTCTACATTAGAGATAAGAGAATAGCTATAATGTCGTCCATCCATATGAATATAGAGAATGTTGTGCCGCGCGACCTCTTCCACCCTCATAAATCAATAATATATCAAACAGATCACATGTGATCACAAATCGAAATCGAAATGATCGGTTCGATAAGCAGGAATATACATAAATGTATATCTATGTGTATACTTGTATATCTTGTATATATCATATGCACTTCATATACACCCCTTTCAAATTCCGCTTGTTGTGATTCTGTCATGTATCAGCTCAGACAGTTCCGAAAAGAGGCGAGCGAAATTTCGTGACACAAATGGAACGTTGCCGTCGCCGTCGCCGTTGCCATCGCTGTTGTCGTGGCCGCCCTCGTAACTCAGGCTAGTAAATGCCTCGACTTGTACATGTATCGCATACGGTTTAACTCAGACGGAGAGTGGTGGACGGCAGTACCCCGCCCCCACTCGGACATTTGTTGTTGTTGCTTGCTTCATTTACAAAATCTGTGCGTGCGCATTTTTTCACGCCACGCAAAAGGTAAATTAATTTTATTTACCCTTCAATTGAGGCTCATTTTTCTTCATTTCTCAGTCAGCTGGGAGAGAAAAGAGAAACCCCGAGCTGCCTCGAGTTGAGGCTGAAAAAGTGTTTTCTCATTTGACACATTTTGCATTTTAAACTGCGTTGACAATTGCCGCCAAAGTGTTTGTTGTGTAAATAGAGCAACAGCAACAACAACAATGGAACGGAGGGAGAAGGGGCATTGGCTTGTGGATGCTGGGCACGTGAGTTGTGACTGTGATTGTGAATGTGACTATGATTGTGACTGTGACTGCGGATGCTGCGTCGCGTCTGTAGATTTGTCATAAGTTCGCGTTGACAAGGCGACGCTGGCAAATCGATGGCATCGAGCGATTATTCGTGTGCGTGTTGCCAACTTGTTTGCCAGATTTGCATGTTGCAACATGTTGTTGCAGCAGTCGCTGCCAGTTTCAATTAGTCATAATTTACGACGCACAATAATCAATGCGATGCGCGGCGGGGCGAATGAACTGAAGAAAGCGACGCGAAGTTGCACTTGTTGCAGCCAAACTGACCGCATCTGTGTGTGTGTGTGTGTGTGAGTGCATGGCAAACACATTTGCCACAAGCGCTAATGATGCATTGTGTGTGCTGCATGCTGCATGTGTTGGGGGCTGCAAAAACGACTTAAGCGTTTAACACGATCTTCAATTTGCGCGCAAAACACAATGCGAACGAAGGAAGGGGAAGGTGCAGGGGGAAGGGGATAAGGGAAGGCAGCACAGGGCACAAAAACAAAAAGGCCAGACAAAAGTCGTGCGACGATCGACGGGTGGAGCCGTTGTTGAGCTGCAGACTGCTGCAGCGTCAATATATGTGTGTGCGCCATGCTGTGTCGTAATCGCCAGTTCGTTGCTTAAGTCTTTCGTTTTGCCTGCCACTAAATATATCATCGATGTTGCCGGCTTGTCCCCCCACCCCCTTTCCGAGCTGCCTCTAGCAGACTCCCGCTGCCGCTGCCACTGCCACAAGCTCTGCCTATGCCTCAGCCTGTGCCTCTTCTTCTGCCTTACTCCCCTCTGCAATCCTTCGTCTCCTTTTCCCTTTCCCTTCTTCCTCTTCTCTCTCTCTCCCTCACTTAAAAATGTATGTTGAGTTAAGCTAAACGACGCTGCCGCTGCTGCTGCTTGGGCTGCAGCAAAAAGTGGCAGGCTCGGAAAGAATCGCATGTAGACGCCCATCAATGCTGCCACCGCAGTGGCAGGTTGAAATGTTGCCCCGGAGCGGAGGCAACTGGGCACGAAAGCGAAAAGCGGCGGCTGACTGGCGAAGGATTCTCCCCCCCCCCTTCCCGGCACCCTTTGCCCTGCGCTGTTGCCTCTGCCGCTGTTGCCTTTACCATTGAAATCGGATCTGGTACTTTCTGCTGTTCTACACGCATACAACAAACAACTGCAGCAACAACAACAACAACAACGAGATGCAGGTGCTGCTGCTACTCCCGCTGGCAACTGTCTCTCTGTGTGTATGTGTGTGTGTGTGTGTTGTTGTACAAAATTAACTACAAACAGCAGTACAAAATATTTTAATTAAAAATTCCTAATCGTGTGCGAAGCATTTTTTATCTGATCTCAGAGCTTGGAGCTGTGCCGAGCTGCTCCTGCACCACCTTCGCCATGGCCAGGCTAAAAATGTATTAATAAGAAAACGGCGAAAAGAAGGTTTGCGTGTGTGCGGCTTGCTCTCCTCCAACTGCTCCCCCTGCTGCTCCAGCTCCAGCTCCTGCTGCTGCTGCTCCTCGTAGAGGCTTCGGCATCGGTCTGGCTCGGCTCAGACGTATAATAAATTGCATTTGCCTACCAGCAGCAGCAGCACCACCACCAGATGCAGATAGCAACGGGCAGCCAGACGGGCAGGAAGGCAGGCAGGCAGGCAAGCAGTCAGTCGGGCAGGCCACAGTTGCATGCCACAGTTGCTGAGGCCCCTTGGGGCACGGCTTAGCCAGATATTTTTGCATCTAGATACTTTTGGCAGTAATGTGCGAAAATTTCATTGGGTGTCGAAAAGTTAAGTAGTGCTCGCGGCTGCTCCTGTCTCTGTGGAAGTTTCCCCCCCTCCTCTTCCTCTCCCCACATTCTCCGTATTGCATCTCTTTCTCCTTCTCTATCCTGCCCCGTCGCCATTTAATGTGAGAACTAAGCGTATTTGCCTCTTGAGCTTTCAATTTGTATTAAGTTGTTAGCATTGGCCTTACTCCTCTCTGCCCCCTCCCTCTATCTTCGTGTTCAAGTTGATGTGCATTGTCAGTTGATGGCAAAAACGTTTCGGGAAAATTGCTACGTTCTTTCTCGAGAGCGAGGCTTATCAATTTCACTTGGCTAATTGGTTTCAAATTTATGGACCTGTAATTGATATTTATGTATTGTGCTTTGCCTCGCTGGGGCTGCCAAACAGTTAGCTCTGCCTGCGAATGCCTGCGTAATTGGTCGACTATTTTGCTATAAATCGTTTGCTATAAAAAGCCTTGAGTCACACAGATCGAGCGTGACAGCCAGCAGCAGTAGAAGCAACAGCAGTAACTACCAAGAGCAGCAACTGCAACTTGCATTGGGATTAAGAAATCTTGAGGCGAGTGGAAAAATGCATTGTCTCATGAATTGTCTGTAGATTTAGTTATCTTTATAGAGAGTATATTCATTTAAAAGATGAATAGAGGAAGACATCTGCAAACCTATTAAGTAAAGTTCAACTGTATCTGTTAGTCTGTCTCTCAGTTTCATCTCCACATTTTAAATAAGTTAGGTTAGCAGTCATAATAATTGTCCGTATATTTCAATCAGTTTTCAAGATATCGCAACCAAACTAACCTCATCTTCCTTTTACTATATCTTGGTATTATTAACTAAATTTCAGCAAAATCAAAGCATTAAAACATATAGCTGCCATAGAAACTCTCCAAAAACGGCCAAAATTTCAACTCTTGTATGAGAACATATATCATTTTCTAAGAGAGTGCAATAAAACTTTGCAAATATGAGTCGTATAGTATAGAAATACATATTGTTTCTTTTTATCGAAATCTGATAACTATATCTAGTAAATCTAGTAAACAAAAAGAATGGACAGTAATTTATGTCAGCAATTGCAATAAATTCTTATACTCTACCTATTTAAATAATTAATTTATATTTCAATATCTGTTAATCATTCATACTAGTCAGATCTGTTACATTCATTAAGCTTAACCTTTGTCGTCTATTTCTCTGACTCACATCACCAGGGCAGGCAAATCACAAAAGGGAATACCTGAACAAAAACATTGAACATCGTTTTCGAATCGCTTCGATTTGGGATTTCGGTGCTGTGTGTGAAAAACGCAACGAATAACGAAACGAAAACAAAGAACGCGCTAATTAAAAATGCTAAAGTTTTAAGCTTCTCCATCTCCCGAACGACGAAATTCCAGCCTCCTTTTCAGCTGTCCGTTGGGCTGCGACGGCAACGGCGCTGGTGAGGGCGATGGGGAATGGGATTGGGACTTGGACTGTGACTGCGACTGCGACTGGGAGTGATGCGCCGCAGTAATTTCAGTACGAGGCGATTCAAGTTAAAGTTCGGTTCGGGCTGAGTTTTTCTGGCTGGTTTCTTCTTTATTTTTTTTTTTTTTTGGGGTTTTGTTGTTCTTTGTTGTTCTCTGTTGTTGTTCGGCTCTTATTGTAGTTGTAAACAGCGCTCGGCTGTCGATTTCAGTTCTGCTTCTCGGCTGTCAGGGAGTACAACAACGCCCTGGCAGGGCAACTCCAACTCGGAGTCTCCAACTCGACTCCAAGTCAAACTGAAGCGAAACCATTCATCTTTTGCCGTTCGAAGGCCTTCGAAACTGGTCTGACAGTCATTTGTTGCCGCTCTCGCAGGCTCTGGAACTTGGCTGGGATTGGGTTAGCGTGTTGCTTATCCAGCACCAGCTCCAGCTCCAGCTCGGCTGGAAATTTCCAGCGAAATGCTGAAAATGTTGCCACCGCAGGACTCGCGCAGGCCGAGAGACTTTATAGGTATTTTAATTAGTTAAAATTCTGTACCCTTTGACGCACACACACACAGAAAAACATGAATGGGAAAGGGGGCCCCTTAGGGACCACCGTGCTGTGCTGTGCCCCATGTTAACATAACTCTTCGCTCTAAACGATCAACAATTTTTCTATTCTTCTGATCTTCTCGAATTGATTAGAAGCTAATGAAGCCTACTCAGCCGCAGCAAATCCAATAAATGATGTGCCTACGATTACGTTCACTATGATGATGATAATGATGATGACGATTACGATCTCCGCTCGGGAGTATTCAATGCGCTTTCCAAAGCCAAATTAAACTGTCGACTTAAGTCGCAGCTCAGCTCAGGCGACACTCATCCGGACACTGACAAGTGTATGCCAGAAGGAGGCGGGCAGTCAGGCCACTAGGCAGGCAGCCAGTATCATCCCTGCCTGCACCACCCCGTGCTCGAGTGCCCGCATCAGCATCAATAGAATTATTAAACAAGTAACAAAAGGTACAATAAAACACCCTTCTGCCAATTCGTAGGTAGCTCTGCTCGGTGCAATGAACATTATATATAGTAAGTTCTTTATTTTTATGGAAATTTTATTTGAATTTGAAGAACATGATTACCAATTTATAGGGGCGGTGGGCATGGCATCCTAGAATTTAAACATGTATTGCCTGCGCATGACATATTTAAGTCTTCATACCAAATTTAGTATCTCTAACTCGTAAAATTCCCAAGATCATCGCGTTCATACGGACACAATAACAAGAAATTTGGCTATCTCCACTTGTATACTGCTTGTTTATACTTATTGGTATCTGCCATGCCTTCTGCTACCTCTTACACACCTTTACACACACTTGGTATACCCTTTCTTAAGCATTTTCAACGTAGGGTACTTAAAAAAGAACTTGCTACACTTTTTATTGTTCTGTTTTAATTGCGAGCAAGTTGACTGTGGTCTGTGGGTTTCCCCTTGTATCAGCTAAGGGAGTGGGATGGAACAGGGATGGGAGGTGGTGGTGTGAGGTGTTTGTCAGTGTTGTCTGGGGGTGGGCTGCACTTGAAAATTGTAACAGAAAGGCGAAAAATGATAAATGATTAGGCGAACCCTTAACCCTTGTCGTGCCTCGCACAGCTGTTGCCTTTTCCATGTCGAGGTGCGTAACACAAAATCAAAGCACAACCCGACAGTAAGAGAGAGTAGAGAGGGGTTGGTGGAGGGGGGAGCGGAGCACTTACAGCCACGAAAATGTAATAAAAATGTGCGTCTAGCCGGCACTTCATGTAAATCATGTCATGTCAAAATATTTTGTTGCCCCAACGAAAAGTGGGGAGTGGACAAGAAGAAGGAGAAAGAGAAGGAAGAGGAGAAGGTGGCAACAGGACGGCAGCAGCGACGGCAACAGGAGGCAGCTCACAAATGAGCATCATCCTGGCGAGGCACGCGGTTGCAGATCGCAATCACCCAAAAGGTAAGGTAGCCCAGGCCGGGCCGCAGTTGCAGCAGTTTGGGGCGTCTGTGGCGCGAACGTGCAAACATGTTGCACATGAGAGAAGCTGCCGCTAAAGTACTTGTACTTGTCATATTGTTATGGATTTATGGCAACACGAGCAGCGCCATAAAAATGACATATGCACGTGCATGCAACCAGACAGGGGTGGTGGGGAATGAGAGCAGGGCGGGGAGGGTGAGGAGAGGGTAGGTCACTTCATGCAGATTGTATGGAGTCGACACTCGGTTGCAGTTGCACATGTTCGCGCGCATCGATTGGCAACATGAGCACGCGCAGTCGGTCTGCCCCTGCCTTCATCCCCCTCCTGTCATGCACCCCGTGCCACCCCTAGCAACTCTAACGCCTAATTAATCCCCTTTGTTCGTGTGATAATTTGCCGTCCATGAGGTTTGTCCTGATTTCAGGGGCGGCTTTAATGAGGCGTGTGCGTTGCAGATCGTTGTTGATGAACTTGCCACAGCAGTTGCCTCATGCAACATGTGTAAGGTTCCCAGCAAGTCAGCAAGTTGTCAGCTCAGGTGGAAGGTTAGAGATGAGACAACTATCGTTAACTGTCAGAGGCTTTTCGCGGTGTGGCAGCCAAATTTAGCTTTATCTAGCTTTGCTGCGGATATAGATGAGGCAGGGAAAGAGACAGAGACAGACAAGCAGAGAGAGAAAGATATCGAAAGAGGGAGAGATAGATAGAGAGGGGAGGGCAGTACAGGGCATCCTCACAAAGCACTCACTACGCAAACTGAAATATGGCGCATAAATCCGCAGCAGCAAACAGCAGAGCTATAATAAGGTTCATAAACAACTAACCTCGGCCAATGTTTTGCAGCCACAGAACTGAATATTTGTATATGTCTGTCTTTATATGTATATATATATCTTTCTCTCTTACCCTCTCTCTCCCTCTCTCTCTCTCTCTTCCCCTCTCTCTGCTTGTCTGTCAGTTCATCTGTCTCTCTCTCTGTCTGTTTGACTGTTTGTTGCTGTCGAACCTAAACCACACAGTGTAAACGCCCTCAGTTGCCACTGCCAGTGGCAGCAACAACAGCAGCGACAACACTTGCACGACTGCAGCATACCCTGTAAAATAGCAACCGTCTGTTTATGCGCTCAAAACTACACTCTATGAACTGAAATTTGGACGAGTTGAAGTCCAAATGTTGAGATAGTTGTTTATATACATATACCCTGTAAAATTGCAGGGTCCGTCATGAATATACTGCATGCCTAAAGAAATTATTAATATATAACAGAGTATAAGTAGTTTAATATTTTACAGAAAAAAAGTTATATAACTGATTTAATCATTATTCTCATATTATACAGGGTATAAGCTACATAAACTACAACATTTTACAATATATAATATACTATACTTAACTTAACTACTATGCAAACCTAAATACCCCACATTCTTACACTACAGGGTATTAGCGGCCACTGTAACCACAAAAACACTTGAGAAATCTGTCATAAAATTTCGAGTGTGGCATCTACGATCCACAACTGGTTGGAAAATTGCCAACATATTTGACTGTTTGCTTAATGAGTGAAGTAGGCAGGGGTTGCTGCCACAGGCATGCCACAGCCAGAGGCAGGCAGTGGTTAACAATGGGTGGTGGGGGGTGGTGTTGGCAGTGCAGGGCGCGTTTAATTGTGCGTTCGCTGAGCGCGTTTTGATTATTCAATATGTTTGATTTTTGGATTTGCCACATTTATGGCGCGTGCTACGTGCAACATGTTTCGAGTGTGGCACTCGAACAGCTGTCGCAGGTTGCATGTGCTCGAAAAAAGAAACAGTGTAAATGGGATAATAGCAACAACAACAACAGCAGAGTTATGAAAGCAAAGCGGGGAGAGAAAAATGAAAGCTAATTTTTAGTGAGAGAAAGAGACAGAGAGAGGGAAAGAGAGGGAGAGGCAGGCAGAAACTTTTGCGTCAATTGACTCACTCACTGTGCATCCCACTGTACACCTACATACATATCTCACTGTCCACTTGTCCCACTGTGCGTCTGTCTATTATTAGCCAAGCGAAAACAATGTAAGCTTCACTCGCGACAAACTACAACAACAACAATTACAGGCACTCCACACACATACACACACAGAGCAAGACATTGCCAATGTAATCCCTGGAGTCTGCTGGCTCAACTGGCCACAACGAGAGCCACCAACGCAAAAGTCGTCAAGTTGTTGTGTTATACCCACTAAACAAAGCTAAGAAAAGTGTTATGAGTTATTGTTAATCAGAAAATGTGTAAAACAGACAGAAGAAGGGGTTTCCGTTCTCACAAATTGCATATATGCAATTTATGTCTTCAATTTCTTCTGTATGAACACGAAGATCTCTGAAACTAAAAGATCTAGAACTACTACATTTTTTAAGAATATGTCTTATCATAGCACGCATCAAAGATAGCTTGAGAACTTGACCACGCCCCCAATAACCTCTGTAAAAGAATGAAAATCGAATAGCAAGTGTCATTACAAATCTAGAATGTTTATTTTGGGTGTGTATTGTAATTAATATAATACAAACAATGTCTATGAATTTCCTTGCGATTAAAAAATAAATATAGAACTAATTTAAGAAACAATTTTACTGCGCAAACATATTACGCTTTTTGTACAGGGTATGTCACTGTTGAACACATTCGTCTAAAGCTGACTTACTTGTTGTTGCTGTTGTTGTTGCTGTTGTTATTGCTGTTGTTGCTGCTGTTGTTGTTCGTCGCCTTATAGCCAATTTTGATATAACTGAAAGCGTCAATTATACGTGAAATTTATGATGCCGTGTGAAGAATAACACCAACTTGCAACATATTTGGACAGCCTGTTGCTGTTGTTGTGCTCTCGCTGTTGTTGCTGTGTTGCTGTTGTCGCCGTGCAATTGCCGCTCTGGGATTTCGTAGATATGCCGTTGATAATGCCCCATTGTGGTGCTGCAAGAAAGATGACAAAGGAGGCAGCGTTTCAAGTTGTACGCCCACCACGACAACAACAACATCTCGACAGCAGCAACTGTTGCTGGTCTGGGCAATGGCTAGAGAAGACATTTTGGGCACACACCAAGTCAATTTGTTTTATCTATTGTCGAACAAGAGACATGACACAACGGCACAATGAGATTTAGTGTGTGTTGTTGCCGTTGCCTGTTGCCGTGTTGCTGTTGTTGCCGTGTTGCTGTTGTTGCAGTTGCAACAATGGTGAGGCAAAGCAAATCAGCGACATGATTCGATATTTAGATATGCGCAGCTAAGAAATATGAGCCGCTAACAAACACAGCAACAGCAACTGCTGCAACAACAACAGGAATAACAACAACAGTTGCTGCTGCCAATGCTGGCAACAACAAAAGATGCTGCCGCATTGCTAGTTGCATTGTCCTTTGTCCATTGCTGGCTGCATGTAATTGCCAAGTTTGTTGCTATTGAAGTCTTTTGTTTAGCTGCCCCAAGTTGCATTTAAATTTGATTTATACACACGCGGCCTGCTTATAATTGGGCACAGTCGTCGTCGTCGTCGCTGCCGCCACGCTGTCTGTCTAGGCAACAACAACAACAACTGACGACGTTGACAGCGTTGCCCGGGCCATAATAGGCTGCCCCCTCAGCCCCCCAAAATGGTCACAAATCATAAGCGTAGCGGGATGCGGCATTGCCCATAATACCAGTTGCAATTTCAGGTGTTAATTATGCGCCTGCAGCAAAGCAGCAGCCGTCCCCAGGCCACGTTGGGCGCCCATAAAACACGTCTGCGCGCGCGCATTTTAAGTAGAACTAGAGCACAGGCACAGTGGGCAGCGGCACAGTGGGCAGGCACAGTGGCAACATAATTAAGTTGAAATCATAAAAAAAAGTGCCTGAAGACACACGCGCATGCGTGTAGGCAGCAGCGACAGCCACAGCAACACGAGTGCCGACAGCAGCTAGCCACGAACGACAGGCACGACTCGGCTGCACTTCGGCTCGGGCAACTCCATTAACAAGTCACAGAGTCGCACCGCAGGCACTGGGGACGACCAATCAGCGTGTGGCTAAAGAGCGTCGCGCAAACGCAGAGAGTGCTGTGCACTTAAACCGGTTAAAGCGCTAAGAGAGCGCAGAGCCGAACACGATGAGCGCCGAGTCGAGGCGAGAGCCGAGAGACAAAGCTCTGCTGAGTGAATGTGCCCAGCGGCGATGGCAGCCTCGGCAATCAGTCGCAACTTGACGCCTGAAGCGTACGCAAGCAACGCACGGAAGCAGCGCATGTCGTTGTCGTCGAACAAGATCTCTTTCTCTCTCTACTCGAACTCGAATTTGATATTCGAAACAGCGGTTGGTAACGAAGCGCGTGTTTATTGTTGTTGCTGAGGGTAACTCTCTGCGCCCGCTCTCTCTCTCTCACTCTCTCTCGCTGTCGCGTGAGTTGCTCCGCCCCGTGTGGCTGGTGCTGCTGCTGCTGCAGGCAGAGAAACGCCGCAGGATACGCTCGGTCGATCTGCTTAGTTGAGCGCCGCGCTTCGAGCAGTGCAGAGCGCTGTAAACGGTAAACGGCGTTGCCAATTGGGATTATTGTGTGAGTGTGCGTGCGTATGCGTGTCTCTATCTGTGTGTGTGTGCGTGTGTAACTAATCAATGAAAATGATGTGAAAGTGTTAAATGTGTTACAATTAAATTGAATTGCTTTGCTGATTACAACAAATGAGCCTAACAACAACAACAACAACAGCAGCAGCAATCAAGAGAAGAGGAGAATGCAATAACAACAACAACAACAATAGCAACAAAAAGTGAATGAGTGAATGTGTGATTTATTTATTTCTTTTGCGGCAAAGTAACGGAATCAGAAACGGAAATAAAGCTCAATTACGCATACAATAACTACACGCACACACACTTACACACACACACACAGAGAAAGAGAGAACTCAATGTGTGTGTGTGTTTAAATTTGTTAATAAAAGCGCTTAAGTAAAAGTGCAAACAATGCGAATGCGAATTGCGAAAACTAACGCGAGCACAGAGTCGACAATAGCCAAGCAACAACAACAACAGCAGCAACAACAACATTCATTGATAACGCAGCGAACGAAATGGAATTGAAACAGCACAGCGAAGAGTGAAAGAACGAGAAGAAAGAAAATAGCACAGGCACAAATAAATAATAAAATGCACGATAACAACAACAATAACAGTAGCAACAGCAGCAGAATTCCAGTGATAATGGAAAAGTGACAAACAGTAGCAGAGGGAAAGAAACGGGGGAGAGTAAAAGAAGCAGAGCAAGCCAGGGGAGTAACAGAGGAAGGCATCATGAGAAGGGCAGAGAGTAAGAGAAGCGAGAGGGGGTCAGCAAAGGCGTTGCGAGGGAGAACTAGAGCAGAGAATAGGGAGAGGAACATATTTCCATAGTACAACACAGAATTGAGTGGAGATCAATGTATGTATGTGTATGTGTATATGTGCCATATAGCATGCCATATAGTAAGCTGATAATGCCAACTGAACTGACGACAATGGGAATGTGAAGTCAAGCAAATGATTGAGAGAAAAATTAAACTTATTATCTCAGTCTGTTTAGGTGTCATACTTCCAAATGGATTTACAACTCTCACTCCTTCTTCCTTGCCATCTCTCTCATGTTTAACCTGCCTCCCTTCCTCTCTTCACTCTTTAGAGAGAGAAAATCATTTGTTTTAGCTTAGTTCGTTTATTGTGTCAATCTTCTTATCGTATCTCGCTTATCCTTCTTTCCTACCTCATCCTTTCTCTGTCTACCTCTATTCATTTGCCTTTCTCTCTCTCTTATCATCTGCCTGCCCTTTCTTTCTCTCACTCCTTCTTCCCCTCTCTCAGTTGACATTTGCATTTTCCCTTTCTCATTTTGCACAACTTCAATTGCGCCAATTGTCAAGTGCAGCAGGCAGCGCAGCAAAGGCAGCAGCGAAGGCAGCGCACTCTGCTTCACTTCCGGCGCTGCCTCTCTGCAAAGTCAACGACTTCCGCTCGTGTGAGAGGGAGAAAGAGCACTGGAGAGGGGGCAGAGGAAGCGTAGCAAATTACTTAATTAAATGGACAATTAACACCCGATGCCGATGCTAAAGAGACACAGAGGCGGGCACAGGCCAAGCCAAAAGAGGCGGCACAGGGCAATGAGAAGAGAGAAGAGAAGGAAGGGGCAGGCAACAGGGCAAGAGGGGGGATAATGGGGGTTGAGTAATGTGTTCAAGAGTGAAAATATCTGTAAATTAATATGCGCACAAGATGCAAATTGCTTGTGGCCAAACAGACACGGCAGCAGCAAAGGCAACTGCAGCAGCAATAGCAGCAGCAACTGCAGCAGCAACTTGCAACATGCAGCAGCAGCAACCGCAGCCACAGCGTTAAATTAACATAAATTGAATTGCATTTGCATTTGCTGCACGTTGCGCCGCTTTGCGGTTGCTGCGGTTACAGGCAGCACCATCCACAGCAACAGCGGCAACTGCAACTGCAACAGCGGCAGCAACAAATGCGTGTCAATTAGCGTTGATGATGCGTGCTTAAAGGCGAATGAGAAATGGATTTTACAGCCACTTGTCGCTCAGTGTGTTTCAATTCCACTTTGTTCGTTTACAACAGCAACAACAACAATAACAACAACCACAATAACAACAGCAACAACAACAACGACTGGGGCCTATCAAGTGGGGAAGTGTGTGTAAAGCAGAAAAGCAAATGAGAAAAGCATAAATAAAAAACCAAAATACAATGCAAATAAAGCAACAACAACAACAGTGACAACAATTGTAGGGGAGCAACTGTTGATAACAACAACAACAGCAATAACAACAAAAATGATTTGATATATAAAAAAAATATATAGAAAACAAATTCTTAACTTCGGGCATGGCCCGAGCTGTGTGAGAAGTGTCTGTGACAACAACAAGTGAAAAAGTAACAACAACAACCATAAACAACTACAACACTAACAACAACAACAACTACTACAAAGGGCAGCAAATTGGAGCCAGCATCGTTTTCTCACAGAATGTTCAAAATGTTTAGAAAACATTTTCGGCGAAAATCAACAAAAGGCATCACAGCAACAACTGCGACAGCAACAACAACAAGAATAGAAACAGCAACAACAGACAGAGAAACAGAATCAAGAACAACAACAACAACAACAGCATTAACAGGCAGCCCCAGCATGAGTGAAACGAGGCAAAGCCAACGGCCGCAACGGCAACAACAGCAACAACAACAACAGCAACATCTTCGACTGCGTTCGTCGTCGTCGTCACTGATCGAGGATTGTCGATCATTAAAGTCTGCCTGCAACTTAATTGCTTTAATTTTAATATTGTTAGTCCATAAGGTAAGCAAAAATCACTAAAGCAGAAGAAGAAGAAGATGAAGAACGCGATGGCAACACATATGCGGGTGTTGCTGTCGATGATGTTGGCCAAAATACTGGGGCAATATACGTTGCGATATACGATCAAGAGTTGATTCAACTTTGCCCAAGGCACAGAAACAACAAAAAAGTCTGTGGGAATTGATTCATGAGGGTGCCAAGTCTCTTATTTTTTCGGTTTTTCGCAAGAATCACGCGGGGAGATTGAAGATTCAGACTATGCTCAGAATGGTTAGCGCCAAAAGAGTCGATATTTGTTTGCTTTTATTTGCTATCAAACTGGAAAGAGATGTTTAGTGCATCTGGCAGATTGAATTATTAGATATGCTTGATAATTTTTCAGAATAATCAATCAAGTGCATCTTAAAAAGTTCTGATGTTTATTTCGGCTTAGTTAGAAACATTAAAATATGGTTTATTAATCTAACTCTTATTTTAAATAAATGGCATAAAATACACACAAGAAATGTATGTTCTCGCTTTAAAATTAAGCTCTCAATACTTTTCTTTTTCGATTTACGAAGTTTAAATGGGTCGTGTACAAATTCTAAAATGAACTTTAACTAGAGAGAATTATTAGCAATATTGTCATCAAGTTTGGTAACTCTAGATCTTATAGTATTTGAGATTAAGGTGTTCATACGGACAGAAAGGTCTATGTCTCTAATGTTGATGGTGTGGGGTCAGTTATGCCTACTGCTGCCTGTTATATATGTATATTATCAGTGGACACAATATTCCATGACTGATTCTTATTCAATTTAAATGATTTCTACAAAATGATATCACGAAATTCAGTGCAGCTCTGACATAATTCCTTAATTTCTTTCCCAATCATTGCAAATGTAAAATTTCCAATGTATTACCCAGAGTACATTGCCCCTTTCCCTCCCCAAGTAATCTAGCGTGAAATCCTAGCTAATCCGAGTCGACTTCATGGTAAATCGATACTTTAATTGTGCTCTACGTTTCTCCATTTAGTTGCATTTAATACTCAAGATACATTTCCATTAAAGTCGAAGTGCGCCATAAAATTGGTTTAACTGTAAGTGCACATGATTCTCAGACTATCGCACGATATCGATAGGCATGTTACTTATCGGCAACTTGGACACTCTCAGCTCGTTTCAGTTAACTGGGTTTTTATGGCAGTTGTTAATTTGATCGGCTTGGAAATATCCATAAATTATGTGAAGACAATTTTCGCATTAATTTGATGTAGTGTTATATGGGAAATTAAAGATTTTTCCCCTTTCGATTTCGATTATTTTTAGTGCTGCTGTCGTTGAGAGTCAATACCATAAGTTAGTCGTGGAGTTGATGAGGAGAAATTCACTCCACATGAAGGTGCTATCAACTGGGAATCTCTACTCACGTTACACGTTTTTGGTCGTAATCTTTATAGACCCATTCGACCAATTTGGGTACCGCTGTTCGGGGGATACTCGGAAACAGAAGTCTTTAACTGACCACGAGTGAGTTCCCACGTGACTAGCACAACGGTAGTCATGCCTTGGGGGCAGTGCGGAGGGCGTGGCCAGCATAAAGTGTTACACAAAGTGGCTAAACATGTATTGAGATGCCCCAGCGCGGGGCAATTAAACAGAAGTTTGGGCCTAGGGATGCATATAAAATTAATCTTAGCCTTAGCGATCGAGGAACGGGAGAAACAATTTGATTAATACGCTGCATGGGATGGCCAAGCTACCAGGCATTAGAATGCCTAGTTTCCCTTGCCCCTTCTCCCAGTCGAGGCTATCAAATTGATTGCGCACATTTATCTGTTTTCCCGGAGTTCTCCAACGGAATGCATCGATCGAGCTATAAAAGTCGTCGGCAAATGAGAAATGGTTGCCTAAATGGACAAGCAAGGGGTACAGCGGGTACCAGGGATGGGGTTGAGGTCTCTACCTCAACTATTTAGTTGTTAATTAAGCAAATAAAAGTTAAATATATTTTGTAGCAGCGATTTATGCTTCCAGGAAATGTCTTAACCCTGCAGAGTTGTCCTCCAGTTTGCCTCCGCATTAACCCAGTTTCATTTGCAGGCTCAGCTGACATGCGTAAAGCGCTTAAGCTGCTCATAAGGCTTGACATTTATTGATCATAAGCTGCGTATTAAACTGCCAACTGGCAGCCCCAAAGAAAGGGGTATATTCATAAAGATTTTGCGATTCGAAAGGCAAAGCTCAAATGAGTTGGCGAAATGCGCAGCCGCAGCCGCAGCTCCCACGATCGTGTGTCGGTCTTGTTGTTGTTGTTGTTGGTATTTATCGCAGTACTTAAGGCATCAACAACAAAACAGTTGCGGCTCATTAGGGCAAAACTTATTGATCTTGCGATATTTATAATTGCGTTTAATGAGATTTTGCATAAAGGCTGTTCATGCCCCATAAAGAGTCGGATATATAAGGCAAGTGCTTCTTCCTTTTTGAAGTCTTGGCGCCGCATTACAAATTTCTTCCCCCCTCTCTCTCTCTCTGTGGCTGCTTGGGGCATCTCATGTAGTTTATCTAATCGAATTGATTACGTCAAAGTTTGTCTCGTACATTAGCGCGCGATTGCGAGAATCTTTTCGGGGCGCAGGTGAGAGTCGAACAGGTAACTGGGAACAGGTAACAGGGTTGGGGCAACAGGTAACTGGCAACTGGCAGGCAGCTGCACTTGCCACACTTGCCACAGCCTTGGCTCATGAATGAAAACGCGGCCCAAAAAAGAAATGCGATAAATAAATAGTAAGCACAGAGATACGGAGAGAGACAGAGAGAGAGAGATAGACGCAATGTGGAAACCGGTTTCAGTCTCAACTCAACTCGATCAAGAATCCAATCAACTTCTGACTCGCTGGGGCACTGACCAAACTGATCACAGAGAACCAAAGTCAAGCTAAACTTCAACTGCAACTCCAGCAACAACTGCAACTTCAACTGCAACTGGGGACTGTCTGCTGACTGCTTTGATTGATCTATGGCATGTGGAACGTTGCAGCTGCAGGTGCAGAGAGAGTCGCAGCCGTGCGTCGTCGCCAATCTGCCGTTAGGCGTGCGCGCTCCTGGTCTCGGTCCTAAGGCCAAATTGCAATTTATCTCTAATAAACTTATCAACGCTGCTGGCTACCAAGAGTAGCAAGACCAAACCCAGTCTAAGTCCCAGTTGCAGCCTCAATTCCAGACTCAATCCCAGCCTCCTCTACTGCTAATAAATTGCCTGAAATATGAAACCGTAAATGCTACGCATTTCCAGTTCCCAGTTGCAGTTTTTCATTAGCTTTTTAGCATATTTCGTAATGAACCCTAAACTACAAAGTTGATGGCGTGGACAGCGCCGGGACTGCGGCTGGACAGTGCTCGGGACTAAGTTATGTTTGCCCATTAAGGCCCCCAAGCTCCGATCTAATGTGTTATTAATTTTATGGCAAATTCGCTTATCGATAGAGAGACTACCGCGTGCAGACTGGCACTGAGAATGGAGCCGGTATAGAGAATGGTACTCGTAGTGGCACAGGGACTAAGACGGTGACTGGTAGTGGTAATGTTACTGGGACGGGTTATGGCTTGTGGTACTGCCTCTGGTACTGCCAGCTCTGCAGCCCCGTCTCCTGCTGGTGGCCAACAAAGGCATTCTAAATTATACAAGCAGTTGGATATCGCGTTTGATTAAGTGTGCCGAGCCACACAAACAGTCCAGCGATCTCCTTCCCATTCCCATCTCCGTCTCCATGCCCGGTTCCCCCTTGTTCATTGCGATCCGTTAAGGCGCTTTGTGTTTGAAAATATTTCTCATTATTTTCATGTTTCATTTGCCGCCTGATTTATCAACACGGGCAGCAAGCAGCCGAGCACAGTCCAAGTCGAAGTCCAACTACAAGTCGAAGACTCAGGCCCCCCCTCTCAGTCTCCCTCCCTGCACATCTCACCTCCCCTTCTCTGTCTGTGGCGCTCCTTTCATTTGCCTACAAAGTGGAACATTCATCCATTTCGATTCTCTCTCGTCTCTTGCCGTTTTCCTCGTGTTTTTTAATTAAAACCTCTGGCGTAGCCCAATCAGAGCGCCCTAGGTGGCTTATTAGTTTTTACAACAAGCGAACGAGCTGCGTGTTGAGCATATTATTTGATATAGCACGGAGAGGTACCAGCGGACAGAGAGAGAGAGAGAGAGAGAGAGAGAGGGTGTTTGTGGCTTCGTTATGGCCCATGATTGATTCGAACGATTCGGGATTTTTGTTAACATGTTTTGGCTGCGGCTTATTATGAACCAAACTGAGATCTGATGTACCTCTCTCTATATTTTCTTTTCTTTACAGATTTCCGCAGCTGGTAACTTTGAGCTGGAGATATTAGAAATCTCGAATACGAACAGCCATCTGCTTACGGGCTACTGCTGCGGCATGCGCCCCGAGTTGCGCGCCACCAAGACGACGGGTGAGTTATCTATAGTATTTATAGGGTATATGTATGTATGATAATCGCCGAGACCTACATTCCATACACACAAATGCAGATTAACATATGCATATCGTATATGAGAAGTCTGTTCCAAATTCATGTTTCTTTGCACTCAAGGTCGTGTTCTTATCATCTGAATTGAAATTCGGAATATCCTAATCGAGGATGAGAGAGGGGAGAGTGCAGTTTGTATGTATATAACATGTTTTAAATTCTTCAGAGTGTCTACATAATTGTTTGAAGTTTTGTTAGAGATTAAGATGACTTATAATATATAGTAAAGCAGAACCAGTCATCAAGAAAGCTGCAGTTAGTTTACTTATATAACATCAGAGTTTGTGGTCCGATTATATAGTTATTTGCGGAATTGTTTCACATTGAATTAAGCTTAATATAGTCCTAAACAAAAGATGGTATCTTTAATACTTCACTTTAAAATGCAACTGAGTTATTAAATAAGCTCTTTGCGTGGGCGGTGGGCGTAACTTGCTATATTTTATTTTAACTTTACCTGCATATGATAAAGATAAACCTTCGTGCCAAATTTGGCTTTTATAGCTTTTATAATAGCTGAGATCTGGACGCTCATACAGACAGAAAAGCTGTAAAACGGATAAATATGAGTTGTTCGACTTCCATTTTGTTGATCAACAGGAATTTAGCTACTTAATGGGCTTTGCCACGCCTTCTGCTGCCTATTGTATGCATCTAAACTGATCTAGAGATGTAAAGAATCGATATTATGATGAATTACAATTATAAATAGTGTAATTTCTTCGTTCATTTCCCGTTTATATCACTAATTCAATTGATCTAATTACAATGACTACTTCTCACTTTCTTCTTGCAGGCTGCTCACCGTGCACAACTGCGTTTCGTTTGTGCCTCAAGGAGTATCAGACGACGGAACAAGGTGCCAGCATATCGACGGGTTGTGCCTTTGGCAACGCGACCACAAAAATCTTGGGCGGATCAAGTTTTGTGCTCAGTGATCCGGGTGTGAGTGCCATTGTGTTGCCCTTCACATTTAGCTGGACGGTAAGTTCAATTGCTTCCCCTCAACCCCCTTTTGACACTACGTCTATGTCATTTTTTGGCACGAGCTGAGCGCGCTGCTGTGTGGCAGCTCGTACTGAATCTTTGCGTCATTGCGCTGCGATAAGCGCGTGCTGCAGTGATAAGGCACCGTTCCAAGTTCCCCGTTTCGTAGAGCATTCAAGTTTTTTTGGCGTTAGGTCTACGGCTTCCGGCACAGTTGAAGAGCAAGAGAAAGAGAGAGCGAGAAAGAGAGAGAAAAGTGTAAACAAAACGCGCTGAGTCGCAGCTGCGTGGGCTGCAGCCTGAGTTGGCTAGCAGCAATGTGGCACCACAGTTGGCTGACTCACACACACACATAGCACACACACACCGATGCATGTGGCAAATAAATCACGTTTTATGCCGCGTCGCGGTAGCCGCATCTCTTCACAAAAAAAAGGCAATTAAAAATTATGTTTTATTTCGTTTCATTTCATTTCTGGCCATTTTTCTCAGCCAGCTTAAGTCGCTTTTGGCCGCTTCACCCTCGTCTGGACAGAGACATGGCGAGGGGGTGGGGTGGGGTAAAGAGTGAGGACAGTGGGGGAGAAGGGGGCGCATTAATTAAGTGCGCATAATGCGGGCTTATGAGGGGCTAAAACGTGGCATATTTGACGTTGCTGACCAGAAACAGCAGCAGACCCAGACTCAGTTCCGTTCTCTGTTCTCTGTTTCTCCCGTCTCCCTCTTCACTCCTCTCCTCTCCTTCTCTTTCTGTTGTTGCTTCAGTTGTTGCCTTCGCTCTTTTTGCAATGTTTTTGGTAATGTACAAACACGAAACAAACTTGGTTAACAATTACACGCCTTCCTCGACACTGCCAACTAATTCTACTGCCAGCCAGCGACGTCAACAGCGACTGCGACTGCGACAGCGACTGCGACTGAGGCATGCGCATGCGCCGTCGTTTACATTAAGCGACTCGCTGAGTTTCTTGTGCCGCGCCGCGCCGGCTTGGGGCATGCGTCAGAGTCAGTGCCGGCTTCGGTGTTCGGTCTTGGGGGCTCAGTCTCTGTCTCCGTCTCCGTCTCTGCCTCAGTCTCCGTCTCCGTCCGCGTCTCTGTCGTCGCGTTCTTCTGACTTCGTGGTCGTGGCCTGAAGTGCGGACAACCTGTTTCGTGGGAACATTACCTTGTCGCGCTTGTCGCTCGCCCGACGACGATGGCGATACGTTACGCTTCGCTATGGTTTCGCTTTAATCTTGGACAGGCCCCTGTTCTCCCCTGCCACTGCCTCTTCCTGTTGCCCCTACTGACTTGACTCCCTGCAGCACACACATACGTGTATGTTAACTGTGTTTATGTGTGTGTGTGCTCTATGCGCTGAAACCTGGCAAATGTTGGTGGCGGCATTGGCAAATTCTGCATACAACAACAGCAGCAGCAACAGGCAGCAACAACAACATTCAGCACTGTTTACTTGGGCGCAGACACAGGCAAAGCCAGAGACGACTGAGCCCCTCAAGAAGCCTTTCACAAAATCACGAAATCTTCAAAAATCAAGCTGCCGATATAAGCGAGTTGTTACTTTTGTTGTTGCTGCTGTTGATGCGTCGCAATTGTCCCACTTTTTATTGAATGACTTCTTTTTTTTTTTTGTCTTCTCTCTTCGACTTCGACTGCGAGTTGGGGGCCTGATTGAGTGAATGGCACGTTAAAACTTATAAACATGACTTATGAAATACTTCAAACACTTTGCGCACTGCGGCAACAAGTTGAAGCAGCAGCAGCAGCATCCCAGCAACCTCCTCTGCCTGCCCAGCAACTTGTCGATTGTAACTGTCAAACACACAAACTCAAAAAAACCGAGGCCCATCATCAACCATCGTCATCATCATCCATCGAGGAGCAGCACTACACGAAAACATGAAAATCAAAATAAAGCCAAAGCTCTCTACAAAATTTCACTTGACAATATTTTTCAAGTTATTGTTCGAGTGCGCGTGCGCAATCATCATCATCGAGAGAGAGAGAGAATCGAAGTAGAGAATCTCGAGTGGAATTTGCTCAAGTTGCTCCACTTTGAATGGCAGCCACAGTGCCCAGTTCCGTCAGTAGTACGTAGTATTTTTCAATCGCACTGCCCCCACATGCAGCCATATTTGGAGTTGGGCTACCTCGCCACATGGTCCAATGTCATTGATAAAGTCGAGGGAGACAGAGAGATGAAAGATGAAAGTGGGCAGCTTATTTGTCCGGCCTCGTTTGCCTGCCAAGTTTGTGTTCTTCTTATTTTGGACTTCTTTAGACAATTCTTTGCCGGCCAATTGAGTGCTCAACGATTGTGTGTCGATAGGCAGCTACTACTTGCTGTGCTTGTCCCGGAATGGAGCGGATTCCTGGCAGATTCCATCTTAGTTCGCACGGTTCATTGAGATCATCTTGATCTTGATTTATGGCTGCTTTTTTGCGATATTTGCATTTCTTTGAACTGTGTTGAGCTCATAAATTATGAAATTTTAGCTTTCAAGTTGTTGCTGTTGTAGAATTAAGACTCTTTCGAGAGTCTTTTATATTGATTAAAGACGAAGTTTCATCATCTCAAGTTGTAGTAAAAGAAGTTGGATAATGTGGGATTAATAAGGGAAGAGATAGAATTTTGTTTGCTAGAAATATTTATATTAAGAGAGTTTTCTATATTGTATTGTAATTGTTAAACTATGTCTAGTTGTCTTAGAAGTCTTGTGGGGGTATATAATAACTCTTGATTATATAAATTTAGATTATTTATTATGAAATTGAAATATTACTGCAATATCCCTGCATCAGATTTGCAGCATCCTTTAAGGTTATTTTGTGTGGAACATATTTAAAATATCTACAATATATAAAATTGTGCAACTGTAGAACTAGTTGGATTAGTTGGGTACTTAATAACGAAACAGAGATTGGTACATTTTCCCCCAATAAGTCTATTTCACTATGCTAAGTGTAGATGTCTATGAAGTCTAGCAGATCTCATAAAGTATATTTGATAAGTCTAAATTTCGTTTATGTATTTAGCAGATGGGAATAAGTCTAACTTAACTTTCTTTACAAGGTGACATCACTCATTACCATGTTGAACTTAAATTGAACTCAAGAAACTGTAAGTGAACAATGAGCCAATTGTTATAATGTCTTCTTCATTGATCACATATAACGTTTCATCATTATTAAATATTCTTCGATATATTTAGAGTAGGTGGGATTAAAAAGGGAGTATATTTACTGGTAAATGATCACATTTTCACCAGTTAAATTAGCCCAATTTGCAATTTCGCCGTAAATATAATATGATATATGTATGTATAGTACGATAGTTAGTTCTGTTAATTCTGTTTAGGGTTGCCATGTGCCATTTGGCGCGCGTGTCTCTTGTCAATGCGAAATCCGAAACCAATTTGCAACGCCATTTTCAATTGAAAAGCTTCCGCTGGAAAGGCTTGCGGTCAGTCAAGATTTTTAGCATGTGCCAGTGCGGAAAACAGATGAGAGACAAACAGAGAGAGAGAGAGAGAGAGAGGGAGAGAAGGGGAGGGGAAGTTATGACAGTTGCATGACAACGAATGAGGAACGATAATGGAGAATGTGGAATGGGAAATGGAAATGCGAGCGGGAGTCGAGTTGAGTTGCGCGGGTCGATTGTGAATTGTGGCCTGGTGGATTTGACAAACTGTGTCAAGTTGCTGTCGCTGTCTGCTTTGGACTGATTTAGTGTCGCGTCGCCGGGCCAATTACATGGGAGCACAGGCGGCCGTGAGGCAGATCCCTCCACCTCCACCTCCATCTCCGCCTTCGCGCTCTGCGCTGTCTCCATAGCTTCGATTGCTAAATGAGCATTTCCTGGCGTCCAGCGGCGCAGACGATGACGACGACAGCGACGTTTAATTGCTTTTTGTGCCACGAGAAATCTTCTGGCGTAGTTTGCAATTACAACAGCACAGCAACAACAACAACAGCAGCACAACAACAGCAACAAAAAGTCTTCAATTTTTATGCGCGCATGCAGAAAAAAAGTAAATTCGTTTTGTTTCAACCAATTGCAGCGAATGTCTTGGATATGCGCCTGTCCCCTCTGCCCTGGCAAGGGGCCACCACCCACCTCTTAACTGCCATCACTGTCCCCTGCCCCACTTTGTTGCACCACTCCCTGCAGCATGTTTAGAAAGTTTTTGCTTTGCTTTGCTTTGTTTTGCGTGAAATTAAAGTGTTTGTTTGTGCATTGGCTTTGTCTGTCCCTCTTCCCCTGCCCTCCTCCTTCTGCCCCCTCTCTTTTTGTCTCCTTTGTTTACTTGCCTGCCTGCTGTCTTCATTTGCATCCGCGCGAACCCCAAAAAGCCAACTCGAGATTAAACTGTCCATTAGCGTCAACACCGAACGAGACGAGCCGAGACGAGCAGACGATCGCAGCTCCAACTAACCTGGCCATGGCGAGGTTTCACATTCAACTGCTAGCGCTCTCTTCTACCTCTGCCCGTGTCTACAGCACAGCTTATTATACCCTGCTTTTCAACAAAGAGTATACTTACTTTCTTTAAAAATAATAACAGACAGAAGGAGGCGTGATAGAGCTTACAGAATGTTTATACACTTGCTGTACATTCATAGCTAAGTCTAACAAGCCATTTCTGCTCGTTTTTCTGTTTTTCTGTCTGTATGAGCACGTAGATCTTAGTTAGTATGTAAGCTAGAGATATCAAATTAAGCATAAAGGTTGCTGTATACCTTATGTAGCTAATGCTTAAGTCAAATTTTAGATGCCACTTTCCACATGCCTGAAATTTGAAAACTAAAGTTATAGGTTTAATTTCCAATCGTTGCATTAAAGTTACAACTTATTACTTAAGTATATAGTAAGCAAGATATATTATATAAACATTGTTAACATCTCTTTTTAATTGCATCATAATAACAGAAGTAATGCAAGTAATTGTGAATGGTATCTTACTGTCGGGTGCACTCGCCTGTAGCTGTTGCTGCTTGTTGAACATCAACTCATTCTGCCTCTTCTCTTCTTTCTCTCGCTTTGTTCAATTACAGAAGTCGTTTACGCTGATCCTGCAGGCGTTGGACATGTACAACACATCGTATCCAGGTAAGTGCAGTGGCAATTGTCATGCTTGTTGCTGTGTGTGTGTGTGTTGGTTGTGCACAGCATTTGGCTTAATTAGCACAGTATGCGGAGCGGAGTCCCGACGCAGCCCATAACAATAAGACTGCAGAAACCACAACAACAGCAGCAGCAACAGCAGCAATTGCTGTAACAACGGCAACATTGGCCAGCCAATTGAGCACAAAATGTTGTCAGCCATGTCTAAAACGTTGCCTCTCTCTTCTCTCTTTACTCTTTCTCTCCCGGACTAACCCTAAACCTAACCCCAACCCGAACTCTGTTCGAATCCTTGACAACTGTTGCTGCGGAACGCCAACGTTGATGCCACCATCGTCGTCGACGACAATTGTCATTGCTATGCACACAACATGCAACTGCCACCACCACCCCCGTGCACCACCTTGGACCACCTTGCACCACACCGCAAACATTGCCAAAATGCAGATGCGGAAAGGTTAATTGAAGAAACATCATACTCGGGCGTGATACTGCCGTCGCCGGAGTGGAAGACACTGGACCACATCGGTCGCAACGCGCGCATCACCTACCGCGTCCGGGTGCAATGCGCCGTTACCTACTACAACACGACCTGCACGACCTTCTGCCGTCCGCGCGACGATCAGTTTGGGCACTATGCCTGCGGCTCGGAGGGTCAGAAGCTCTGCCTGAATGGCTGGCAGGGCGTCAACTGTGAGGAGGCCATTTGCAAGACCGGCTGTGATCCCATACATGGCAGATGTGATCGACCCGGTGAATGCGAGTAAGTACAACAACACATTGAGTAATTAATCCCTCCCCCTTGCCCCTTTTAACGATGTGATTATGACACTTTTTGCTGAATGCGTGTGTCGAACAACTTTGGGGCGCTTAATGGCCTGGCCTGGCCTGGTCCGGCCTGGTACAGTCCAGTCCGGTCCGAAGTGGCCCCCTTGGGGCAGATTGCCCCGGCCACAGAGACAGTTATAATGGTTGCTCTCGTCGCGTTTTAATGCGATTTACAGCCAGAGAAAGACAGAGGTAGATGGAGAGGGGGGGAGAGAGGAAGAGAAATGGAGTTCTTTGGGTGGCTTTTTTGCGAGCAACGCGTCTACAACTACGAATAATACTCCCAGCGGATGTGTGAAGCGTTGTCAAGTCTTCGGGAAAGTTTCTCCCCCTCTCTCTCTCTCTCTCTCTCTCGAACTATCTATCTGCCTCTCTCTTACTGACATGCTTTGCATCGATTTCTGCAATGCACTGTGGCGCCATCTACAAACTGACAGCTCAGACATGGGAAAGCAAACGCTGCAAATAACCGTTGATTAGATCGCGATCGCGAGAGATCGATGTACTTTTCCAACGCTTCCGCATCGATTAGAGAAATATGAGTGCACAAGCTTTCCAATAATAAGAAAAAGTTTAGGTTTTGTACGCATTATAAATACAACAGATTCACATCTGTATAAACGATGCGTTTACAGAACTCTATTCAAAATGTATTTAGAATATGATCAGCAACGGTTTGGAATACTGTATAAGTTATTGTGAACTGAAACTCGAACACACTTAAGTTTTAATAATCATATTGATGATCTACATAACATTTTAGGCAAACCTTAACGCATCTATCAAGATTTATAAGAAATTGCTGTGCAAGTAGAGTCGTATTTAAGTTAGTTAAGTTAAATGAAAACCTAATTGAATTATCTGCAGAAAATATTAGCTATGACAGGTCAGGTTTTGTAGGGGTTTTAAACTTACCATCGATTACATATAATACCTAAGATGTTGTAGGTGCTTTAACACTAAGCTTTATATTTTAGGTTTCTATCAAAATCTTCAAGAAAGTGTAAGTTAGGGTACCATATTTATAGCTCTTAATAATGCATGAAAAGGGGAAACTAACGATATAAATATTATATTTATATTATATATATTATATATTTATTTGAAAAAGACACCCTATTAGTATTCAGAAAATATGTGCAATACCTTTTAAGTTACTTTGCTTCTTCTTTTTCTTAAACTCTCAAGCTTTGGGCAGTAAACTTTAAGCAGCTATCAAGATCTTAAAAGTAATTTAAGCTATCAATACTTCTAACATATGTGAGGTTTTTATTTACCTATAACAGAAGTAATAGGAAGAAGTAATTGATGAAAACCAGAGATTCTACAGCTCAAACTGTTACCCTATATGGTATTGCTATCACAATAAGATCATACCGGCTAGTGCTGTGAAGTTGTAACCCCTTTTCTTCTCTTACCTCCCTGCTCTTGCATTATCTGCCAACTGAAACAGTCGAATCGAATCGATGCGGCATTTTCGAGGGCGATTCTCGCTGTGATTTGCGCTGCATTTGCAGCACGTAGCACATTGGCGATCTGCTGCTAATCAAACACCCGCACGATGCCCAATGCGGCTCCACACGGGCACCACATGGCACCACACGGCATCCATTCGACTTGGCTCCACTCGCTGCGCACGCTGGTTGTGCTGCCTTGCCCCACCTGCTGCAAGTCAAGTGAATGGTCATGCGCCTTCAGTCTGCTGCAGCACACAACATGAGCAGTTGCAGCAGCAGCAGCAGCAGCAGCACGAAAAAACGTTTGTGGTTTGTCTGCAATTGTTGTCGTCGTTGTTGTTGTTGTTGCTGTTGTTGCAGTTGTTGTTGTTGCTGTTCTGGTTGTTGTTGGCGTTGTTAATGTTCGAGCGTAACACAGAATACGTGAGCCAGCGGCCATGATTGCATTTCTCAGCCTGCAGCCTCAGCCTCAGCCTCAGCCAGATGCGCCCGTCAGTCAGTTCAGTTCAGTTCCTCCTCTACAGTCTCTCTCTCTCTCCCCCCCTTTCCCCTCCCTCTGTGTGCCTGCTGCTGCGTACAGTCCTGGCGCGCTGATTCTAAATAGCAATAATTAGCGTGGCCTAGAAACCATCAAAAAAACCAGTCAAATGTTGCAACAGCCGCGGCAGCTTTTCTGCTTTTCAGATTTTCGCACAGCCTCGCAAACAACAACAACAACATCAGCAGCAACAACAACAGCAACTACAACAATTATAAGCCAGAAGAAAAATTACTTTGCTGTTTGCACGTTGCTGGCCCATTTGCCGTGTTCCCTCTCCTCTCCTTACACCGCTGTCCACTGCAATAGATTCGTTTACAGATAACAACAGGCTGCTGTTTTAATGAAATCATAAATTATAGACATCGAAGGAAGGCTCAGAAGGCAGGCTGCTCTCCTCCTAGCTTGAGCGCACTATCGCCGACCATGTCATGCACGGCTTGTAGAGTTAGCACCTCCAATGGCGGTTGGCGGATGGCGGATGGCGGTTGGTGGCGATAACTCGATGGCCAGGCAATTTAACTTTGATCCCTGCACCTTGGCGTGTTGCGGCGATAAAATCGCAGCAGCCAAAGCAGCATCGCCATCAAACGGGCCAGCATAAATGTTCCTGGCTTGTTGAAGCTGAAGTTGCTCTGCGAGTTGGAGTTGCCAAGTCAGCCAAGGCTAAAGTTCAAAGTGACCCAATTCGGTTAGAAGATTGGACGACTTGATGTGCTCAGGCTGTCCATGCAAATTGACACGTCCGATTGGAATTCGTGTTGGCCCAAGCTGTAGTGAATTAGTTTAGTTGCAATGCCAATGCTATTGCCCATTGAATTCCCAGAAATATCTAAAGAAATAAAGAAAAGAAAAAATAAAGAAATAAATATCTAAGAATTCTCAGTCGAGAAAATATATAGAGAGAAATAAAAAGAGCTTTTTAATACTAAAATTATTATTTAGCTCTTACAATGCTGCTCATAAAATATTTACAGACTTTTTCTTATAATAATTGAGGCAATATAGTCATGTGCATTGGTCTTTCTGTCTGTATTAACACGTCGAACTCAACAACTAAATAGTAGCGATAACAATTATTAAGCAATGAAATTAGGTCTAATCTACATTAGGCCAAGTTGGTAGAAATTTAAACTGTTAGTTCCATAAAATTTTGATGTAGAATGCATAAGACTGCGAAGTTATAAACAAACTTAAGTTCTAAACCTAAATCGGATGAGTTTTGATATAGGTTATATGAAATGTATAAAAATAACATAAGATGCTCACTCTCCTATATAGATCAGAAAATATAACCCCTCAAAATATCAGAAATTTTGCTTACATCTCACTAATGCCCTCGAAGACAGTCTTAAGTTTGATAATCAGTGTATGAACGAACAAAATGTGAGATCTGATAATGTTAAAAATAGAAATGGGCTTATAATGTTAACTAATTAATGTTTTATTTATCATTAAACTGAAGGCAGTGCAATTTTGTAGCTTATGACAACTAAATAAATGACAACTAAACTCTCTCACACAAGCAACTATAGAGGTATAGAAAGATGTAGAATACAGACTATTGCCAATAAAATTGAGTGATCTGATTATCATATTTTGCTTTATGAACAAACCAATTGGGTTTCAATCTTTGCTAATCTCCGTGTTGGGTCGGAATTGAGCTTGATTTGATGGCAGCTTAGGGGGAATATGTAGACTACTGCTGGCAGCACTTTGCTTATGCGAAAACTAATCACACGCTTGTCTACTCTGTTCTTTTCCCATCACCTTTTCCCCCCAACCAGATGCCGACCTGGCTGGCGTGGACCGCTGTGCAACGAGTGCATGGTCTATCCGGGATGCAAGCATGGTTCCTGCAACGGCAGCGCCTGGAAATGCGTCTGCGATACGAATTGGGGTGGCATCTTGTGCGATCAAGGTAAGTGACCCCAGTCTGAGTTGCAGTTGGAGTCTCTCTCTCTCTCTCTCTCTCTATCTGGCAACACCTGGGCCTGTGTCTGGAACCTATTGATGGTATCGAGAGACTGTGGCACATTTCTCATTGCTTCGGTTTGCTTCGCACAGATTTAAATTACTGCGGCACCCATGAACCCTGCAAGCATGGCGGCACCTGCGAGAACACCGCGCCGGATCAGTATCGCTGCACATGCGCCGAGGGACTGTCGGGGGAGCAGTGCGAGATTGTGGAGCATCCGTGCGCCACACAGCCCTGCCGCAACGGCGGCACATGCACGCTCAAGGTAAGGCCACGATTTATGGATAGATTCGTTTTATTCTCCCTCTCTCTCTCTCTGGCTGGCCATAAAATAATTTAATATGCCGCCGCATTTCGCCACGCTCCCTCTAATCCCCCCATCCCCACCCCTCTCTCTCTGATCATTGCAGCTAACGAATGCAACGAGGCCGACAACATATCGCGTCATGCGTGGCATGAGCTCCGCCATGGGCAAACCGATAAGCCGACGCAATTCAATACGCAGCCTCTCTGGCTTGCTGCAGGAGGCGCAGAATGGCAGTAACAGCAACAGCAGCGGGCAACAGCAGCAGCAGCAACAGTTGGCAACACATGCCGCGGAGTTCACTTGCGGCTGTGCGGCAGGCTGGACGGGAGCAACATGTGAAATAAGTGAGTTTTGATTTAATTTCTTTGCATTTGCCTGCGGCCAATGCAGCACGCGATTAGCCACAGTCCACAGTTCGAGGCAGCAGCAGCAGCAACAGTTGCTGGCAATTGAGTACACACGCATTTGACTGTAGCGAAATGAAATGAAACGTGGCACGCACGCAGAGCCGACACTCGCCACAGTCTTCTTGTTGTTGTTGTTGTTGTCACGGTGGTCGAACAAATTTTGATTTTGCATTCCAATTGGAGCACAACCAAGTCGGACATTCGTATTCACATTCACATTCACATTCACCTGGGGAAGGCGCCAGTGCAATAGGCTAATTAAAATCAAAAGACTTAGGCAACGAACTGAACTGGGCGCATGGGAAAGCTGCCCCAGGCAGCCCCAGGGAGAGTGTGGGAATATCATGTGCCATTTGGAGTGAGTGCAGCAGCAAGACAAGGGGTTACGGGGGTCAAGGGTCAAGCCAAATTTTTACAGCAGGTTCACTTATCGAGTTTATCAGCAAACAAAAACAAATAAGTTGCGTGACCAGAAGAAAAAGAAGGGGAAAGAGCAGCAGAAAGGTAGAAGAAGAAGAAAAAGAAATAGAAGAAGAAATATAAGAAAAACGAGAAGCAGAAGAAAGAATGGTAGAAGTGGAAGAAGAAAGAGGTGTAGAAGAAAGACAATTATAAGTAGAAGAAGGATGAGAAGTTGGAGAAGTAGTAGAAAAAGAAAGTGAAGGGCAATGAGCAGAAGAAAAAGAAGTATAAGAGACAGAAGAAAGGGCAGTAGAAGTAAAAGGAGCAGAAGAGAGAGAAGTAGATGAAATAGAAGTATAAGAAGAAAGATAAGTATAAGAAGAAAGATAAGTATAAGTTGAAGAAAGAGAAATATAAGAAAGAGAAGTATAAGTAGAGCGGAAGTAGAAGAAGTAGAGCAGAAGTAGAAAAAGTATAAGAAGTATAATTATAAGGAGCATAAGGCAGAGAATAAATGTAAAAGAGAAAGAAAAGTATAAAAGGGACAAGTATAAGTATTGTAAGAAAGAGAAGTTGAAGAAAGAGAAGTTGAACAAAGAGAAGTAGATGGAGTAAATTAAAGATTAATATAAAGAGCAGAGGAAAGTAGAGTAAAAGTAAGAGAAGTATAAGTAGACAAAGAAGGAGCAGTAGAAAGTGAAGCACAACAAGGAGCAGTATTTCGAAAAGTAGCAGTAGAAGAAGTAGTTAGAAGAAAGAGAGTAAAGAACAGCGAGATACAAAGGGAGAGGGGCTGATTTCAGGCAAATGATAAGCTGCAGCAGTTCAATGACTGCGCCTGCAGCGGCAGCAGGCACCTGCCCTCAGATCGAGTGCCCGCGCTGGCTCAACAACAGAATCAACACATTCGCACTTGAGCTTGGCATGGCACTTAACTCACCCCCCACCCCTTCTCCTCACTCTCTCTCTCCCATCTACCCTGCAGATATCGATGAATGCGCCGGGGGTCCCTGCGAGCATGGTGGCACTTGTGTCGATCTAATCGGCGGCTTTCGCTGCGAGTGCCCGCCCGAATGGCGCGGCGATGTCTGCCAAATGGACGTGAACGAATGCGAGGCATCCTATGGGGCAGCACTGCCAGCCACCACCTTGCTGACCACCACAGCCAGTGCCATCATAGCGAGCAATCTGAGTAGCTCTGCAGCGCTGCTGGCGGCACTGACCAGCGCTGTGGCCGCGTCGAGCACGGCGAACTTGGCCAGCGCTGGACCCTGCATCAATGCACGCGAGTGCCTCAATCTGCCAGGCTCGTTCTCCTGCCTCTGCCTGGAGGGTTGGGGTGGACCCACCTGCGCTGAGAACCTTGACGATTGTGTGGGTCAATGCAAGAACGGCGCCAGTTGCATTGATCTGGTCAATGACTATCGCTGCGCCTGTGCGCCGGGCTACACGGGACGTGACTGCGAGACAGACATCAATGAATGCGCCACATCGCCGTGTCGCAATGGCGGCGAATGTGACGATCTGGTGGGCAAATTCAAATGCATTTGCCCGCTGGGCTACTCGGGCACACTCTGCGAGGAGGCCAAGGATCACTGCACACCCTCGCCCTGTCTGCAGGGCAGTTGCCTCAACACTCCGGGCAGCTACTACTGCCACTGCCCACCCGATCGTGCGGGCAAACACTGCGAGCAGCTGCGTCCGCTCTGCTCCCAGCCGCCCTGCAATGGTGAGTGACCAAATGAGCTTCAGCCTGAGCAACTATCAGCCTAATCCACTGTCTCTCTCTCTTTGTCTCTCTCTGTCTCTCTTTGTCATCTGCAGAGGGCTGCTTCAGTAATGTCAGCGCTGTCGTCACGTCGGGCGCAAAGGGAGCAGCGACGGCGCCAGGGGGGCAGCCTTGCAGCGGCCATGGCAGCTGCGAGATGAGCGACGTGGGCACCTTCTGCAAATGCCATGTGGGCCACACCGGCACCTTCTGCGAGCACAGTGAGTAATCAACACACACACACACACACACACACACACACACACACACACACACTCACACACACAACAGGAATAGCAAGTGCAACAGCAAACTCATTAACTTCTCCGCAGATCTCAACGAATGCTCACCGAATCCTTGTCGAAACGGTGGAATTTGCCTTGACGGCGACGGCGACTTTACATGCGAGTGCATGTCCGGCTGGACAGGTGAGTTGGCAGCGCAGTTAGCAGCGCAGTCGTCGCTTAAGTGAACGTTAAAACCCGAGCGCAACAAGTGCAGGCGAAAAAAAAAGAGAAACAAAATGTGGGGAAGTTTTGCTCCAAAGCGAAGTTTGTATGCTCTACAAATGAATAGACATAGAAGATTGTGGAAGATTGTTGAAGATTTCAAATACACATATATCTAAAAATAGATTTGCAGGCATTTCTAGTATATGAGTGGTATATATTAAACAGAAATTGATTGAAATTGAAAGTAAAACTGCAAGTGAAACTGACATCAATCAAAAGGTTTTTGTAAAACAATTTTTAGATATATTAGGGATGAAGAATATGCCACATGCTAAATGGCAACGTATGCAGTTAATAATGAGATCAAACTATTAGATATTGATGCTGATCCAGCTGAATTAGGGAATATTTAAGTAAAGGAAGATCTTACAGAAGAAATCCCTGCGTAAAAACTCTGGCCAGATATCAATCAAATTTTTAATATCAGTTTAGACTTCATTTTCGAGTAGATCTTTGCAGACTCTTGATAAAAGAGTACACTAATGAAGTTAATCTGCTTAAAAAGAGTCATTATTAAGTATAAACTGTCCAACACACCCTTACTACCCACTGTTAGTGTATTAAAACCTGCTGCATGCTGACTGACTGACTCGGAGCATTATCAACGCTTTGGGAGCTTTAAATGAGCGCGAGAAGCGAAGCTGAGCACGTTAAGTGAGCTAAGCACATACACAGGCACACACACAGGCACACACACAGGCACACACACAGGCACACACAGACACACACACTACACACGGCTCCATTCGTCGGTCGCATTTATTTGAACATTGAAAGTCGTCAGTCATTACAGCCTCAATTTGAGAGGAGCTTGGAGCGGGCATAATCCGCGCATTGGTCGCACTCTGTGCCACATGTGCCACATGTGTGTGCCCCCAGCAAGTTTGTCTACTGATTTCAGTTTGTTTTCGTTGTGTGATTTGCGTATTTCACGCGTTTCACTTACGGCTAAAATATTTAGCTATAGCTATAGCTATAGCTATAGATCGATCTATGTCGGAGCAAGCACTTTTACTTTTTCGTTTTCGTTTTCGATTTCGATTTCGATTTGGCTTGATTAGTTGAGGCCATGGGGGGAAATTATGCACGCATGTGAAGCGTAGATCCTGCACCAAGTTCGTTGCCTAAGTCTTTTGTTTTGCTCTCTCTCCCCCCTATCGCACAGGCAAACGCTGCTCTGAACGCGCCACCGGCTGCTATGCGGGTCAATGCCAAAACGGCGGCACCTGCATGCCCGGCGCCCCTGACAAGGCGCTGCAGCCACACTGCCGCTGCTCGCCCGGCTGGACGGGCCTGTTCTGCGCCGAGGCCATTGACCAGTGCCGCGGCCAGCCTTGCCACAATGGGGGCACCTGTGAGTCCGGTGCTGGCTGGTTTCGCTGCCTCTGCGCCCAGGGCTTTTCCGGTCCCGACTGTCGCATCAATGTGAACGAATGTTCGCCTCAGCCCTGTCAGGGCGGTGCGACCTGCATCGATGGCATTGGTGGCTACACATGCATCTGTCCACCTGGCAGACATGGACTGCGCTGCGAGATATGTAAGTGAAGCACACACTCTCTGTCTCACTCTCCTTCTCCCTCTCTAACCCCTTTGCCTTTCGCCCCTCTTAGTGCTCTCCGATCCCAAGTCCGCTTGCCTCAATGCCAGCAACACCAACTCGCCCTACACGGCGCTCAATCAGAGCCAGAACTGGATGGACACCGCGTTGAGTGGACGCAGCGAGGATCAGGAGCACTGCAATGCCTGTGCCTGCGAGAACGGTACCTCGCGCTGCACGAATCTGTGGTGCGGGCTGCCCAACTGCTTCAAACTGGATCCGCTGCTGAAGTCATCGAACCTCTCGGGCGTCTGCAAGCAACACGAGGTTTGCGTGCCAGTGCTGAGTGAAACCTGCTTGGCTCCGCCGTGTGCCGTGCGTGGTGATTGTCGCGCACTCGAGCCATCGCGCCGGGTGGCTCCACCACGTCTGCCTGCCAAGGCCACGTGCTGGCCCAATCAGGCGCTGGTCAACGAGAATTGTGCGCGTCTCACGATTCTCTTGGATCTGGAGCGTGTGGGCAAGGGCGCCTCTGTGGAGGGACTGTGCTCGCTGGTGCGTGTGCTGCTCGCTGCCAGACTCATCAAGGAGCCAGTGACGCCGCTGGCCACGCCTGGCGAGGAGCAGGAGCAGGCCATGCTGATGGTACTGTGTGACCTCAAGACCAGCACCAACGACACCATCGAGCTGACTGTGGTAAGTACAGAAGTTGCCTTCTTTCTCTGCCTTGACTAATCTCCCTCTGCTCTACTTCTCTCTCTCTCTCTGTCTTCTGTCCCTCCTTCTTTAGTCCTCCAGCAAGCTGAATGATCCACAGCTGCCCACAGCAGTGGCTCTGCTGGGTGAACTGCTCAGTTCGCGACAATTGAATGGCATCCAGCGTCGCAACGAACTGCAGCTGCAGCACGCGGAGCTGGCAGCACTTACCTCCATACTGGAGGTGAAGCTGGAGACAGCGCGTGTGGCGGATGGCAACAGCCACAGCCTGCTGATTGGCGTGCTCTGTGGCGTCTTCATTGTGCTCGTGGGTTTCTCCATCTTCATCAGCCTCTACTGGAAGCAACGTCTCGCCTATCGCAGCAGTTCGGGCATCAATCTGACGCCGCCACTGGATGCACTGCGGCACGAGGAGGAGAAATCGAATAATCTGCAGAACGAGGAGAATCTGCGACGCTATACGAATCCACTCAAGGGCAGCACAAGTTCTCTGCGCGCTGGCAATGGCATGGAGCTCAGCCTGAATCCTGCGCCCGAACTGGCAGCGACTGCTGCGAGCAGCTCTGCTCTGCATCGCTCGCAGCCGCTGTTCCCGCCCTGCGACTTCGAGAGGGAACTGGATGCCAGCACGGGCCTCAAGCAGGCGGCGCACAAGCGCAGCTCACAGATCCTGCTGCACAAGACGCAGAACTCGGACATGAAGAAGAACACAGTGGGATCGCTGGAGAGTCCGCGCAAGGACTTTGGCAAGCGCTCGATCAACTGCAAATCTCTGCCACCGCCGGCAAATGATAGCGACACTGGTGGCGACATGCTGGCCACGGTGGTGGTCTAGGCGGGCCCCCAAGAAGCCCAGCGATCTCACGACCCACACACACACACACACACAGTCCACACAGTTCCTGCAGTTTGAGCACGGGCGCGTTTCCAAGTGCATTAGTAGCGTAGTTAGGCCACGCATAAGTTAGTTAAGAGCCAGTGAGTTAGTTAGTTAGTTAGTTACTAAGTTAGTTAGCCAGTTGGTAAGTTAACTAGTTAGTTAGTTAGTTAGTTGGCTGCGTAGTTAGCATTTTGTGTTGCATTCTCTGTTAGTGTAATTTCTTCTTTCTCTCTCTCCCTGTCTCTCTCTGTATTCTCTCTTCTCATCGCTAAGCAACATCCTACACAGTGTGATATTTAGTGTAACCCAGATCCAGCGCAAATACTCTCATCGTATTGGCCTAGCACAGCCTGTATATAGTATGCATATATATATAAATACGATTCCAGTTTAAGCTGTACATAAAGTTGTAAAGTTGTAGTTATCGTTATCGTATTTTGTCTTTAGTCTAGGCTAATAATCCTCGTCGAACTCGAAGCTTAACTTAAGGCCGCAACATGTTAGACTCTATCGCAATTGTTAATATAGTTTATATTATAGTATAACATATAGTTCGATCCTGATAAGCTCTGTAAATTTAAGTGAAATGTATCGATTCAATTTTCCCTCTCCCTCTCTCTCTCTCTCTATCTATGTATCTATCTGCCTCTCTTTCCCTCTGTATGTATCATACTATATAGTAATATTTATTTATTATCTTAGCCAGTGACAACTCTGTAAGCAGTTACTCCCGATCTAGCAGCAATAAAGCAATATTAATAACGATAGTAAAACATAAACGATGTGATTTTAATGGGCTGCAATTGCCATAAATCTGCCAGGCCGGAATGGTTATTTGCTTATGAACTGATAATCTCGATGATAATCTCTGCTGTAGTTTAGTTATCTGTGGAAAACTGGTTCGTATGCTATGTGACTGAGGTTAGCTGATATATTTCTCTGCATTTCAGCTCAGTTCTTTGCAAATGTTGAAGTTTGGGAAGAATATTACATTATGCTTCGATATCTAGAAAGGAACAAAAGTGGCTATTGATGGTTATAAATATAAATTATAATAATATATAAATACAAATATATGAAAAGAATTAAAAGAATAATATAAATCATATTATTCGTTTAATTCTTTTCATATATTTGCAACTTTTATTCAACTTAAACTGATGTGGTTCATTCTTATTGATCTGAAGACTTTGTCTATATCAAAGTAGCCATCTTAAATAATTTCTGATAGTCCTATCTTAGCTTATATGATATTTCTCAACTTGCGTCTCAATTATTTTTAAATAATTTCAAACTATATCTTCAGCTAAATAATTTCAAACTATTTCTTCAGCTAACTCTGAGATGGTTTTTTCATTGTAAGCTGAAGACTTATAAACTATTGTAGATTTGTAGAACTTAGTAGTTCTTCTTGGCTATTTACTATGTACTGTAAATAATATAGGTAATTTTAATTCTTTTTTAATATTACCAACAGTTTCTTCAACTGAAATCAAGTTGGTTATTTTCTTACGAACTAAAGACTTGCACGATAATACTATATGTATAAATACCTCATGTATATACATATATCAAAGTTAAAATACAAAGCTCGTATTACACTTATCCATCAATATACGATTTCAATTCCCCTAAAACATTCCCAACTACTTTTGCAGCCTTCACATTTTCTGTATAAAAATACCAAATTCGATTTCTATTTAATTGTGATATATAGCCTGGTTGTAACAACGGATTGAGTTCGAAATTGATTTGCTGCGTATTCGCTGGACCTATCGATGCCATTTCCTGTGCATTCCCAGTCGCGTTTGAGAAATGCGCTAATTGAATGTGAAAACGAAACACAGCAACAGTTGCAAGTTGGCAAGGAGAGAGAGAAGGAGAGAGAGAGAGAGAGAGCGAGAAAAGAGCAATGCATTTTGCGTTGTTCAGTTTCTAATTAAAATACCAAAAGGCCCCGAAAACAAAACTAAGCTCAATTTGCCGAACCAGCAACGAAGTCGATGCCGACAGCGAAGGCTTCTTTTCCTTTTACCTTGGCAGAACTGAGGCCCGCACTGTCTCGCTGTGTGTGCCTGGCTGGATGTCTCTTCTGGCTGTCTGTTTGTCTGTCTCTCCTATCTGTCTCTCCGTCTGTCTGCCTGACTGGCTGTCGTTCTCTCTCTCTCTCTCTTCCTCTCTCTCCCTCTCTCTCGTTCGGTTTGCCCGCGCGAATTTCGTCAGCGGCGAGCGAACAAAACGAAATGGCCGCGTTGTGCGTTGTTAATGAAGCAGAAAATGCTTGGAATTTTCGCTTGATTGTGGCCGTGCCTCCTCCCGCTACCCCCTATCCCTCTCTACCCCCTTACCCTTTACAAGCTGAGTGTTTTATTTAGTTATTGAACAGCTTAACCGGCGTAGCCCTCTTGGCCATCGACAACGGCGGCCGCCCTTTGCCTGCCGTTCAGTGAAATTTTAGCAGCATTTTTGGCGCTTTTGTTGCAGTTGCCTTTGTTGTTGTTGCTGCTGCTGCTGTTGTTGTTGTTTTTTTAATTAACGCGCGCTACGTTTTCAACTTTGAAGGGCTGCCGAGCGCACATGATGGGCGCATAACTCATTGGAATTATGGAAGAAGCGGAAGAGGCAAGAACAGTCAGGCAGGCAGGCAGGCACATCCACCCCAGGACAGCGCACCCAGCACAGTGCGGCAAGGCAGGGCAAAAGGGGCGTGGCAAGTGGTTGTGGGGGGAGGGGGGAAACCCGCTCTGGCCAGAACGTACATAAACTTTATCCGTCTATAATCTAAATATGTTTCTGCGCTGCTTTTGCGCCGTTGTCGTCGTCGTGGCTGCTGCAACAATTTGCTGCAAATTGAAAGCCAATTACGTTGTTTGCAGCATGGCACGGCGGCTGAAATTGCTGCCACAGACTGCAGTCGGGCTCGGTGTTGCCACTGCTGCTGCTGCTGCTAGTGGCGAGTCTGGCCTGGCCCGGCCCGGCCCGGCTTGGCTTGGCTTGGCTTGGCCTGGCAGACGACATAAATATCAAATACAGGTCCATAAATTTGAAACCAATTAGCCAACTTAAATTGATAATAGTTGCAACAAGCTGCTGCTGCTCCCGCTGCTGCTGCTGCCTAGCATTTGCCTACTACTGCAGGAAGCCGAATCCCATGTCGTAGCTGGTCGGATTGGCCGCTAATGGCAGTGCCATTTGTTGACATACGTCGCTCGTGTTGACTTGCCAATTTCCATCGCTGTCCTGTCCCGGGCAATTGTTGTCCATATTCGTATGAAACTGCTCCATCTGCCACTGCCTCTCTCCCCTCTCCTCTATCTATACATCTACCACGGACTCCCCTTCTTTCCTTTCAGCTGCAGCGTCATATGTCTTGTGTGCCCTGCGCTCATGTCGTGCCTGTCGTGTCGTTCTAATCACAATTGTTACTGCCTCCCCCTCCCCCTACCGCTCACCCTGCCCCCGTCGTGCGTTAACCATGCGACTTTTTATGGTGCTTTTATGCAAAACAACTTAATTTCGAGCCTGGCAACATCGTCGTCGTTGTCGTCGATCCGTTGGCAACAATGCGGCGCGCGTAAAATATGCACTATGCAGCGGGCAGCCGAAACGAAAGACTTAGGCAACAAACTTGCCAATGCGCAATGTACGATTGCAGCCTGCAACTGTCTATGTGTGTGTGTGTGTGTGAGTGTGAGTGCTGTGCCGAGAAGCTGTTATAGAAAATTATCTACAACTGATTTGATATATATTCAAATAGGCGCTGTGCGACACATGTTGCTGCTGTTGCCTTAGCTGTTGCATGCAACAATTGGTGCTGCTAGCAAGCGCCAGACACGCAGCCAGTAGCGGAGGACGGATAACATCGCTTACAGTAAACGTTTAGTTGTATTTTAATTAAAATATTTTCCATTTCCCTCGTTGCCAGATCGACTTCGAGTTCGAGTCCGGTTCGAGATCATGTGGCATGTCCGTGCTACTGCTGCTGCCATGCTTGTTGTTGGACAGGTGGCATTTACTAGAGAGAGTATTAGCTGGCTAATTTGGGTGGGAATTGATTGGCATAGATCGCTCTCGCTCCTCGCTCTCTCTCGCAGACTTCAAATGGCGGATCTAATTAAATGCCAAACGGGATTAACGTTTCCCCTTCTATTATGTCATCTCTGGCATGGCCCAAACTTGCCGCGATTGGGGGCCGCACTTTATAACTGTCTCGGAGCTGACGTTAATGTAGCACATTTATCTAATTAGACAAGCGTTTTAAGCAGCAGTCGCTCGACTTCAGCTTCGGGTCTCACGCCAAATAAATTAATCAGCTAATTGATGAGCATAAATTAAGCTCAGCTATGCAAATGAGCGCGGTGCGATCTTGGCGCGCTCGCTGGCAGCCGTTCGCAGTTCGCCGTTCGCTTATTGATGGCCAAGCAAAATTAAATTGGCCAAATGGGCAAAGAAGTGAACTAAGAAGAATAGCAAAGCGGACCACCCACTGACCAAGAGAGTGAGCGGTAACTCTTGGCATACAAGCATGTTCTAGTTGAACACACTTCCTCTCTGGCATATCCTTTGCCGATTCAGATTATTTACAATATGAAAATGGCAGTCGTCCTTCCTCTATAATGGATCCTTCTATGGTATTGAAGTGGAAGGTGTCTCTCACGCAATACAGCTCTGTTAATAAGCCATGTCCACTTGTGAACTAGTGAACTACAATCATCATTTCATGTAGATCCTACCTTCTTCCTCTTAACTGCGAGATAAGAAATGCAATTAGATTATCTATTGTACATCCAGTTGGATTCTACAGTCTTTTGCCTTTCCCTGGTAGATCCTTCCGTGGGACAAATGTGAGAGGTATCTCTCTCGCCATACAACTATATTAATAATGCACTTCCCAGCTGGACTACAGTCTCCCTCTCATATTGATGCTTCCTTCTTCCTCTTTACAGCGATAAATGAAGCGCAATTAAATTATATCTTGTACTTTCAGTTGGATTATACAGTTTTCCTCCATTTCTCTGGAAAATCCTTCCATGGGACAAGAGTGAGGGGTATATCTGTCGCCATTCATTAACAATTCACTTCCCAATTGGAATCTAAATTTTTCCCTCTCATGCACATCCTTCCTTATTCCTCTTTGCCCCGATAAATAAAATACAATTGGATTATCTCTTGTATATCCAGTTGGATTGTACAGTTTTCCCCCTTCTTAAGGTAGATCCTTCCATGGAACAAAAGTCAGAAGTATCTCTCTCGTCATTACAACTCTATTAATAAAACACTTTCCAGTTGGACTCTACAGTCTTGCTCCCTTGTTAGATTCTTCCTTTTTTCTGCAACCAAACTAGAGAAAAGAAATTAGATTATCTCATACAGTTCCTGTTATTCTCTGGCTATCGCCTGCTGCCATCGTCGTCGCCATCAGCATCACCAGCGCCAGCGCCATCGCCATCGCCTTCGCTGTGGTGTTGCGGAATTAGTTGCTTGCCACGACGGCGCAGGTGAACTCTGGGCGCGCTGAGGTCGTGGCAGAGTCGCTTGCTGCTTTAATTGAAAACTGTACGAAATGGAAAATGCACTCAGCAGAAAGAGGAAGAAGGAGGAAGGGAGCGGGAAAGGCAAGGGAGCAATGATGGGAAAGGGGGGAACAGTAAATTAGCCAATGGAGTTTTTCTAATTTTGCTCGGCTGCATTTCAGGGCCGACACTGACTATGCTGGCAGTTTGGCAATTTATGGCAGGCCAAAGCGGTGTCGAAAATAGCGCCACAGCAACAGGGCAACAGAGTGTGGCAGCGTGGCAGCGTGGCAAACTGGCAACATGACCATAAGCTTAAGGATGATGACGATACGCGAGGCTAGTGAGGCTGATGCTGATAGCTTTTTTGCAAGTTACTTTCTAATAATGCAGCACGGTTGCCGATGTGAATGTGGCAGTGTAATATGCAAGCAGTACAACCACATGTGCCTGTGTGTGTGTGTGTGTTGCACACGAAAGTCATAAGCGCAGCCAAGGCAATTAAGTTCGAGCGACAAGTTGCGCTGCTGGAAGCCAGGATAGTCTCCTGCCAGTTGTAGCAGGATGAAGATGAGGAGGAGCAGGCAAGAGGGGCTGGGGCAGAGGCAGATGGGGCAGCAGCAGCTGCAACAACATGTTTATGGCTCGAAACGGATTGCACGTAATGGGATTTACGCTGAGCGACAGCGATAGCTTCGACTTCGACTTGCGACTTGTTGGGAAATGACTTCAGCTACAGCTACAGCGCCTGCGCCTGCGCCTGTAGCTCAATAAAGCCGATCGCATTACCAATTAGGCGTGCACACTTGGCTAAACAGCCGCCACCTCACCAAGCCAGCTTCATGTGCTGCACAAGTGGAAATTGAATTAGTTGTCGCTGCATATGCGTGACTTGGCGTGGCTCCGCTTCAAGACTGAGACCGGCAACGGCAACCCAACAGCGACTGAGACTGAGACAGATACGGCAACATCAACGGCAACGGAGACTAGGTGTCGCTGCATGTACCTGACCCCCTCCCTCTCTATGTCTCTCTCTCATTCTCTCTGTGTAGACATTTTTTACACTTTGCCACATTCCAGTGCCGCGCGCATAAATCAAGCCACACTGCTCCGCCTGTCAATCCGGCCTAGCGCAGGCGCATTGATAGCCTCTCTGATGTTGGAGCTGTGGAGCTGGGGTTGCCTGCACTTGGCAAGTGCTGAGCTTAGTTGGCCGCCAACATGTGCCAATTGCCCGCACCACTGTGCTAGTTTCCCAGTGCGAATTATGGCGCATTGGCTACAAATCCTGTTTTCGTTTTGCTTGCCCCTCCTTCTGCTCCTCGTGCCTGCTGCCTGCACTGTTCATCATTGTGTGAAGACGCTGTTGAGAGGCAAATTTATGTGCTGAAGTTTGTAAATGGTGCGCAGATAATGACAAGACGGAACATTAATGTGTTGTGACCCAAAAATCACAGCAGATTTGCCGACAAGCTGTACAAACAGCGGGGCAAATAAACAAATAGATGCATTTGCTTGATTGCGGTCATTAGAAGTTTTTAGTAAGTAGAAAAATTGATAATTTCAAATATTACTTATTAAATTCATTTCAGACAGTATCTATAACAACAAAATTTAATTAAAACACATTTAATTTGTGCAATTTTAGATAAACCGCCAAACTTACGCCAACAAGTGTTATAAGCAACTTTACATGGCAGTCAAGCCAAAGCTCGCTGCTATGACGCTCGTAAGATAATTTGCAGTACTGAATTACAACTAAATATGGTCACACTGCAATCAGCTGTTATCTACGCTCAACAAAACATAATTGAAACAAAACAATAGATTTTAAATAGATTTACAATATAAAGAAACAGGTTACCAAGTTTAATAAATAACTAAAAGTAAATATAAAATAATTCATTGAATTATTTATCAACTATAAATTGTTGCTTTTTGGTTTGGCACAAGCCAACAATGCAATCATAAAGATAGCGCTTTGTTTGTTCTAAGTGGATATTGGACTTTTCTGAAGAGGAAAGCAAACTCGAAAAGATCGACGGAAAAAAGTGCAAATTTACAACAGAAAATGTGGAACTTAAAGCATACTGCTGCACATTTATATCGTCAATATGAATTGGTGACGTGCATCAACATGTTTGAGCCGTGGGAGAAGAAGCTTATCAGTAAGTTTTCTTGCACTTTTCAACAAAGTTATTTTACTCAATTTGTTTATATTGCAGATGGATTTGTCTTAATGATGTTTGTACTCGTGATATTCTCAAGCTATGTCTATCTGCCCAGCTACATGGAGACACTGCTGCAGGTGATCACCCCCACCACTATCTCCACGCCAGCGGCGGAGAATGCGTATGTGGCGCAGAGAATCAGCAGCATTTGATGAAACACCGGCGACTCTTTTTTCAATAATACCCCAGAAAAGTGAAAATATGTATGTATGCATTTCCCATACATACAGCAAATACTTATGCAATTTCGATGAGAATTAGAATTTAATGAATATACTTTGTGATTTTACTTTAACGAAATCTGTAAATATTTTAATGTGCCAAGATAGAATCTATTTGCCCATTTGAATATGGATTTTCTGTACTCCAGGAACAGGAATATGGTCTCCACGAGGCGCAGTGCAGATGTGTTAAAGAACAGGCTGACCAGGCCGCCAACAGAAACTGTTCAAAGAGGAAAAGGTTAGAGAAACTCGTTGGTTGAATCATCGACATATGTTAATTACTCAACAGATCCAGAGGCGTCTTAGCCACACGACGCACATATCGCTGTGTGGGCAACTCCACCAGGGCTACGTGTATGTCGGATATATCTTTCTCCGCCTCCTGTTTGCTGAAAATCAAAATGATAATTAATACAGAAGAAGAACTAAATAAGTTCAGAAATCTTCCCTTACTCGTCTGCCGTGTTGTAAATGATATTGTACTCAGGCTCCTCGCAGGAACTGATGCAATCACAGGACTTGCGTTCCAATAGAATTTTCTCATGGCTGTTCGTCAGGCATGTCAGTCCACGATAGTCGCATACGGGCAACGAGTTCTTGCTGGGCAAAGTCATGAAGTGACTTGTGCAGTTGCAGTACAGCAAATGCAGCGACACAGTGCACTCCACAATGCATGTGGAGTAGCTATAGAACTCATAGATCCCCAGACGATCCTCGACATGTTCATGAGCGTATCGACAGCGCCGCTGTTCGTAGCCAAGTTCCTCAACGTTTTCGTGGTTGAACACTTCGATGACATTCAGAATGAGTTCTTTGTAGTTTCCCAGCAGGACTGTTTCACGTATCATGCCCTCGGAAAAGTGGAAGGGTATATCGATGGGTGCATGCACGTGCACCTGGATGTCGGCGGCGGCATGGAACTTCAGGTGACCAGCACCGGTCATGCGATTGTTCTTGTACTCCACCTGAGCCACCTTGCGTGCCTGGTGCGAGTTAAATGAGAAGCAGATGCCGTATTCCGTTGCAACGGGCAGAAATTGCTCACAGCACTCGAAAATGTTGTTCAGGTAGCTGCACTCCATGATCAGCTCATGGCACTTGCTGCGAAACTAGTCAGATATATAGAAAGAATAAAGCATATGCTAATCAATTGCATATTCCTGCACCTACCACATCGATCAGCATGGTAAAGTTATCCGGGCATGGCAGAAGATTGCAGTTCTCGCAACTTATGCAGATGCCCTGAAAGAACGCAATATCGCTGATGAAGTCATCAATGTACAACTGATGTTCCACACCAAAATAATCATCACTCAAGTCCCAGATCTTTTCGGAGTTGTATAGCTCGCAGACGGTAATGGCAGGAAATGAGGTATTCCAGTTAAGACTGGCAAAAGAACAGAGTTTATCTTTGGGAAGAAGAGAAAGAAGTTCTTAACTTACTAAAGCGTATCCAAGTTGAAGGATACCGATGTGGAAACGTAGTTCTCCAGCAGCGTTCTGGAGACAGATCCAAAAAACGGCAACGAGAAGTAATATGTGATCAAGTAGAGTAGCCTATAAAATCAAAAATGGGTTATATAATATGGAAAGTTGCTAGCAAAGTTTGTGTATTCAGATTCACCCTTTTAACGCCAGCGGTAAGTAGCGTATCCAGTTCATCGTCAGCGACGTTTCTACGGCGGAGTACAATTAACTTGTGGCTCGCTGTGTTCGAGACCTTTTAGTGGGTAACCATCAATGTAGAAAGTCACCACCGAACACAAAGGAATAAATTCTCATAGAGATTACATCTATTTATTGTCGTGTATTCAAAACAATTGACCCCTTTTGATTCCCAGCACATTTGTTTGTTATACCCTTGTGGGAGATATTGAGGTAAAGCCACTAAGGTCGTAACATACATTAGGGTAGGTCAATTCTTAGTGTAGTAATAGGCAAAGAATATCTGCCTCTGAGTAGAGTATAAACTCTGCGAACAATGTAGGCATAAACTAGATTAATATGTCGACGTTCTAATTGATATATCAAATATCAAAGGTATATACGTGAATATAGATACCTATAGTTACAAATACCAAAGGTATATACATACGTGAATATACATACCTATGTTTATATACACATATTTTTGATAGAAGATCAAGTTTGGATGTAGGTTTATATGTTAATGTATTGTATTTTGAGCAGTAAATATTGTTTATTTCTGAGCCGTTACAGTACACAGTGGGAATCCCCACACAAGATAGAATTACGAGAACTAACGTAATACTAACGTCTGGGATTTAGCAGTAGATTAGCTTAGCTTTCTGATTGCGACGTTTACAAGTTACAGTTTAATTGCTGGGGAGGGCGAGACAATAAAGCGTAATACCGAGCAATAAATCGCAAATTAAAACATATCAATCTTGGTGATTATCTGTGTGACTAAGTGCCTTGGAACTGCATCAGAATCTTAAGCAGTACTACTCACATACGTGTACCTACTACAACATACGTGTACTTGCCTCATAGCACATCAGTGTCAAAAGTTGCATGTCTTCAAAACAGGCAGTACAACATTCTACACTTTATATTGCCATCCAAATATCGATATGAATCACAAGTTGCAACAATGAAATTCAACAGACAACCTGAAATCGAGGGGGAGATGAAGAAGAGGGATAGGAAAACAAAGCCGTTGGTTAACTCTGGAATTAAATGTAAACAAACAAATGATTTGCATTACGGTTTGTTGACTAAATCTTACTACTCTTGATAGGGCATTGTTCTCAAGCTGAACTTCAGCACTTTTTCTAAACATCTGACAAACGAGTTGCACTTTTTTTGGCAAACCAATTTTAGTGGATATTGTATCTGGAAAGCAATTTATACAAGTGAAATAAAGTCGGATACAACGCTTTATTAACGTCGATGTTTTTAATTTCTCGAACTTAGTACTAATCGGGCAAGTTAATATATTGCGAATAAGAAGTGAGTCATTGGCATACGTCAGGCCTGGAGAACATAAATCTTGAATTTCTTTAGTAAGCGCGTGATTCTTTGCATAATTGATTTGATAGCAGAAATATATAATATGATACTTGAAACCACAAAAGAAAGAAACCGCCTAGTAACAGCAAAAAGTAAAGACAATAATCAAGTTCCCTGTTCTTGAATTTGAGATTCAGATGAACTGAACATACTCATACTCGTACATACATATGTACTCTAGATTATGAATTCTAGAGAGAAAGAATATACTCGTTAATATAATAAAATATAATGAAAGAAAGAATATAATATACATATATTATTTAAGGAATAGTATATTCATAATATTCAGGGCATATAAAATTCGTCAAAGATTCTGTCTTGTTTGTATTAAAAGTCAAGCGGAACAGGGTTGAGTAAACAAATTAGCGTTCTCTGAATTCTTGTTTGTTGTATTTCTACTTAATCCCAAAATTTATTCACCATACATTTTGTTTTATCGATTTTTTATGGCTTTAATTAGGATTGTATATAAAGTTTATAAACAATATAACCAATCTATTAAATTGTAGGTATTTAAACTTAAGCTGGAACAAATGGTGCAATGGTTCCATTGGCCTAATAAATAAAGACGCCTCGATTGATTCATGTTCATGCTGCGTATATTTATTTACTTTAAAAGCCTTAAGATCTACAGACACCACAAATCTCCACAAATGGGACTAATGGCAATGGCATTGGTAACCTAACTAGGGAATAAATAGTATTACGTATAAGATCAAGATTGTTCTGCTCGGTGAGTGGTGGATGGTGTCAATAGAGATTCTGTGTAATCCAGGGCAACATATTGAGGACAGAAGCGAAGACACCCGGCTGGTTCTGGCTGGTGCCGCAGCGTTGTCCACCATATGAGACCAAACCGTACTGTACATAGCGCACCGTCTCCTTGTAGGGATTGCGGAAGAAGAGCGGACCACCAGAGTCGCCGCGGCAGGTATGCAGAATACCCTCGCCGACGGCACAAATGTTATTCTCGGTAATCGGAGCACTCTTGTAGTAGTTGCGGCAGACATTGAGATCCTTGCGCTTGATCACCGCCTTCAGCAGCACCGAAGACGGCTCCTTCTGCTCCGTGGTGCCCCAACCGGAAATGTAGAAGCTCTGATCGTATGCGATGTCTCGAGAATTGTTATCGATAGGCAGGCAAATGGGTTTGATGTGCGTCTTGAAGGTAACTGGACGATCAAGTTTGATGAGGGCAATGTCATTTTTAATGGAATTCCAGTTCGGATGCGGACGTATCTCCTCGATGCCATACTCCTCGTACGGTGGCAGGCACTCCCGGCGCCGTCCACCCAGAAACTGACAATCCTGTTCAGTGTCCAAATTGTGCTCTCCCATACGCACTGCGATGCTGCAGAAGAAATAAGATTCGATTATTGGTGAACGGAGAAGGAACAACTTCCAGGGGCACTTACACTTCTGCATTGTCGACCACACAGTGCGCCGCTGTTAGCACGAAGCGATCACTGATCAAGCTGCCGCCACAGAGAAAGGGTCTGCCTGAGGTCTTGTACTTGAGCAACACTATCCAGGGGAATTCGCCGATTTTCGCTGCTTCGCCACCACTCAACTTAATGTTGCTCTTCTTGCCACAGTCCTTGACCGAGTTGAGAAGTGCCAGTCCACGTTCATCGATGCGTGTGAAATCTTGCGATGCCTGGCGTATGCTTATCGATCCCTTGCGATTCCTTGGTTCCTTTCTGTCGTTATGGGCAGCAATCTCAGTGGATTTAGGGCAGCACAAATAAAATGCCTGAAACAGAGTGAGCATTAATAAGGATCCTCCGACAACTAAAGATTTGCATGATTCCGCTTACATTTCGCTGCTCCACATTGCAGGCCATCTGCCTGAGCTCATGCTGTATCGGACGAGGCACATTGCGTCCATATTTGCTCTGCAAATCCCGCACAAATTGACACTGCAGGGCCGGCACACACTCGCCGGCCTCCCCCTTGGGCGTGGTGCAGCTTTTGTCAACCTCTGAAATTGGAACAATCGATAACATCGATGATTAAGAGATGTTACACTGATAAACCCCATTACTCGTTAAACTGGTTTAATCGAATTCTTTATAGTATATATATATATGTTAATCTGTTAGTTATGCGAATGTCAGAAGCTTCTTCGATTACTCACGCGCTAAGACTACAATGGGTATGGTCAGTAGAATAAGGTATCCCATAAACGACTCCATTCTGTGCAAGTTTGTTGAAGATTCTCTGCGAGACGCCTTAGTAGAATTGTAGCCTGTATGCGGTCGGTTGTTGATCTTTCGCCAGCTCCGTCGAGAATGAGACGCACCGAGTCGTGTGCCGTGCTTTTGTATCAAAGATTCGCGTGCTGGGGGAAGGTGCCTATTAAATGCACAAATTGTTATTTACCCAAGTTCGAGATCATGTTTTTGCTCTCTCACATCGATAATTGCCCAGCGTCACAACAGGTTTAGCTTTAGCACTCGTTGTAGCACGTGTATTTTAAGACAAGATTGAACATGTTCTCAGATCCGGACTTGTCTTGCATTAAATTTCTCCATACGTACTTTGTGAAATACTTGAGCAGTAGCAGTAGTGCATAGTGTCGGCGTGAGTGTGGGTTAAACATATGGATTCTAGGAAAGCCCACTCGACTATTCTCTTTGTCGCTCTGTTGCTCTTAAAATGTTTTACTATGTCGCCTCAGATTGCGCGCATTATAAAAGTATTCACAAGTTACCCAATTATCTGTGCAGATCAGTTTCTCTCTATCTCTCTTTGGAGTGTGTGCACTGCCTTAACTTTTTGTTTTGCTTTTATTTCGAGGAAATCCCATGACTGGACATTGTTTTAAATTATATTTTTTCAATTCCCTTTTATTCTTTTACATATGTATATCGTAAATCTTAAACATCATAAGTGCTTGTACAACTCTAATTGACGTCGCTTTGTTGCCTTTTTGAAATTCCCGAAATCCCCGAAATGTTGATGAATTCAAATAAATTTTTTTTGTGTAAATACAAATACGTGTTTATGTATGTACACATTTATCCCCCATGCGTGGGATAAATTCGCGTTGTCTCCGAGGCCGAGAATTTGCGTATAACTGCAACATTTCACTCATCTATTGCCATTAATAATGGGGCTTTTAAATTTCCAGCTTATTACTCATCATCATCGCCAGTTGCGCAATATCGTTTCCCTAGTTAACATTCAAAACTATCGTTATTAACAAGTGATCAACAAATTAATTAACTAAACCACAAATAAAGTCACTATTGTCGTAAATATTGATACGTGTACCTATCAGATATTAACGCCCAAAGTATTTTAAAGTTGTACTAACTCGTTTATGAGCCTTAGGATACCCTGTACTGACTGCTCTCCGAAGTTGTTACGAGAAACCCAGAGCTCTACTTGGAACAAAAGGTTAAGATTTCAATATATTTTAATGGGGGTACTTCAAATTTAATTACATAAGTCTATCAACTATAGATTTGAAATGTATCTAGACCTCTTACAATGCCAAAAAAAATTTACCAAACGAGAATCTTGTGAGTGTTGGAATTTCTTAACGGGAAAATCCGATCTACTTTCAAAAGTGCAACTTTAATATGCATCGATCTATCGCAGACACACACCATTTTGCATAGCTTTTAGCACGTACAGAAACCAACACAACGAAGGCCTTGATAAACAGGTTGAAACAGAAATAACTATCGGCATCTCTTTAGAATAAACTGTTTCCGAAGGACACACAGAAGTGAATTTCTTTGCTGAGTGGATAAACTAGAATTATACTAAGTCAACTTCATTACCATCAGTATTTCGATGAACTTAAGACCTATCCTAATATACACTCTTATTGACAATTCTGAAAGATATTTAATACATTTAGGTTCAGCATTCAAACACATAGGGACGACCATACATTACAATTTCATTTGAGATCCAATAATTAACTCAATAAGGTGCATATTTTTCATTGGAAAACGCCCAACAATTACAAACTTTTTATTTTATTATTTCCGTTCTTGTAGAAAAGCTTAGCTTGGATGTGTAAAAAGTGCTTATTGTTTATGGGATATTGGCCAAGTAGTCCTTAATTGTAGCTGGGTCCAGACGCTTGAAACCATTTTGGTCGCAGATACCCACTTCAATGTTATCTGAGGTCATTTTACCCTCAAAGCCTTCTTTTAGAGTCAGAATGGCAGTGTGTACAGCATCTTCCAGCTCAAGATCTTCACTATAACTGTAATTCAAATGGGAATATATACAAAAGGTTTATTGGGCAACATATCTCTATTTAATATTTACCGCTTTTCTAAGAAGGTTTTGCCGTTGACAGCATTCTTGCCCATTGCTGTGGCCTTCCAGGCAAAATATGCGCCAGATGGATCTGACTGGTACAGATATGGCCGTTCATTATCCCAGCCACAAATCAATAGAGAGACGCCAAATGGACGCACACCACTAAACAATAGAGAATAATGTAGTGCATATAAACGAAGATTAATAATGCTCTGTACCCTGATTGAGTGTATTCCTGCATCAGTGTTGCCACACGTTGAACAAGTTGTGCTACGGGAATAGGTTCCTTATAGGTCAGATAGTAAGACTGAGCGATTTTGCGAGCCTGCTTCACCAGTAAGCGGTAGTCAGGACCCATGCCTGAGTAAACCATGCCGATGTGCTTGTTGATCATCTCTACACGGTGCACACTGTGTTCCTCGTACAGCGGCGACTTGTATTTGTTCTCCGTGGCGATAACAACACCGTTTGAAGCTGTAAATATTAACAAACAACTTAAATCTTCAGACTGCACAATTACTACGTAAGCTTACTTACCCATAATTCCCACAGAAGGAGCACCACCAGAGACAGCAGCCAAAGCATACTCCAATTGAACAAGCTTTCCCGAAGGACTGCAAAGAATATGCAAAAAGATGGGTTTTGTGCCAGTCATTCACACACGCTATTCTCACAGAGAGAATAAGAGCTTGATAGATTATTCAATATGAAATTCCACTTACCTGAATGTTGTTAATGAAAAACTGTAACGTTCCGTAGCCATGTTTATTGGCCTTAATTTCGGTTACAAGAATTTAATAGTTAAATGCAAAACGCCGACAATTTTCTGAACCAAAGAAACAGAATGACAAGCAAAACCAGAGCTGAGAGACGGCTGCGATTTTATCGATAATTGTGGTGGCCTAGCGATAGATAGACAACAACTGACAAGTGTTGTCATAGTGGTATTCCATCTTTATTTACTTTACTCTATTTATTCGTTATTTTGTTTAATTTAAGTTAATTTCTTTTCATGACTATATTATAATTAAATATCTCTGAATCACCATTGAGCAGACTCAAAAATCATTAATTAATCATCAATTGTTAGAACTCAATATATTATTTACCGATATCATCGATAAGAATTTGGATGCAGCTCTAAAAATCCTAAAATATCGATATATCGTTTAACAACCGTACCGACACAGAAAACATCAAACCCACAGAAGTGTGATTGGTGGTTGCTTGACTTGAAATATAAAATTCGCCAAAATTCTGCATTATAATAAAAGTATGGTTCGTGGGGCGCTTAGGGGCGGCAGACCTATGCGCGGTGGCATTCGCCCGCCGTTTAAAAAAACGTTTGTACCTCGGCATCCGTTTGATTTAACTTTGGCCGAAGTTGTTTTCCCCAAAGTTTCGCCGGCTGTCGATGATTCTGCGTTGACTGCGGTAAAATCAATATCACACATGCCATATACACTTCCCTGGGCTAGTTATTAATAAAAATGTCGTTTTAGGCTCTTTTGAAACGCAATCAAGACCTCAGTCCGACCCCTGCTGAGCAGACGTCAATTGGTAACTTGGTTACTAAGGTGCAAGCTGTTCTGGATAACTTGGTCGTTGCTCCAGGCGATTTCAATACCTGTGTAAGTTGGCACAGCAACAAGCCACTTAATAAACTAACTATGTGCATGGTTTCAGCAACTGGAGGAGGTACGTCAAGTGGGCTCCTTCAAGAAGGGCACCATACTCACTGGCAACAATGTAGCCGATGTGGTGGTCATCCTTAAAACACTGCCCACTAAAGAAGCTTGCGAGGCACTAGCCTGGAGAGTTGAGGGTGACCTCAAGAATAGCATGAAAACTGAAGTTTTGACCAAGGGAGAGCAACACAGCTTGCAAATACACGACCGAGGCTTCGATATATCCAATGCGCAAGCCAAGGTGCGCATACTTATTTCAACCTTGCCACAAAACTTGCGTAAACTGGAGCCCGAAATACATATGGATCAGAAGCTGATGCAGAGTCATTTGGCTGCCATACGCCATACTCGTTGGTTTGAGGAAAATGCCCACCACTCTTCAATCAAAGTATTGATACGTATTCTCAAGGATCTGACCAGGCGATTTGATGCCTTCTCACCGCTCTCCTCCTGGATGCTTGATTTGATTGCTCATCTGGCAATTATGAACAATCCATCACGCCAAGCACTGCCCATCAATTTGGCATTCCGACGTGTATTCCAACTGTTGTCTGCTGGACTATTTCTGCCAGGATCAGCTGGTATTACTGATCCAACTGAGCCTGGACACATTCGGGTCCACACTGCCATGACACTGGAGCAGCAAGATGTCTGTTGCTATACAGCACAGACACTACTCCGGGTGCTGGCTCACGGCGGATACAAGCACATTCTGGGACTGGAGGGCAACACAAGCATTGTACGCGAGATGTCCGTCTGGAACGGAGTGGTGGTGTCCCCATTGACCCCAGTGTATGAGAAGCCCACTGACAAGAAGGAGGGAGATCTTGAAGAGGACATTGAAATGATCGAAAATGAGAATGAGGACGTGGGCAGTGACGATGCAGCTGAATAAATTATAAATAAGATAGGATTTACACTTTAATACAAAAGAAAAATAATCAGTAAATTTGATATCCCTATGACACCAGCACACTCTCAGTTATGGGTTCATCTTCATCGATATTGTACTCAAGTTTCTTGTCAATTATATCGAAATATCTCTCCGCAAAAATACCAGATGGTTCGCTAACTTTAATTGCCAAATCCGTCGCCTTTAGTTGGTGTCCCTTTTCTAGTTTCCTAGAAGCGACAATAGATTTACCCAATTTGTTGCGACATGGTAGCTCACACGCTAGTATAACCTTCTCTTCAGTTTCGTTGAGAGCATCTTTTAAATCGTCATCGCCCTCCAAAATTTCAATTATGTTACGAACATCATAGCTTGAAACTAAAAGTGAGTGATTATTTTTGAAATACTCTATTCCGGAGACGAGAGCAGATAATTCCGTGGGCTCAAGAGAGCAACGATGATCAGAGCCTTTCTGATTCTTGTCCAAGGTAAAGTGTCTCTCAACTATCCTGGCGCCTGAGAGCACAGCTGCCTTGGTAATGGATATACCCAGTTCATGTCCCGAATACCCAATGACAGTATTGGGAAAACGTTTCATTAGCTTCGGAATCATCCTCAAATTGCAGTCACTCGGTTGAGTTGGATATGATGAGACACAGTGCATAAGGGCGTACAAAGTGTTTCCGGCTTCGTGCATTATTTGAACGATTTTTTCGACAGTTGACATCGTTTGCATCCCAGTTGATATAACAAGTGGTATCTTCAGTTCAGCAGCCTTTCTCAAGAGTGGAAAGTTGTTAGCATCACCAGAACCAATTTTAATAAATGGAACTTTTAAATCAGCTAGAAAATCCAGAGATCTCTGAAAGTGGGCCCAGATTTAGTAGTCTGTATCAAGCCATATAGAGAGTATTTCAATTTCCAATTACCTCATCCATAGCAGACGCAGTGAAATCAATTTGGATTTCATTGCTATATGCTTGCAATTCAAAATACTGTTCGCGGGAGAACTCTAGGAACTTTTTATGATCTCCATAGGTGACGCCCCAAGCGTGTTCGCTAACATAATTTCGATTTAGGGCGGATCGCGTAAACTTTGCATTCAAGTCCGATTTTTGAAACTTAACACAATGGCAGCCCGCCTTCTTTGCCTCTAATATCATTAACTTGGCCGTCTCAAGACTTCCCTGGTGGTTCTGACCAATTTCTGCAATAATATACACCTCATTGCATATTTTTTTTGTGATTATATCGAGCAACATAATTTTTCATGTCGTTCAACCAATTGAATTTAATTAACTGATCCGTTGATTCGCCCAATTAACAACAATTGTGCTACTCCACAAAAGATAGTTCAGCGTGCAGGAATAAGATTAAATAACTTATTATTAAAGATATTAAACGGAATCCGGAATCAAGCAATTTCTTTCAAACGAGATACAACTTATTTGATTCTTCAGTTTATTATCCGTTAAATAATTTCCAGAGTTGGCGGCAATGTTAGGTAAATGTTACAGCACGCTTAAATTAGTATGTTAAATGGACTAGGGTTGCCATCTAACAATTTTTTATCAGGGTGGCAAGGCATTATCAATTACAACTAGCGATGTCCTGCTTGCTCCAATTGATGAAGGCTAAACGACGCAAATGGCGGGCACAAAGGTGGCCGTGTCAGTGCAAGCGAGACAAATGACGTATGAAGAGTCTGACTAACTGGCCATTTCATTTCCTTCTGTTTTTTGTGAAATGTGGGCACACTGGAGAAATTTTCTGGTTGTAGCTGTGCTGTGAAAAATATTTATAGTGAAAAATATAGTTCAGAGCTACTTGCCATTCTTCGGTGGAAAATTAAGGCATAGTAACTGCGCAGCTTAACAAAACAGAAATATGGGCGATGTTATGAATATCGACAGCATCATATCAAGACTTCTGGAAGTGCGTGGGGCACGGCCTGGCAAAAATGTTCAGCTCTCGGAGAACGAAATTCGTGGTCTCTGTCTAAAGTCGCGAGAGATATTTCTCTCACAGCCCATACTCTTGGAGCTCGAAGCCCCGTTAAAGATTTGCGGCGACATACATGGCCAATACTACGATTTACTGCGTCTCTTCGAATACGGTGGCTTCCCCCCGGAATCAAATTACCTGTTCTTGGGCGACTACGTCGATCGTGGCAAACAGAGTCTGGAAACCATCTGCTTGCTGCTCGCCTACAAGATCAAATACTCGGAGAACTTCTTTTTGCTGCGCGGAAATCATGAGTGTGCCAGTATAAATCGCATCTACGGGTTTTACGATGAGTGCAAGCGCCGCTACACCATCAAATTGTGGAAGACATTCACTGACTGCTTCAACTGCTTGCCAGTAGCAGCCATTGTTGATGAGAAGATATTCTGTTGCCATGGCGGTCTCAGCCCAGACCTCTCGTCGATGGAGCAAATCCGACGCATCATGCGTCCCACTGATGTGCCAGATCAAGGCCTCCTCTGCGATTTGCTATGGTCAGATCCAGACAAGGACACCATGGGCTGGGGTGAAAACGATCGTGGTGTCAGCTTTACGTTTGGCGCGGAGGTTGTTGCCAAGTTTTTGGAGAAGCACGAGTTCGATCTCATTTGCCGCGCCCATCAAGTGGTCGAGGATGGCTATGAGTTCTTCGCAAAGCGCCAGCTGGTCACGCTCTTCTCGGCACCAAACTATTGTGGCGAATTCGATAATGCTGGCGCCATGATGTCTGTGGATGACTCTCTAATGTGCTCATTCCAGATATTGAAACCGGCAGACAAACGTAAAAAGTAATATCGCCAATAAAATAAACCAAGAAAAAATACATTTTTCTAAATACAAAAAAACAAAGCAGGCCACCAACCCATTAGAAATTATATGATTCAACGTAAGTAAGAGCGTAACTAACGTAATTCCGTATAATATCAATTTCTTATCAACCTTTCTATCGTCAGCAGGGGCAAATCTAATTTTACAAAGCTAGCACGGCAAAACCAACAAACACACAATACAACACAGAGAGAAGGAACCGAGAGAGAGAGAGAGGGAACGCGCTGCGTTTATTAATTAATGCTACCCAAATCTGGACAAACATATGACCTTTTAAGAAATAAAGAGATTTGCTTCAATTACAAAACATTCGCAAGCATTCAAACAGGCATAATAATTACATATATAGAAACCATTTATTTTGATTAGCACACACGCCACCAAACATATACACCCACAAACACACCACACACACACACCTATATATCTACCATAGTCGTTTAGCGACCTACGCATATGCATGTACATATATGTTTTGTCCAATTTTAAAACACGAGACTAAACGTTAGTACAACACGAAGAAGAACAAGAAACAGCAACAGAAATTTGACATAGACATTATACGGACATAGGCGACTGTCGCATAGTCAGTCGGTCACAAAAGAAAATGAAACAAAACGTAGTAGGGCCTTGTAAAAAGATATCAGGCCGCCTTAAAAAAAACAAACTATGTATGACATTAAAAATTGAGAAAAGGGAGAAAAATATCTAAAGAATAAACGCTTGCCAAGAAAGTAAAAGTAAATACTAAGTTTCGACCTTTAAAAATACATCAAAATCAGTTTATGTTCGTCCATATTGCTGCCTACAATTGATATATTGATATTCATATCCGCTTTTACTGTATAATTTTCTGCAGCTGTTATAATACGTTTCATGCTCACATCCAAAATTTTGTTTATCATCCTGTATCATTTTAAGATGTGTTTGATCAAAAAAAATAAGATTTCTATTATTAATACGTATTACCAATAATCCTTTGTATTAATAATCAATACAACATGTATGAATTATACAACTGATTTCAATAAATATTTGGAAAACCCACAAACGATAATAGGATTTGTTTTTCGTTATCAACAAAAAAAAAACAGTACGAGGTTATTAAAGATTGTTGTTTACTTTATTTAGGAAAATACTCTTTGAATGTATCTTAAAAACTGTTAGCATTTCTATGAGAATGCATTATGGTATGTTTTTTAATTGAGAGCTTCAATGAATCGATTTATTCGGCATTTTGAGTGCTTCCTGGTTCTGCTTGGACGGATGAGCTTTGGTTTGCAGTATCGATCTTATCGTCAGCTACCACGTTGTTTTCCCCCTCACCAATGTGGCAGTTATCTACAGCTATGGCCAGTTCTTCAACTTTCTCCTCTTCGATATTGTCGGCACCGTTAGATGTGCTTTGCGTCGCAATCTGAACGGTATCTGCTGAGATCTCTGCTTTTTCATTTGTTTCAATTTGTTCCGCAAGCGTCACTGGTTCCGAATCGTCCGATTCGACGATTGCGTGCGGGCTTTGGTCTTGCAGAACTTCAGGGTTTATGCGATTTATAATCTCACGCAAACGTCGAATTTCTTCTTTTGCAACTAGAAGATCTTCCGAGAGCCGTTCATATTTATCATGTTGGTGTCGCACGGCGCCTATATTGTTCCGTATATAGTCCAGTGGGTCCTCTGGGCGCTCTTTGATTATGCGTATGAAAATTTTCGTAAGTGAATCGAGAACGCTTCCGCGCTCCAGATATCGACGAATCTCATCGCGCTTTGGATCAATTGGCTGAATGCAAATTAAATTATATGGTGTCATAATAAAATTGTATCAAAACGTTAATTTCAAGCTCACCTTAAAGGACATCTTGCAAAAAGTAATCGAGCCGGTCAAGTAAATTGAGCGAATCAGTAAATGAACTTGCAGATAGTGATGAAAGTAAACATCGTAGTATCGCCATTCGATGATTTATTAAGTATCTAAGAAACCCTTTCGCATTGTCTATTATTTGCATTTTGTTAGATGAATAGATAATTGAATTATTGAATAATACAAATAAGAATATGTAATAATTAAGCATCGTTAACTATTCTAGCAATTTTACGAAATTGGTATATTTTTGGTTTCAGTTTAAGCTAGTTTCTGTTGGTAATTATAAGATTACTTTTAAAATATAGTGGACAAATCATTTATACATTTTGCGATATATAATTAACATGTTCTAATGATATCAATAGGCATAACAGTGAACAGCTGGAACTATGAGCAATTATGTGTTACCATGTTTCGCAAAATAATTGCCAAGCAACACTGCGTCAATAGGCATTCGCAACACTGGCAGGCACAGGCAACGCTGTACAGCACTAGAAGACTTGGTGATTTAGCGTTTTTTCGGCATAAAAGAAAATCTGTGAATTATTGAAAGGTGCAATTGTTGGTTAGTACAGTAAAGTAAAGTTTTTCCTTTTTGTATTAAGTCAGCTTTTCGGTTAAAATTATATATATGTTGCATACACTTTTGTAGAACATATTTATTATCGGAAAAATCAACCCAAGAAAATGAGTCTCACATCCGCCGCAGGGATAATATCCCTACTCGATGAGCCGATGCCAGATCTCAAGGTGTTCGCCTTGAAGAAGCTGGACAACATCGTGGACGAGTTCTGGCCAGAAATATCTGAGTCAATTGAGAAAATTGAGATGCTGCACGAGGACAGAGGTTTCCCCGAAAACAAACTGGCTGGCATGGTTGCCTCCAAGGTATTCTATCACTTGGGGTCATTCGAAGATGCACTGACCTATGCGCTGGGCGCTGGAGACCTCTTCGATGTGAATGCTCGCAATGAATACACCGAGACAATCATTGCCAAGTGCATTGATTTCTATATTGCACAACGCATTGACTTTATTGAGAACCCCAAGGAGGCTAAGCCTGTCGACGAGCGCTTAGAGGGTATAGTAAATCGTATGATTCAGCGCTGTCTGGATGACAATCAGTTCCGTCAGGCCCTTGGCATAGCATTGGAAACCCGTCGTATGGATATTTTCGAGGTATCGATCATGAAGTCGGACGACGTTCGTGGCATGCTGGCATATGCCTACAATGTTACCATGTCACTACTACAAAACCGTGGCTTCCGCAACCAAGTCCTGCGGTGCTTGGTGGGACTCTATCGTGACTTGGGAGTTCCAGACTATGTGAACATGTGCCAGTGCTTGATCTTTTTGGAGGATCCACTTGCCGTTGCCGAAATGCTGGACAAACTAACCCGTTCCGCAGTTGAAGCCAACAATCTGATGGCCTACCAAATTGCTTTCGATTTATATGAGTCAGCAACCCAAGAATTTCTTGGCAATGTTCTGCAGGCCCTCAAGGATACGGCTCCAATCCCAACTGCATTGCCGAGCACCTTCAAACCTCAGGGCACCAGCGCAGCTGGTACGAGTGATGCAGCTGCCAAAACCGATGATGAGAAGCCTAAATCGAACGATGAGAGCATCGAGGATAAGGAAGGTAATATCAGTATTATAATTTTCTGTTATCTTTATGTGGAACTCAATCAATCAATCAATTTACAGGTGATGCCAAGATAGAACGCACTATCGATTCCTTGGATGAAAACGAAAAGCTTCACCAGAAGAACATTGAAAAGTTGATTTCCATTCTCTCCGGCGAGGTATCCATCGATCTGCAGCTGCAGTTCCTCATTCGTAGCAACCACGCCGATCTGCAGATTCTGCGTGGTACCAAGGAAGCTGTCCGCGTTTCAATCTGCCACACAGCAACCGTTATTGCAAATGCTTTCATGCACAGTGGCACCACCTCCGACCAGTTTCTGCGCGACAATCTCGATTGGCTGGCGCGGGCAACAAATTGGGCCAAGTTGACGGCCACCGCATCATTGGGAGTCATACACCGCGGACACGAGAAGGACTCGTTGGCGCTTATGCAAAGCTACTTGCCCAAGGAGGCTGGTCCTAGCTCTGGCTACTCTGAAGGAGGTGCCCTATACGCTTTGGGTCTGATTCACGCCAACCATGGTGCAAATATTATTGATTATTTGCTGCAGCAGCTGAAGGATGCACAAAATGAGAATGTGCGACATGGCGGCTGTCTGGGCCTGGGTCTTGCAGGCATGGGCACTCATCGTCAAGATCTGTACGAGCAGCTGAAGTTCAATCTGTACCAGGATGATGCTGTCACTGGTGAGGCAGCTGGCATTGCCATGGGCATGGTTATGTTGGGCTCCAAGAACGCACAGGCCATTGAGGACATGGTTTCGTATGCACAGGAGACTCAGCATGAGAAAATTCTGCGTGGTCTGGCTGTTGGCATTTCATTGACCATGTTCTCACGTTTGGAAGAAGCTGATCCGCTAGTTACCAGTCTGTCCACGGACAAGGATCCTGTATTGCGTCGCTCGGGCATGTATACCCTGGCAATGGCCTACAACGGCACTGGCAGCAACAAAGCCATCCGCAAACTGTTGCATGTCGCCGTCTCCGATGTAAACGATGATGTGCGTCGCGCTGCCGTTACGGCCATTGGCTTCATTCTGTTCCGTACACCCGAACAGTGTCCTTCTGTGGTCAGTCTGCTTGCCGAGTCCTATAATCCTCATGTGCGTTATGGTGCTGCCATGGCATTGGGTATTGCATGCGCTGGCACTGGACTTCGCGAGGCCATCGCCCTCTTGGAACCGATGGTCAAGTTTGATCCTGTGAACTTTGTTCGCCAGGGTGCACTCATTGCCTCTGCCATGATACTGATACAGCACACAGACCAGAGCTGTCCCAAGAGCACTTTCTTCCGTCAGCTGTACGCTGAGGTGATCAGTAACAAACACGAGGATGTCATGGCCAAGTATGGTGCCATTTTGGCTCAAGGTAAGTTCTGCTTGTACAGATATATATTTGTTCATGGAGTTCTAATATACTCTTGCTCTCTCCTGTAGGTATCATCGATGCTGGTGGTCGCAACGCAACGCTCTCCCTGCAGTCGCGCACTGGACACACCAATCTGCAGGCTGTGGTCGGCATGTTGGCCTTCACTCAATACTGGTACTGGTTCCCCCTGGCACATACGCTCTCACTGGCATTCACACCCACCTGTGTGATTGGTCTGAATTCAGATCTTAAGATGCCTAAGATGGAGTATAAGTCGGCTGCGAAGCCATCGCTGTATGCATACCCGGCACCACTGGAGGAGAAGAAGAGCGAGGAAAGGGAGAAGGTTGCCACTGCAGTTCTATCGATTGCGGCTCGACAGAAGAGACGTGAGAATGCCGATAGCAAGAAGGACGACGAGAAGATGGATGTCGATGAGGACAGCAAAGAAGCCACTGGTGGTGCAAGCAAAAAGGATGATGAGAAATCCGAAACAGCTGTTAAGACTGAAGAGAAAACAGCGGAAGAGTCCAAGCCAACCAAGAAGAAGGAGGAGAAGGAAAAAGATTCGAAGAAGAAGGATGATGAGAAAGATAAAGAAGCCGGAACTAGCGCTAGCGGAGAAAAAGAAAAGGAAAAAGAAAAGAAGGAGAAAAAGGAACCCGAACCCAATTTCGAGATCCTGCAAAATCCTGCACGCGTTCTGCGCCAGCAACTTAAGGTGCTCAGCGTCGTCGATGGGCAAACTTATGAGCCGATGAAAGAGGTCACAATTGGTGGCATCATTGTATTCCAGCACACTGGCAAAGCCGAGGAACAGGAATTGGTCGAACCGGTGGCAGCATTTGGACCCATGAATGATGATGAAAAGGAGCCCGAGCCACCAGAGCCATTCGAATACATTGAGGATTAAATGGAGATGGGCATGTTGTTTGTCATTATCTAAGTGAACTTATTCTGATTTTCAATATTGCATACAAATGTACTTTTCACCCCAAATTACTAACATAAAATACAACAACAATTACCCGAGAGTTAATGCTAATTCATAATAATTACAAAAAATAAATGTTCATCAATCATGATGTAATTTAATGTGTCTCTGCATCACTTTACGATGCGACTTAATATCAGCAACTTAATCTCATTGAGCCTAGATAAAACAAACATTTCGCATTTTGTGAAATGACGCAAATCTTATCTAGTGATCAGAAATTCCAAACATCTTAACGTCCCCGTTGTTGTTACCCAGTTTGTTTTTCTCGTTGTTCTTGTTGTTTACCAACACAAACAACGAATAAATTATAATTAAAACAGCCGCCGTCGCGTTCGTTGTCAATGAACAATTTCACAATGCTTGGCAATCGCTCCCATTTCTGATTGTCAATTGCCACAATTGGCATCAAATCTCTTAATTCTTTCTCTTTCATCCCACTAAGAGTGGTAAAACAAATCTTTTGGTATGACATATTTTTTTAGCAGGCCGATGCACTTCTACTCTTTCCCCGTTACATACAGACATACTAATGCCGATTAGAAAAACAATAAAAACAAACCTTGACTGTCTTGTCTTTTTTTCAATATTCCTTTTTTTGGATTAGTATTTTTGTGATAATATTCTATAGATAAATAAATACAAACTCAATTTCTCCAAAACAATACCCAACTGCAGATTCACTTCCACCCTTTTCACCAAGTCGAACGCAATACATAAATATGTATAGAAAATCTAAATTGACAAGGCAGTTCAGTCTTTTGTTTTAAAATTATTTTTATAGTTTCTTATATTTTTGTTTTTCTTTTATACGTAGAAAACTTATGCTATGGCCCAGTAAATACAAACTTCCTCAAAATTATCTTTATTTCCTGATAATAACTCGCATCATATTCCAAATTTTGTTGGTCATCGACCCACTGTGCCAACAACAGATGTTCATCGAGCAAACAAAATTGCACACAAAGTCGTGCGACTCTCAGTGGACAAAGTAGCATTTAATGCATTCGTCTCTCTTCGTTTCACTCTCTTCCTCTCTCAATTTGTTATTCTCTCGCTGATTTTAGTTTTCTTTTTCTCTCGCCTTCGGGCTGTTCTGTCATTACCGTTTCAGCAGTCGAAGCGACGAGGCGTGGAGCGGTTGACGAGTTTTATACGCTGTTTTGGCCACACGTAATAACTGTAAATTATAATTAATTACAGCAGGTGTCATGTACTTAATTTATATACAAACATTTGTGTACGAGTGATTAAATTGTTGTAGTATCTTTTTTGTTGAGTTTCCCAAACGATTAAGTCGCTTGTCGAACCTTGCGGCCCAGAGAAATCACGGCGACAAACGGTTCGTTCGTGCTCTCTTCGTTCTTACGATTGTCAGCAGCGGCGGCGACGACGGCGACCGCGACGTAGGCGGCGGGAGAGTTGTTGCTGACCTCGACCCCCGGTAATTTACAATAGAAAATAGTTTTGTTGTTGCCGGCAATAGAAGATTGGTTCACAATATATCTGTCGGCAGTGAGTGTGCAAAAAATTTTAATAAAGAAGGCGACAACAACGACAAAGAGACAAAGAGGAGCCCCGATTTACACATTTACTTACACACACATTTTACAAGTAATTCGTCGCCGTAACGGTAAACGGTAAAGTGATAATTGTGCCTAAAATATAAAAAAAACCCCAAAAAATCTGATATCATATTATGAACCGCACCAGACGAAAAATCGTACGCCCAAAGAGTCCCTACACAAAGGCTAATTGCTTCTCACGATGGAGTTTCTGGTAAGATTCACACTTTATTTGCAATATACTCGTATGTACATTGATTCGTTTTTATACTCTCTAACACACGGTACATTACTCACTGCCTATGGGCACGTCGATTACGGTAAATAATATTTTCACATTGTGCGTTGGCGCTGTGACTGCTAAGTCTGCTCGATAGCACGTGTCGTCGTACATAAATTTAGTATATAATCTGCCATATCGACTTGCGTATAACGCACATGTACTCTAGTATTAATCATATTGATATTGGAACCAGGTACATAATCTGGGTGGGCAACAGCAATTATATGGAGTTTTATTTGTTTGTTGGGGTTATTCACCGCGCATTATTGCATTTTATCCAATAAAGATTCTGAAATTCCCTGAACTCATTTGAATGTACATTCATATAGAAGTCAAACTAGAAATACTTACATGCTATACATTCTATACATACATACATATATGCGTGATATATGCCACAGCAGCTTGAAGGTTATATCGTTATCTATACATATGATTGTGTTATACTAATAACGTTCATAAATCAGCATATGTACGTAGTTTCATTAAAGTTGGTCAAGTGGTGTGACACAATCCAGCACGAATAACCCTTTTGTGTCAAGGATCATGTTATAAAACTTTAAAAATGCCGAACAATTTGACTTACTTAATCATAACTCGCACCTAGAGTAATCTAACTTAACTTGTTTGTTTGTCATTTCTTCTTCTTGCTAAAAAAGTCTGACGCCCACCCATTCAGAACCTCTATATACACATGTACTACATGCATACATACGTAGTATATAGCTTTCTGATTATGGACACACGACAATACATGTGTGCACTTTGATTAGAAATACTACGAAATTGTATTTTATTATTGAAATGGCATTGAAAATGTAAAGTTTACTTATGCACACATACATATGTACATGTAAATCGGGATTCATTAGGGTTATCAGACTCAAGCTATTTAAGTCTTTGTTGCATTCTATTAAGTGTTTATACAATCTTTAGGATTAAAAGTTGAGTCTAAACACGGAGACAAGTTAATAGTTTGATGATCTATTTGTCGAACTACTGAAACCATTCATAATTATTGTTGTTTACAATGAGTACTATAAACTATTCGTTAAGTGTTCTTTTTACGAGCTACTTAAGCTATTTGCTTAGCTAAGCATGTCTACTGTGGGATAGAATAATTCATAAAAGTTATATGATGATAAAATGTGATAAGCAGCTTAATAAGTTGTATCTCTTTATAGGTGGATGCGAGATCTGTTCAAGCGCGGACTACAAGGTCCCCTTACGGACGAGGAACTGTATCAGCATAGAAAAACCCTGGACAGTGAGCGAGTGACGAACAAGTTCAGTGAGTTGTGGGAGGATGAGAAGAAACGCAAAAATCCGAGCATACTTCGTATGATATGGCGTTCATATGGCACAGTCTTCATGCCTCTGGGATTGGCCTTTTCACTTACTGAAACGATTTGCAAGTAATGCAGCTGGCACAACTGATCTTATCATAATCCACTTATACGTTATTTCTTCCTCTTTGCAGATCCCTTATGCCCCTGTTTCTTGGTGGCCTTGTCGGCTTTTTTGCCAAAGATCAGAATACGATAAGCGTATCGGATGCGTATCTCTATGCGGTTGGCATTGTGGTTTGCATGCTGATGCCTGTGATAACATTTCATCCGTTCATCTTCTACATCTTTCAAGTAGGCACCAAGTTGCGCCTGGCGCTCTCGGGGCTCATCTACCAGAAGTGCCTGCAGGTTTCGAAGAGTAACAGCAACGATGGTTTGCGTGCTCGCGCCATAAACATCTTGTCCAATGATCTGGGACGCTTTGATGTGGCTCTCTGCTTTCTGCATGACACCTGGAAAGGACCATTGGAATCGCTGCTCATTGGTTACCTCATGTACCGTGAGATTGGACTGGCTGCCGTCATAGGTGTCTCATTCATGCTGAGCTTTATTCCGCTTCAAGCGTGGGTCGCCAAGAAGGCAGCCTATTATCGCCAGAAGACAGCGGAACGCACAGATATGCGTGTCAAGCTGATGAACGAGATTATACAGGGCATCCAAGTGATCAAGATGTATGCCTGGGAGAAGTCGTTCGCCCGCATCGTTGCCGACGTACGCCTCAAGGAGGTGAAGGCCATCCGTGGCACAGTCTACATTCACGCGGCACTCAGCTGCACATCGATGATCTCGCCCCTGTCCGTGTTCCTTGCACTCTGCTCATACGTTTATTTGGGCGATGCCTTGACTGCCCAGAAGGTCTACACTGTTTCCGCGTACTTCAACATGCTGAACGATTCCATGGTACATTTCTGGCCACTCTCAATCACCTTCATTGCGGAGGCCTTAGTTTCGGCACGTCGGTGTAAGGAGTTTCTGCTTGATGGCGACAAGGCTGAGACACCGATCAATCTGGAGACGGATACAAAGCAATCGAAGAACAAGCGCAAACTTACCGAGGAAGATAAATTGAAGAATGTCGAGCTGAATGGATCTCTTCTGGCCAATAGTCAAACACAGGCGACACCTACACAGCCGCAGCACAATCGTTTGCGTGACTACAGCCCCGAGGTGAGCAGGAAGTGCGTGGTGCTGAAGGATGTATCCGCATCGTGGGACATTAGTGATGGACAGGCCAATTGCGCTATTGAAAACTTCAGCACAGACATTCAGGATCGCACACTGGCTGCCGTTGTTGGTCCAGTGGGTGCAGGCAAATCGAGTTTCCTGAATGTGCTACTCGGTGAAGTTGGCATCGATAACGGCGAAGCACTTGTGCATGGCAAGGTCTCGTATGCCGCACAGGAACCGTGGGTCTTCGAGGGAACCATACGTGATAATATTGTCTTTGTGGAGGACTACAATGAGCGACGCTACAAGAAGGTCATCAAGGTGTGCGCTCTGGAACGTGATCTTGAGCTGCTGCCCCGTGGTGATTTGACTGTGGTGGGTGAGCGTGGTGTCAGCCTCAGTGGCGGACAAAAGGCTCGTGTTAATTTGGCACGTGCTGTTTACCGCAAGGCAGACATCTATCTGCTAGATGATCCGTTATCCGCTGTGGACACGCACGTGGGCAAACACATCTTTGAGCGATGCATACGCGACTTTTTGTCCAACAAAATACGCATATTGGTCACGCATCAGGTGCAGTATCTGTTCGACGTGGAGCATTTGCTACTGATGTCCGGCGGCAAGGTGGTGGCCCAAGGAAGCTACCAGGAATTGCAGCGCTCGCGTCAGTTTCAGTTCCTTGAGCAAACGCACGACGAGAGCGGCATTGATACGCACAGTGTCAGCAGTCACATGTCACGCAGCGATTCCGAGAAGAGTATGGAGCATTATCAGCACAATCAGTTGCTGCGACCCGATGAGACTGTGGAGGAACTGAATAAGGAGCAGCAATCGGTGGGGGCAGTCAAGTTTAGTGTCTATGCTTCATACTTTAAGGCGCTTGAGAGTTCGTTTCTGCTTGGACTGATTGTGGTGCTCTTTATTTGCGCCAGAATAATGCTTACTGGAGTCGACTACTTCCTATCACGCTGGTAAGTTTGGCTGTGAGTTGCCCCAACTATGACAACAGCTAAATTAGATTTCTCTATTCCCCACAGGGTCATTTGGGAGGAGAAGATCGGAGCCAATGGCACCAGTACCACCACCAACATCACTGCTGCGTTTGCAAACTCTACAACCACTTCCTCTACACTGGATACGACCACGTCTTCGCCTGTGAATGATACCATGAATGCTCTGCCCTTGGGCTACGAGAGCGTCGAGCAGGGAGTTCGACAGCAGCTGGTTCTGTTCTATGCCATCTTCCTGACTGCCACGCTCATTGTTTATCTGATACGCACCTTCGGCTACTTCAGGATGTGTCTGCGCATCTCACTGCGTCTGCATGATCGCCTCTTCCGTGGCATAACCCGCGCTACCATGTACTTCTTCAATACGAACTCATCGGGTCGCATCTTGAATCGCTTCTCTAAGGATATACGCACCGTGGACACCGATCTCCCACATACGCTACTTGACTGTTTGGCGGTAAGTAGAATGAGAACACAACTCATTTCATGCTTCAGCTAATCTGTCTCCCTCTCTCCTTGTAGTTCGCCATTGATGTTTCCGGCGTACTTGTTATTGTGGCCATAGCCAACTTCTGGTTGCTAGTACCTGCCGCTGTCATTGTTATCATCTTGGCGTGCATACGATATCTGTATGTGAACACAAGTCGCAGTGTCAAGCGACTCGAGGGCATATGTAAGTAGTAGCAAAGTAAACCAACGATATATCATGTCTATAACGTTCCAATCTTACAGCTCGCAGTCCGGTTTACTCGTTGACCAATCAAACCTTCCAGGGCCTTACCACGGTGCGTGCTCTGGAGGCACAAGGCGCCCTGCAGACAGAGTTTCATGAGTATCAGAATGCAAATACATCGGCATGGTTCCTGCTGCTCTCGTGCACTCGTGCCTTTGCTCTGTGGTCGGATCTGCTGTGCATTGGTTATATGACGGCAGTTACATTCAGTTTCCTGCTGTTGCGCAACGAGTTCCATAGCGGCGACGTCGGTCTGGCCATTCTGCACAGCACAACAATGACGGGCATGTGCCAGTGGGGCATGCGTCAGACAGCCGAGCTGGAGAATGACATGACCAGTGTGGAACGTGTGCTGGAGTACACGGAGCAGCCATCAGAGCCGCCACTAGAGACGCCAGAGAAATTCAAACCGAAAACCGAGTGGCCTAGCAAGGGACGCATCGAGTTCATAAACTTCAAACTGCGATATTCACCCAAGGAGGCGCCAGTGTTGCGCGATCTTAACTTCATCATTGAGCCGCGCGAGAAGATCGGTATTGTGGGCCGTACTGGAGCCGGCAAGTCATCCATCATACAGTCGATATTCCGTCTGGCCTGCAATGAGGGCATGATACGCATTGATGATGTCGACATCTCGCACATGGGACTGCACGATCTTCGTAGTCGCATCTCGATTATACCCCAAGATCCGGTGCTCTTCTCGGGTACATTACGCTACAATCTTGACCCCATGGACGAACGTACGGACGAGGAGATGTGGAAGGCTCTGAGCGATGTCGAATTGCGCTCGTATGTGTCGACACTAATTGGCGGTCTCAATTGTCGCATGTACGACGGCGGATCCAACTTCAGCGTCGGCCAGCGTCAACTGGTTTGCCTGGCTCGTGCCATACTACGTAATAATCGCATACTGATACTGGACGAGGCGACGGCCAATGTCGATCCCGAGTAAGTTTCACTTGCTCATTCGTGATAAGGCAAGACGTCACTGATAAATCTCATACTCTTTGCAGAACTGACAAGCTGATTCAGCGTACAATACGATCGAAGTTTGCCGACTGCACTGTGCTAACAATCGCCCATCGACTGCACACTGTTATGGACTCAGATCGCGTGCTGGTCATGGATGCCGGTGAGGCACGCGAGCTGGGCCACGCCTACGAGCTGTTGCAACGTCCGGGCGGTTATCTTCGCCAGTTGGTAGACAACACGGGAGCCAGCACCACGCTGGCCCTACAGCAGGCAGCAGAGGAGAGCTATAGCAAACGATTTCTGGATAGCAAAGTGACCGAGGAGGATCTGAATGTCACACTGGCACTGCAGGAGGATCACAAGGAACACAAGGAGTAGTAGTGGCAGAATAGCAAATTGGAACTGAAAGTATTATGAGCATGCATCAAATCAATTGTACTTAAGTTAAGCTTGTGTTTTGTAGTTGTAATCGTCTTAGGTTCTATATATGTTCTGTATATACATCGTGATTCATTGTTAACTTACTTGTTACGTAACTTCTAAAGCGAATTTATAGAACATTTTTGTTGTCAATCGGCAGGATATACTTATACATATACACATACGTATACTATCTATACTATCACGGCCACGCTATGTCTTCAATACGTTAGAGAACTTAAAAGCAATTCGCACAAATCGAAAGCAAACTTTATTCAGATTACGCCTAGTGCTATTTTTATATAAACACTATATACATGCTATATATGTAAAGTACAAAGAACACTCTATATACGAATAATATAGGATAATGACAGTGTACTTATTATGTATTTATGTATTGTACGTACAACATCTCAATAAAGTGCCTATGAATAATTACACCAGCAAATGGAATTCCCGTTTCGATGGAAAGACAAATGTCAATTCATTAATTGATAAGAGATAAAACACTGATCAGCACAGCCCACTCTATGTGGAGTGGCTTGGTTTTTCAATTAAAATTGCCCGATAGTTGAAAAGAATGAAATATAACCAATATTCCCCCGAGCTGATTGCATCGCAATGAAAAGACAAAAATTTACAATTGGATCACCAATGTATGGGACATAAAACAAAGGTCAATTTCCGAAGAGATAACCCGACTTTAAAAATAGCCAATTTGCGTGGGACGAGTTGAAATTAAAAATATAGCAGTAAAACAATCTAATGAGCAACCTAGCAATTCCTGATTAGATCAAAGTAATATCAGGCTGTATTTTTTTGTAGATCTTGAGAGAACGACTACCACATACCATGTGTAAGTCTGGATACTATTTAAAACTGAGTTTTCTTTTGGGCTGGTAGATTATAAAACAAGATTTATGTATATGGTTAGTGCAACTTATATCCTAAAACAGATATGGGGTATGTAAGAAGAACAATCTATTGTGAAGTTTTAAGAGTATACTCACTTAAACTGGTAAATACATAAGAAGGTTAAAATCGACATTTCTTATGGGAAGTATCAGGAATTTAAAACTAGATATATCTGGAGTTGAGAAATCTATATATTAGTAAAGTTTTATATTTTATTGAATGGGTTTCTAATGAGAGCATCCTAATCTAATGATGTTCGAGTTTGAAAGAGAAACTATAATGAGACTAATTGACTGACAGACTGACTAAACTAATAAAAGTATATAAGTATATAGTAGATATAATACATATTTATTTCTATAAATACCATTAAATAAAATTATTAATTTAATTACTATATTTATTGTACAATTTACTATAAATGTCGAAAGTCAGGCAGGTTATTTGCACTTTTTCCCTACTTTGAACACACTCTCTTCTTCAGTTACGCCTGCAGGGTATACGAATTACTCATACACTGCTCGTTTATAGGGCTTGTCGAATGTCGCCTGTGGCCATGTTTCCCCCCTTGGAATAACAACGTTAACCACTTTGGCAACTGGTCGAGTATCATAGACTCGCGATTGCCAAACTGGCGAACTGTGGTCTCGACTGCATCGCTGTGATGATTTGCTGTCAGGGGGAATTAAGATAAAGGGGGCTGTCTCCACCCCGTTTGGGTGGTGCGATAGTGCGCTGCGAGCGGATCATTGATTTATAACGATGATTCGGGAACGGAGCGCGACACATTCAGTTAAAAATCAAATGCTTTACCCGCACTGCGAATCAGTTACGAGTGAATCGGCAGAGACGACGGCCACACTACGAATGAAGTCGTTCCCCCAGTGCGTGTGTGAAGGATCTGCGCGATATACGTGTATAGCTGTTAGTGAATAACTACGGCATATAACCAGCATATATACCGATACATGTATAATATAATTATATGTAAATCTGTTGTGAAATGTGCTCGAGAAAGAAGGAACGCGAACCGAATCCGGTGCTGAAGGCCAATTTCCTGTCCAAATGGTTCTTTATGTGAGTCTGGTGCAACGCGCGATTGTCGGGTGTAATAAATCTCAGTAGCTCGACTATATGGCTATATTAAGTGCTTGCGATATCATAAATTTCAACGGCTTAACACAGTGTAAACCACATACACATGTTATTTACATTCGGGCCAGTTTGGAGGAGACTTCTTATTGCGTATACGTAATTCGGCGGTTATTTGAAAGTTGATGAAATTCGAGACTCGCCGCCGCTCGCTGCCCGCCGTCTGCTGCCCGCAAGATAAGATAACCTTGAAGAGCAAATCGTGTCCAGATTTATGACAGTTTGCCTGTCAATTTGAGCTCACCCATTTGAAGCGTTTCTCCGGAGTGCTTAAGATAGAAGCGACTACTTAACCACACCCCATCTTCATTATTTTGTTATTGTCACTCTTCCAGCTGGTCACGCGAGATTCTGAGCAAGGGCTACAAGAAGAATGTGCAGCCAGCGGATTTGTATGCTCACGTGCCGAGCCTGGATAGTCGTGAGGTCTCTCACTCCCTGCTCGAGCACTGGGAACGGGAGCTGAAGCGTCCGCAACCGAGTGTAATGCACATGATCTTTAAGGCATACGGCAAGAGTCTGGTGCCCATCTGTATACTCTACTCCCTGGTGGAGATTCTACTGCAGTAAGTGCACCACAGAGTGAGTGAGTGAGTCATGATCCCCACTAAGGCTTCCTTTGTTCCTTTCTCTCTGCCTGCAGCACAATGCAGCCACTGCTGCTGGGTCGTCTGGTGTCCTTCTTCTCGGAAAGCACTGAGGACATGCCCATAGAGTCGGCCTATCTGTATGCCATGGGCGTGGTTTTGTGCTCGCTGGTGTCGGCGCTGTGCTACCATCCCTTCATGTTCTACCTCTTCAAGCTGGGCGCACGCATCCGCTTGGCCTGCGCCGGCCTTGTCTATCGCAAGTGTCTGCGCGTCTCGGTGGCGGCAGATAACAATGGCATCAGTGGATATGCCATCGCCATTATGGCCACGGATCTGCCACAGTTCAATGAGACCTTCTACTTCTTCCACGAGCTGTGGAAGGGTCCGCTGGAGGGTCTTGTCTTTGGCTACATCATTTACGAGGTCATCGGATGGCCCGCACTGGCGGGCATGGCTGGCATCGTTGTGTTCATCCCGCTGCAGGTGTGGGCAGCCAAGGCGGCGGCACGTTTCAAGCGTCTCTCCGCGGAGTACGGCGACGAGCGGGTGAAGCTAATGAACGAGATCATTGCCGCCATGCAGGTGATCAAGATGTATGCGTGGGAGAAATCCTTTGCCAAGATGATTGGACGTGTCCGCAAGAAAGAAATGGGCGCCATACGCGGCTCCATGTATGTCTATGCGGCGCTGCAGTGCACCGACATGATCTCCAAGCTGTCGCTGTTCCTGTGCCTGGTCAGCTACGTCTACACCGGCGACCTTGTCACGGCCCAGAAGGTGTTCATCGTGTCCAGCTACTACGATCACTTGAATCAGTCCCTACTCCATCTCTGGCCATTGGCCATCAACTCGTGGGCTGAGACATTTGTCGTTGCTCGTCGCGTGCTCGACTTCCTGCTGCAGTACGAGAATCCCGCCGACGGAGGTGTGACCAACTTCGCCGACGTGGACGATGATCTGCAGCATGGCAACTACTTTGGACGCATGCACAATCCGCTGGCAATGCGCAAGAGTGTCACGCTGCGCCACCTGACCGCCAGCTGGGATCAGTCCAAGCAGGAGAAGCGGCAGCGGCACATCGAGGACATCAGCTTCGAGGCGGAGGAGCAGCAGTTTGTGGGCATTGTGGGCACAGTGGGCGCTGGCAAGAGCACATTGCTTGCAGCACTGCTGGGCGAGATGGACATCATCAGTGGCAGTGTTGAGCTTAACGGCGTCATCAGCTACGCACCCCAGGAGCCCTGGCTGAACCGTTGTAGTCTGCGCGAGAACATTCTGTTCATGGAGCCCTACGACGAGCAGCGCTACAAGAATGTCCTGCGCGTGTGTCTGCTGGAGAAGGACATCGAGCAGTTGCCACAGGGCGATGCCACCATAGTGGGTGAGTCTGGTGCCAGTCTCAGTGGCGGCCAGAAGGCACGCGTCAGCTTGGCCCGAGCTGTCTATCGTAAGGCGGACATTTATCTGCTCGACGATCCGCTCTCAGCGGTGGACACGCACGTGAGTCGCCTCCTCATGCAGCGCTGCCTGCACGAGTTCCTCAGCGACAAGATACGCATCCTGGTGACGCATCGTGTGCAGATGCTGCGCCATGCCGATCACATGGTACTCATAGAGAACGGCCGTGCCTCCATTCAAGGTCGCTATGAGGCGCTCAAGAAGCTTGTGCGCTTTCGCATGTCCACGGCCAATGACAGCGAGGTGGCCAAGCTGCGGGCCGTGCGCTCCGAGAGCATATACGAGGAGGTGGCCGAGCGGGATCCGCAGCAACTGCAGCTGCTGCAGAGCGAGTGCGATGAGCAGTGCAAGGAGCAGCAGCAGCAGGGATCGGTCAAGCTCAGCACGTACAAGGAATACTTCGCTGTGCTCGGCCTGCCGTCGGTGGTGCTGCTCTTTCTGATCATCTTTGTGCTGGCACGTAGCTTCGAGGCGGCCATGGATATCTTTCTCTCCAAGTGGTAAGTGCCATTTCTTGAGATACAGTTCCCTCCTTCCTTCTTCGACTCATTGTGACACTCCTCTCCCACAGGGCCACTTGGGAGGAGACGGAGCCGGAGGACGATGAGCCACCAATTCAGCGCAGCAGAATACGCACGCGCCTGGTCATTCTGTATGCCGTGCTCCTGGTGAGCACTCTGCTGCTGTATGTGCTGCGCACCTTTGGCTTCTTCGCCATGTGCCTGCGCATCTCGCTGCGCATGCACAACTTCCTCTTCCAGGGCATTATCCGTGCCAGCATGCAGTTCTTCACCTCGGCCACCTCGGGCCGCATCCTCAATCGCTTCTCCAGCGATATACTGTCCATAGACATCACCCTGCCACAGGCCATAATGGACTCCTTTGAGTTCATTGTCAACGGGCTGGCGGTGATGATTGTTGTCAGCATTGCCAACTATTGGCTGCTCATTCCGGCCATTCTGCTGATCATCTTGCTGTACCTGTCGCGCACTCTCTACATTGGCGCCAGCAGAAGCCTTAAGCGCATAGAGACCATCTGTAAGTAGCTAACCCGTCATACCTGCCTGATCATTTGCTAATCCCCTGCCGCCCCGCACAGCTCGCAGTCCCATCTACTCGCACACGAACTCCACGTTCAAGGGCCTGACCACCATACGCGCCATGAACGCCACCAAGCGACTGGAGCGTGAGTTCCATAGCTATGAGAACGAGAACACTGCTGCCGTCTACCTCTACTCCAGCGTCAATCGCGCCTTTGCCTTCTGGACGGAACTGATCTGTGTCGTCTACATTCTGCTGGTCACCTTCAGTTTCCTCATTGTCGATCGGGGCTACTTCAGTGGCGATGTCGGTCTGGCCATCACGCAGTCCATGACGCTGGGCATCATCTGTCAGTGGGGCATGCGACAGACCGTGGAGCTGGAGAACCAGATGACCAGCGTGGAACGTGTGCTGGAATATGTGAACATCGAACCGGAGCCATCGTACGAAACAGCGGAAGATGTCAACCTGCCCGCCAAGTGGCCCAGTGCGGGTCAGTTGCACTTTCAGGATCTGCAGCTGCGCTATGGCGAGCGGGCACACTATGTGCTGAAGGGACTCAGCTTTACCATAAATCCCATGGAGAAGATTGGCATCGTGGGTCGCACGGGGGCGGGCAAGTCGTCGATTGTACAGGCGCTCTTTCGACTGGCGCTCAACGAGGGCCTTATCGAGATCGATGGCTACGACATCGCCAAGTTGGGTCTGCACGATCTGCGCAGTCGCATCTCGATCATACCACAGGATCCGGTGCTCTTCTCGGGCACACTGCGCTACAATCTGGATCCCTTTGTGCAGCAGACAGATGAGCAGCTGTGGCAGGCACTCGACTCGGTCAAGCTGAAGCCCTTTGTGAGCGAACTCAAGGGCGGGCTCAGCCATCGCCTGCACGATGGAGGCGCCAACTTCAGCATGGGCCAGAGGCAGCTGATCTGTCTGGCACGCGCTATACTCCGGCACAATAATATACTCATTATGGACGAGGCGACAGCCAATGTGGATCCGCTGTAAGTAATCTGCAAAGGAGAAACATAACTCACACTCTCACTCCCCTTCTCCCTTCTCCCTTCTCCCACCACTTGCAGCACTGATCAACTCATTCAGGAGGCCATTCACACCAGATTCGCCAACTGCACCGTGCTGACCATCGCACATCGCCTGCACACAGTCATGGACTCGGATCGGGTGATGGTCCTGGACTCAGGTCGTGTAGTGGAGCTGGGCCATCCACATGTGCTACTGCAGCAGCGCTCGGGTCATCTCAATCGCCTGGTGGAGAAGACTGGCGACGGCAGTGCCAAGCATCTGCGCTACGTGGCCGAGCGTAGCTACCACAAGAGGGTAATGGGTCGCCAGCCCAGCGAGAGTGAACTGAGTGTGGAGCAGCAGATGTCGGAGGCGAGGCTGAACCTGTTCAGGGGCAACAATACACTGTAAAAAATAAGACTGCAATTGACTTTTGTTTTTCTTCTTTCTTGCCTTTGGTTTTAAGTTATGGTAATATAGTTTTTATTATAGTGAACTGATTTTTTAAATATAAATCTATACTTGTATATGTATACATATATGTATATATGCGCTTTATCTGTATAATATACGAAGTTGTTTGAAAGAAAAGCGTTTTCCTTTTTAAGTAAATCTGTTCCTAACTGGATTAACTTGCGCTCTATATTGTTATCCTGGCTACGATTTGGTTTAAGTATTCCATCTATAACTACGCTCAGCTGCTAGGTCTGATCTTTCGCTGTTGCTGTTGTTGTTGTTGATAGATGAGTCACATGAGAAATCTTTCCATCAAGTTTTTGTATTGCGTGTGTATTATATAGTATTATTATATAGACTTTAGATCTCGAAACTTGCTTGCTAAATGTTATGTATAAAATTGGTTTGCTCTGTTAGAGTGTAAATGAGTTTATCGCATAGGTTCACTAGAGTTTTTTTTTGGTATTTTTCGATTTGTATGTAGTTCTGTGTATATAGTATGTAAATATTAAAGTAAATAAAGCATATATATATATATATATATTGATGTATATATAGTTTTAAAATATGTTTCTTATGATTTTCGCTTATTTAAAAATCGCTTAATTAAAGTCTGCCTTCAACATTTTTAAATATATATATATATATATTTTGATGTAAATAGAAAAGTCAGTGTTTGTTTGTTTTGAAGAATGTTTTTTTTTAAATCTTATACAATGTATACGTAAAGATGTGTATATATCATTCAAGTAATATTCATGTAGCTTTTCGTGTGCGTGTTCATCTTCAAAAAAAGCGAGTTAAACCTTGAAATCCTTCCCCAAATTTCAAAGCTTAAGTCGTTTTTTCCATGAGTATCTTTCATCTCCATTGTCTTTGTCCTCTTTCTTCTGTTCTTGTGCTAATCGGAATGTAAATACGTATTTATGTATGTATATATATATATCTATATATATTCTTGATGCCCTAGAAATAAGATTGTTGGTTTGCTGTGTAAGAAAAATTCGATGCAATTTGAGATAAAATTCTGCGCGCGTAATCGTCATCACATTCACTCGCAAGTTATCGTTATAGTTAGCTAGTTATACCGTTATAATCAACAAGCGCATTATCATTGGTTTAATGGAATTTACACCTATTCTTCGTAGGCCTTGTTACTCTTGTTCTTGTGTTACAATTGATTTAAATTAATGCGATATACTCTCGCTCTACTAAGTTGTACGTGCCCCGTGTCGGGCTTATTTTTCTTTAGCTTTCGCCATTAGATTTAGTATTTTAAGTGTTTAGTATTTAGATTTAGATTTAGTATTTAAGGTTTTTGTTGTTTTTGTGTTTTGTTTTGGTTTTTTTATATTCACTTTGTTATTCTCACAGTTAAGCTTCTTTGATTGAGCACGAAAGCAAATGAGAGTTTTGTTGGGGCTTGCTGAGAACAGAAAATCTTATAATACTCATTAAGTTTAGGTAGTACTAAGGGGGGTAACCGAACTGAGAATCCGAGGATCTACGCTTGGCTCACTCCGCACTGGACGCACTAAGAATCTTCCCCTATTATCGGATCGCCCAGTGCGGAACGAGCGCATCGTGTGATTCCATTTCCAGAATGTTTATATAGTAGAATCAAGTGTGTGTGGAGGGGGATCTCGATAAGAACTTAAGTGGTTTTGTTTACTGTGTGTCGGCAACTGGAAGTCAATTCAGATCATTAGAAGCTACTCGTAGTATATTATATACTAGTATATATATAATGTATTTATATATATATATAGTTGGTAAGTTAGGCGCTATCTACTCGAACTACGGCACTTGTGTGCATTGTGCTAGTGTTCCCTAAACTTTAGTTCAGCCAGCTTTAACTTGAACAGACATATATAGTATGAAGTCAAAGGTATTTTGTTCGATATCGAAAATTGATGTTAGTGGGGAACTAAACGTGCGTGCTTCGTTAAATGAAACGCATATTTTGATTATAAAATATGGTCCCGAGGTTCATAATATCTCTTGCGTTTGTTTTCTTATTTCTTTTTCTTCAGTGTGTTTTCATTGGCTATAAGAGTACTCGAATAATATCCATATATATATTGGGAGGGGGGAGAGGGGGAGTGGGTGCAAGCGTGGCCGGAACTCGCGCTTTCTCGCACAGTTATCGAGCTGCCTTTTTTTTGGTATATACTATGTTAAGTTGTAGATAAGATAAGGCGTTGTGCATATGAACAAGTACACGGTACGCGGTACAGATGGTACACACACGCAACACGGTACATAATCAGCTTTGTGTCCTAATTGATGTTTCTTTTTTGTTTTGGCAATGATTATCGCTTTCCCTTTGGTATATTTATTAGCAAAAAACTGAATTAGCTACTGGTATATCATGCCTACTACCTCTAACGCTCTAGGGTTATCTCTATATATCATTCTCAACTATTGCTCGATTTACTCGATTTTTGGGTGCCTCTATGCGTACGAGGGTCCGCTGCATCCGAACCCAAAGCTTTCTATCTGCGTACAATATCTATATATATATATAAATTAGTAAAGTATTTGAATGTTTCATAAATCTTTTTGCATTTTTCCATTTTTGGTATTTTTTTTGGTTTGAAAAAAAAGATTAGTATGAATTTGTTATGCAAGGTTTTTTTTCGAACATTTTTTTTTACGGTGTATTCGCATTCGCCGACATTCGACATTGACGTTGAATGCCGGCGATGGTGCGTATGTGTGTGTTAAATGTGTATCTATATTTGTATATATAGTATATATATAACTGTATATATGTTTATATAAGTAATTAATAAGCATTGTTCTCGTGTGGTTCGGCAAAAATTTGTAATACGCATTGACGGCCTCAACAATTGTCAATAGTGTCGCATAAAGTCAATAATGTCTTTAAAAAAGGGTCTAACAATGGCAACGGCCCGCATAGCGAGACCTTATTATCGCGTGCATATTATATGTAATCGACGATATCGTCCTCAATGTGTTTTCTTTTGTTTTATTTGTTCAATATTGCATTTGTTTGTGGTTCATCTCTTTGTCGTTCACGTTCACGTTCCGGTTCACTTTGGTTGTTTACTTCTTCTCGCCCGGCTCGATGATCTCCACGGTAACGCTCTCGGCAACGGGATTCGTGGTGATGTTCGTGATCAGCGACTCCTCCTGCGGCGACTGTAGATGCGAGTGATGCTGGTGCTGACGATGCGACGAGCCGTGTCGCTCGTGATGAGCCCCGCCGGAGGAGACCTTGCCCGGTGCCACCGAGTTGCTGCGATTCGAACGGACCGAGGTGGCTGAGGCATTGCTGGCGCTGCCACGAGATTCCGATTGGGAGCCTGCAGAGGGCACACACATAGAAAGAGGGTTAAACACCTTTGTCAAGCCATGTTACGTGCCACGTGCTGCGGCACGAAATGCAGCTACAGCACAAGCACAACACAACAACAACAGCAATGCAGGTGTAGCCGTAGCCGGGTAAGGCGCCGGTAAGAAGGACACTCAGTTACCCCCTCCATTCCGCGGGGGGGTAACTGTGGTCACACACACACAAAACTACATAAATAGAAAGACAGTTATAGCTGGGGGTTATGAGAGATGAGAGCGAGAGGAGTTCGTAGAGTTCATAAGTCTAACTAGATAACCAGGCAATCTCATTAGAAATCAGGAAACGTCGTGCAACATAACGAGAAACTCAACAAAAAAGGAAACGGAAGTGAAACAAAAAGTAGCAAAAGAGGCACAAAACTAATTAGACACTACACGCATTAGATCGAAAGTCTTTTGTGTACACTTCTAATGACATTTCGCAATTCCACTTGGGTTATATCTATGTATGTATGTAGCAGTATGTTGTAGGTATTTAGCTGGCACAGGCAGACTAATGAACTATGTCTGTAAACTGAAACTAAGTACGATATAACAGCAATTGTAATTGTTATCGTTATTGTTATAGTTATTGTATTGTTCTAATTGTAATAATTGTCGCAATTATGGTATACCCTGCACACATTTAGAGGTAGATGTGAATGAGTTTACAAGGCATTAATGCAGGGATCTTTATTATTATAAAAGCTGAAGTTAGTAAAGTTGGCATGAAGGTTCATGAATGTATATTATGATGTATATGATGTATATTTTAAATTTGGGATGCTGCTTATGTTTTTTTAGTTACTAGGGGCAGCTAAAGTCAAGATCTTGGGTACTATAAGAGTTTAAGATAGTATTTTGCAATAAACTGTCTATATACTTTATGCAAATGATGTATATTTCATATTTTGTATACCACGTCTAACTAGAGAACAAAGCAACAAATGTAACTTTCATATCATGTTTGTATATATGATAATATCTATTACAAAAATCAATACGATCGGATTATATAGACTGTAGTTATTCAAATCTTAGGTGCAGAGTATATAATAGCCGACTACACTCGACTGTAGCTTTGTAAACTTGTGTTGTATTTATAATTTCATGTTCAACTGTATTATCTGTAATTTGAACTGTGTCGTGTGTGTGTTCGTGTTGCATGGTGTGGAGACATACATGGGTTAGTACGTGTAGAGCAGGTAGGTAGAGCTAGTTACTCAGATACTCTCTCTATATGGCTTAGCTTAGTGTTAGTTGTAGCTGTGGTTGGGTGTAGTTGGTTGGGTAGTTACAACAACTGGTAGTATAGCAACAACAGCAACTACATTACGAATACAAGTACAGGACACTGGGCATGACACAGGAGAATCAACAACAATAACAACAACAACAAGAAAAAGAAGGAACAACGGAGGCAACTACGAATAGTACAAGATGTGGAGCTGACGCGCACTGCATACCTCGACTGTGGAACTTGGATTGCATTGCATTTGGCCTACTTGACTAGAACTTGCTGGCACCGCCCGCTGTGGCAGTGGTGGCACTGGCAGTGGCAGCCATGCCGCAGACGGGAGCGGTGCCCGGCGACGAGACGTACGTGGTCGTTACGGTGATGCCCGTTGTGGCAGCGGGGGCGGCAGCGTTCGTTGTGACTGCAGCGGGTGCTGAAGCTGAAGCTGGTGCGGCATAGGCCGCTGTGGTCGTTGGCACGTAGGGCAGAAAATGGCTATGGACAACATTGTACTGACTGGCGGCGCTCGGATGCTCCAGCAGGCGAGAACAGTTGGAGACATCGCTGACGCGCGAGTCGCTCGAGCGTGTGTTGCTCTTCGAGCGTATCATGCGACCTTTGGTGCGTGTGTGTGTTTGTCAGTGAGAGAGTGTATGTGGGTGTGTTTTTGTGTGAGAGAGAGATAGATAGAGGAGATAGAGTGAGCAAAGGAGAAGGTTTATTGTATTGGAAACACTGCGCGCGACACACACGAGTCAAACAACAGTTAACGGCTAAAGCTAATTGGCCTGCTTGGGCTGGCAGATAACGCTGGGCAGCTCTTAAGGCGTCAATCAGATTGATCGCCAAAGTAGAGTGGAAACTGAACTGACACAGTGCGCTGCATACGCTAAGAATCACATGCAAATAAATCACAACTAAATATATATAAAAAGGAAACAGCAAATGTTTCAACTTGAAAAGAACTCTTCGAAGAGATTCCCCTGACTGATTATAACTATACCCTATTCATTTCCAGCACTTTATGATTAATTTGTTCGGGTGTGCCATGTCACACCTACATAAATAATTCGCGAAACCTTGTTCAGTTATCTGTTCCTAACCACAACCATAACATATTGCATATTGGACACCACAACTTGTGGGATCCCGCTATAAATACCAGTACACACACACACACCCACACATATGCAGTAAGCTGCTTTTTTTGTCTTTTAAGGTTATCGTCGGTGTCCATCAAGCTTGTGATATAATCTTTATTTCAAACAACACAGAGCACATTTGTTTTTTAGTGGGTGAATCTTTTTGTTTGTCTTCTTTGCTGTGATATGTTTGTTAGCTTGTTTATTGGGTGACTGACTGACTGGTTGACTGGCTGACTGATTGACTGACTGATTGTTTGATTGATTGGTTGATTGATTGATTGATTGGTTGCTTGGTTGGCTGAGTTCATTATTGCTGCAAGTTTGGAAACAAAATATCGCACAAATCAAACGCAAAAACGACACAAGACACAAACATATCGAAACATATCGAAAATGAAAGCCAAAATAAATAAATATGTACGCCGTGGTACGAGCCGGAGGTGGTGCGTGCCATCCTGTTTATGGAATACAAACCTGTCTTACCTAGCGACGGATTCGGCGAATGGGGACGCAGCGATGCCATGCTCGGCTGCCGCGATGGTGCGCGCACCGACATCCGGGAGCCACGCCGCTCCTGGCCATGGAGGAGCTTGCTGTCGCGCAGCAGGGAGACGTTCATCAGGCGAGGATTCGGCGTGTTGAAGATGGTGCGATTCTCACGCCAGCGTGCCCTGCGAGAGCGTAAGCAGAAGCATTTTTGATTAATTCATTACAAGTGGGAGCAGCAGCTCCTCGTTGCTTGCTGGGTTACAACATGGTTGACGTGTGCCAAAGCCGCGCGTGCCTCAAGTGGGTGAATGGGTGAGTGCAAGAGAGAGACAGACAGAGAGAGATAGAGGGTGCACACAAGGATGTGGACACGTGCAGGTTGCCCCTGGTTCCGTTTATGTTGCCAATTAATGCAGAAATTTTGTTCATTTAACCGAAATTAATTGCTGATCAAATTATATATCATTCAGTCCCGTTCCCGGGCAACGCAGCAAAGAAAACTCAAGTTAATGAAGTCGACCCCAACCCATTGCCCCCTCCTCACTTCGCCCAACGCTCGCCTAGCAGCATCAGCACGACCCAATGACCCAATTAGGTTTCAACAATCCCCCCACAGCCTCGTGCCCCTAGCCCCTTTGCCCTAAATAAAGCAAGCTAGTGTGGGTTAGCTTTACTCAGATTTACTCGTTCTATTCCTTTTACTGCATCTATACATAAGTCTGATAAGTGTTTCTTTGACTTATTAGTATGCATGTATGCATGTATGCATGTATATTGACATATTGAGCAGATTTAATTGATATGTTGTTCGATTAAGTCTTTAGTATAGGTTACTACAGTTATTAAATTGAGTAGAAGGTTTCCTTAGGCTTATAAACCTATTTTATTAAACTTTTTTGCATATTTTTAACCTTACCAAGCTAACAAGTCTATATTTCTTGCCAAAGTTTATGTGAAATTATTGTACCGTAAATTGGATCTTGCGGTATTTTCTTATGCCTTCTTACTCCCACGAGTTCATAATCATATTCGGAACTTTTGCTTTGAACTGTTTAAGCAAAATTCATGTTGAACATAAGTTAAACGTTTTCTTTAAACTTTTTACGCATTTTTAGAAAGAATAGCATGAGTGAACGAAAAGTTCTCTAACAACTTTTGTGAATTTTAAGAATGTGCCATAAGTTAAATTTGAAAATAAATTATGATTTTTCCCTTTCTCAATCTATGGCATAACAAATTTGCATATATCCTTTTCAATTTGAGTCAGTCTTGAGTCCCTCATTTATTTTTCTCCATTTTTTCTTCACGTGGTTATTATTTTTAAAATAAAAGTTGTAGTTAAATTTCCAATTAGAAAACTAAATACAAATTTCGGTTTTAATATTATAATAAAAATTAAAAGATATCTAACTCAAAGAAATTTAAAGGGATAATAAAAGTAGTCAAAAGTAAGTCAAAAATAAATAAAAAATAAACTTTTTTTTTATAAAACTTGAAAAACAATTGATATTTACTTTTATTAAATTGAAATAAATTGCAGATTAAATGAAATTACAATATATATATACTAAACATATGAAAATATAAGTTTAACTTCCTGATTGTTTTATTAAAGTTTATAACTGTTCCTGCTTATAAGTCAGATGTTTCGTTGCTTTTGCAGTGTGCAGGGTATCTGCTAGTCTGGTTGCTCTGGCTTTGGTGCATTCTGAAAATGTTTGCATTGCAATTTACTCACTGGCTAAACAATCGCAGGACGACACAAATAATAATAAACATCAATGCCATGCCTACCAGCACGCCAATCATGGCCGGATCAATGTAGGTCTCGGGTCCTCGCTTGTCCTGCCGCCCTGCAAGTAAACACACACACACACACATTTTCCATTACACTGTTTGTGTACGACAAACAAAAACAACAAGAAACAACAACAACAACAAGTGGAGTATGGACAATAGCCATGTGGATGGACTTAACCGATACCGACCTTTGCACTCGACAGAGCCATCTTTGGCCCAGATGGGCGACATCTCGAATCGACAGATGCATCGTCCGTCCCGGCACTCCGCCTGGAAGTAAACTGCCTCGCACTGCTCGTTGAAGAAACAGGACTCGTTGATGGCCGCCGCTGGAAGGAAAGAAATTGCAAGAGATTGTCAGACGGGGGTATTTGTATTCATGCATATTCACACTAGATTGAATGCGAGCATGCACTGGGATTGGGGCAGTACTTTTGGTATCTTTTTTATTGTCTTTCACGGAACGACATGTTTACAAGTTGCTTTTACTGCCGTCGAAACGGGACAGTTGTTTTGTTCCCCTTTCCGCGAGGGGGGGGGAGGTATCCTGTCAATCCTCACTGGCGTCGGTCTGCTGAGCAACAGACAAATATTTTCATAGTGCGCCGGGGGCGGCACGTGCCGACGATTGTTCTACGGCCCACACACTTCATACACTATTGTACAAGTGGCACATATGTCCCATTCCAGCCTGAGTTATTTATAAAACTCGAGCAGGTGTGTAAATACTCGAGTAGTACGAGTAATGTAAACATTGTCTGAGAATTTCGGCAACTTTATGCGGGAAATAGTCGGGCGCGGCTTGGGCATTTCCATATGTGATTGTAAAGGGAAATATTGTAATTACAATTGAGGAGAAGAGGCCAAGGAATTACTTTTATATTAATATAAGCTACAGAGCATTGTATGCGGATTATTCTGTATTGAACTTTGAGATATGAATTAATCCCTTAATACTTATACATATGACACGATTATGATCAACTCTTAAGGGATTTTACTTTACTAAATCTTGCAAAATGTTTCATATAAATCCTTTGCATTCTTTTCTTTGATCCTGTATTTAATTATGAGATTTAAAGTAATCCTCAACACTTTAATGTAATATATGACACGTTCCTGAAGTGATCTAAAAATATTAAAACTGTAGTTTCTATCTCTGATTTATGTATATCTCTAAAGAAATACCCCCTTATATAATAACATGATAAGCATTTATATAACATTGCATTAGCATTACATATATAATGTATAATTTTCAACAGCAATTAATGTAAACAACATTTGGTTTTATTATCTAAGCTTAGTTTCAGTAAATTTCATATAACTTTATATTTACCACTCTCAGTATGTTGTTTACTTTGCAACCTTGATAGCCACGCTATCACTAGTAGTAGCCTGGCCAGCTGACTCATGGGCCAAATCTGTCAATTCCCCCATCGTAAATTTGCCAATCAGCCGCAAGTTAAACTGAACATTTTGCAAAACTAATCGCATAATTTGTTGCTTAATTTACAGAACGTCAGGGACCATCAATTATAATTATGTCAAATGTAGATGAGTTGAAATGGAGACCTTCTATCCATCTACCTTCTATCTCCCACCACCCTCTTGCATTGCCAAGTTGCAGTTTTCAATTTGCAGCAGTTTGCGCGAACCATAATCAAGCGAAGGCTTTGGGGGATTTGTTGGCATTGCTGGCATTCAGCATTTCTGTTAATGAAAACTTGGCAGACTGACAGGCAAGGCCTGGCCAAGTGCCTCAGGGTGGCTGAGACAGCCTCTTTTTCTCACGGCTCAGTTTCCAGCAGCGCCACAACTTACCCTTGCCACATTTATCAATGTGATTGGTCACAGGCAGATCCTCGGTGCACTGGCAGGACTTCTTCTTGGGATCACAAATGGAACCGGGAAAACCGCACTCCAAGGTATTCTCGCACTTGTCACCAAACTTCTTCTGTCCTCGACTGGCATAATCTGCAAAATAGAGAGAGAGAGAGTGAGAGTGAGAGAGACGCATGTAGTCTTAACACATGTTCCTCGGCCTAATCCCCAACGTCAAATTTATAATGAAACCACAACAAACTTTCAATCCGCATAGAAAGGCAGCGAAGAGCAAACCGAAAAAGTGAAAAGTATTCGAATTCCCGGCGGGGTCTTAGTGGCAGATTAAAATGTAAATTCGTGCATAAATCTCTCTCGGTCTCAGCTTCGTGTCGGAGCTGGGTACGATGAGCTCTACCTGTTCTGTGCCCCCAAAAATGTTCTACGCCGGCGACGCTCCTCGAGGGCGCAGGCTGCCTCGAGTGGGGCTCTCCACACGCCACTTGACGACGGACGAGTGTGTGTGTGTGGCGCGGGAATCCTTCATTAAGTTTGAATGAAATGAAAACAGAAGCCACCACACACACACACGTTTATACATGCACAGACATGTTTTAGTGGCTTGTAAAGTGAGTTGAGTTGTTGTTGTCGCTCGCATCTTAATTAAGCACTTGGGAGCAACTCTGCTCCGCCGGAACTGTAGGCCAGCAATGTACGCAAAATCTCAACGGCAGCGTGGGGTTAACGGCAGCGTTAATGCCACACAGCATATGGCATAAGGCGGCGACGACACGACACGAGGACACGAGGACAGACTGCGTCGCTTGCTCTACTAATTTTGTTGATATTCTAGCATAATTACCAAGGCACGATGACGACGATGACGATGATGATGATGATGATAATGACGCTAGCTGGAGCGGAAAAGGATGTGCGCCGGCCTCGCTTTAAAGCCAACGGAAGCGCAAAGACAAAACAAAATGGCTGCGCTTGCCAAAGGTTGCGGTGTGTGTGCAAGAGTTTTTGTGTATGTAAGTGCCTCTATGCATGTGGGTGTGTGAGTGAGTCTATTTGCTTGCGGTTTATTTTTAAATGCAGCCATGAATAGCGCCAAGCAAAATGCAGCTGCTGCTGGTAGTGCTGCCTCTGGTCTCGCTGTTGCTGCTACTGCTGCCGCATCGCTCGGTTTCTGTGGTGCAAGTGTTGACAAAGTGTGCAGCGAACCAACTGAACCCTCACTGGCTGACCCGAAGGTGCCCAGCCCACTTTGCCTGCGCTCTATTGTTGCCCATTTTTAAAAAGAGATTACCCAACGTGCGCCAGTTTGTTTGCCAACGGATGCGGGCCGTCGCCGTTGGGCTAGGCAAGGCACAGGGTTGCCCAGAAGGAGTACAAACGAAATGGGTATTAGAATAGTAGCCGAAAAGGGTGCCAGGATGGGGCGTAGAGCCGAAGCATTGGCTATTTTTCACAGCTTGCCGAAGCTGTCTGGAAGCTGGACAGGCACGAAACGGTTCAGCCCCCAAAGTGATTGCAAATGTCAGAAAGTTGATGGTCAGCCATTTAGTAGACTCACCGAAGGGTTTGGCCCACATTTATAATTAGAAACGGACAAACCGAGTAAGCCAATCCCTAAACTAGGGATGGGTAGTAAAATATCGATATTTGTATGCACAACAATATCACAAGGAATTAACTGTGAATGAATATCAGTTTAATGGAAATCAGGTGCAAAGATCATACAATTAAATTGGTAATAATTTAGCATATTGTTTAGCAAGTTATTGAACCTATTTCTAAAGTTAAAATTCTAAAAAACGCCGTTATATTGCAAGAAATATTGATTCATTCTGAAATTGACTCAAAATTTGGGCACGATTGCAAGATCTAATAAGTGATCCTTATAGAACTCGTCAAGATAAGTTGAAAATATTAAGAAAACATTTCTTGTTTACGGCTTCGTTTAGAAGATATAGCATTCGTGACCAGTCACCAGTGTGACCAGACATGTGAAATCGCTGAACATCGTATAATATCGGTTAGTACATTCAGAAAACGATCTGTTTGAATCAAAAAGCACATAAAAACATCGATTCATACGAAGAAATATCGATTCATACGAAAAGTATCGCAAATTAAACTCAAATTTTGCGATGCGTTGTCGGAATAATATTTAAACCCAGCTCTACAACTTGAGATATCGATTATAACATATATCATCGATTGGTATGTTCTTCAAAACAATCTTTTTGAATCAAAAAGCTCATAAACACTGATAAATAATATAATAATATTATCGTGCGTCTAATATGATCTTGGTCGCAGTGCACAAATATCGCATTGCGTTATCGTGCCATTATCGATACCCATCTCTACCACAAGCCAAGGCAAGGCAGCTCAAGCAGCAGCTCAAGAAATGAGAATGAAAAAGAAAATAAAAATAGAAACAGAAGTGGATGCAGAAATAGTTCAAGCAGGTGGCAACCGCAAAAAGGAATGGGGGGCACCATATTGCATGCTTATGCAACGCCACTGGCGCAGCTGCAACATGATGACGTCAGTGCCGTAACATGATTAACAGTGCTAAGGATATGATTTAGGACTCTCTCTCTCTCTGGTATCAACTTACCGAACTCGGGCGTTGTCGTCTCCGGGCCAACGCTGAAGCTATTAACGGCAAAGAAGTTGTCCCCGTCATCGGCCTGCACCAGGGGCAGGGAGAGGGGCAGTGGCAGCAGCGCGACAACGGAAATCAGGCACAGTACGTACATGTTAAGGCGCCTGCCCATGCTGTGCCGACTGCCACCGCCACCAGCTCCTGCTCCCCCTCCACCTCCGACTCGATGCTCCATTAGCATTAACGATGGCTCCTCACGCATTTTAAGGGACGCGGCTGTGGGGCGTTCAATTCCAGTTTCAGTTGTTGTTGCTGTTGCGGCGCCCTTAATGCTTAAGTGCAATTTAGCTTTGTTTGCTCTTGTTGTTGTTGTTGCTGTTGTGCCTGGCGCCTGGCTGGGCGGCTGGGGTCGAGCTTGTTGCTCCAACGTTGTCCAGAGGCAATTGTTGTTCTTGTTGTTATTGGCGTCTCGAGCTGTTGCTGCTGCTGCTGCTTCATCGTCCTCGTCAGCGCATTGTTGTTGCTGTGTCTCGCACGTCTTGACACGCGCCTCGCGCCGATACTTGGCAACAGCAATATGGCGGCCCTGCAACGTTGCAGCACCGTGACGGGGCTCTAAAGCCCCATCTGATCTCATATTATTCGCTCGTGCTCGTCGTGCTCCTCATCCATGCTGCTCTGGCGTCCTGCAATGCGCCTCCTCTTCTGCTTGCTGCCTGCTGCTGCCAGCGGAGCACCAACTTCACATGGAACAGATGTGGTCAACTGCAAAGAAAGAAAGTGTAGAGATTGAAGGAGGTTCCTTTTATTGTCTTTACGATTTCTACTGCAAACAGTGGAAGAAGAGGAGACAGTGAGAGGGGGAGAGAGAGGGAGAGAGGGCTAATCACTTAACTGCGTGTGAAATTACAAACCGACGTTCAAACAATTTCCCAAAGTGCCATCCAGGCAGACCGATGAAATTGAAACCGTAACGAGTCCTGGACTATTGTTAGCTCTCATTTCCACACTGCCTTTCTCTCTTTCACTGTCTCTCTCTCTCTCTCTCTCTCTCTCTCTCTCTCTCTCTCTCTGTGTCTCTTGTGTGGTAACTGTCAAGCAGGTTGGCACGAAATTAAATTGACTGACAGCAAATTGGGGAATCATTTGCAAGCGGTCACACAGCAGCGCTGTCAGTGCCCACCTAGGCGACCTAATTGGATTAAGGTCGACACTGGCACACCAATAAAGGTACACACACACACACAAAGACACACAGATATACTCACATATGCTGGCATTCATTTAATTGACGAGTATTTATAATTGTTTTCAGTCTCGCTTGCGCCATATGGCACTCACGTCTGTCGACCGTAGTCCGATCAGGATAAATTGGCATTTAATTAAGCTCCATGTCAGCTGACGACTTTATGTAGAGTACACATGTACATACACATGTATGGCCTGGCATGCCTAATAAATAAATCATAGCTAAATCATAAATAAATCTGAACATGCAGCGGGCATGTTGTGGCTTGAATGTCCTTTGCTGTGACTGTTGCAACTAATGTATACATGCAAATGTGCGCATGTATTATTGCATGACAAGTAAAGGCGTCATGTGTGTACATATATATGTCACTTGGCTATTTGCATGCAGTTCCTTGAACTATGACGAAATGCGAACACTCCATGTGCACTTGTGAGTCACGCAGTTGCAATCAGTTTAAATGCAATGATATTTGCATTTTAAATCAATCGATAAATGTGCAGATATACGTACATCGATACATTATTTATGTTTTACTAAAGCTTGCATGTATAAAACTTTTCATATGAATTTAACAATTAATCTTCAATGATTTATCTGTATTTATATAAATTTAAAATAAATGTAAGCTTTACATAAAGCTGCATAAAAAGAAAACTATTACTTCACACAACTGTACAATAGGCAGATACTTTTAAAGGATTCTCCTGTGTTTATATATACATAGGTTAATAAATTAGTTTTAAATGTAAATTATTTACATAAAATAAGACAGTTCTTAAATCGCATTGAATACCATATCTGTTTCATATCTATAAAACTTCTTCTAAATCGAAGATGTTCTTTGACTATTTTGTAACATAGAATAAAGTCTATAAATTTACTCATTATATACGTACAGGCATGAGTACATGCATACATATATATATATATATTTATGTACTATAAACGATAGTAATCAATAATAGTTGCTGACTAAACATCGCGACTTTCATTTCGCATTTCCCTAATGTGTTTCGCGTGACCTTGCCATAACTCAAGCTGCCTCTGCGACCCCAAGAGAGATGTGAGAGATAACACTGTAAATCTGGCAGTAATTTATGCGCCTGACGCATCGCATAACGAATTAACAGTTATGCGGCATGTATCATCACAGGCTCAGTGCTCATTGCTTTTCGATAGCGCCATCTGCACGTGGCAGCAGCAGAAGGCGTGTTTCAAGTCGTAATGCTCGCCTCACGACGTGTTGCACATGTGTATGCCGTCTGTGGCATGTGTCGCAATCGCGCCTGTTGGCGTACAAATTGTTTTCAGGGGGCGTGTGGGTCGCTTGCCATAAATTTATGCGGCGGCATTAAAAGCGAGTGTAATAAATAAATGTCAAATGCGGCGTATACGCAATATTGGTATATGCATGCGCTGCGTACGATGGCTGATGAGACAATCGCTTGACACATAAATGGCAGCTCAAACATATTCACATTCAAAGGAATTACAGCAATAATGAGACACACACACAGGATGTGAATTGTTGTGCGGGCACACACGGCGTATACGCAATTTGCTTAAATTGAGGGGTGCGTTACTTAACAAAAATTTGCTGCTAATTAACAGGACATAAGCGCAGTGAGAACAACAGAGAATACCTAACCACTTTGCCCCCCTTTGCCTGCTGATGATAATGATAATGCGCCAAGTCGGCCCAATAAATACTTCGGCTCGTGCTATTGTTTTATTATAAGCCTCAAGGCCGCGTCTGAGTGCGCACAAAGGAGCGCCTGGGGGGCGCACTTTCACATGCCTATAAATACACACACATGTGAGAGCAGATAGCAAACGGGGGGATACCCTACAGATGGACCATAATATAATAGCAAAGACCAGACAGAAAGATACTTAACCTAAGTGCACAGAAAATAATACTTAAAAGATTCTCAACCCAAATAAAAGTTAGGTTAAGTTCTGCCTGCACTAGGTACCTTCCCCTTCTGTAATTTTAATGACTACAGGGTATTCTAAGACCACATACTGGGACAAAGAGCCAATTCAGAAATTCGTGCAATAAATTCAGCAAACAATGGCAAAGTCAGCCATGTGAGCATCTGTGTGTGCATGTGTGTGCATGCAAGCATGCATGTGTGTGTGCATGTATGTATCGCACAATACAAAAACAAGTACAACGCACACAGACACAAAGAAACAATGCGCTACGCAGAAATCCAAGCCAGGCCAAGCAGCTTTACAGACGCCGCACAGTGGTTTCCAATCGATGGATAATCTATGTATATATACACTATATATAATTTATCTGACCTGTATTTCAGTTTAAATTCAAATATTTTGCACACTTTAGTATGCTGGTTATATTTTAGAAACCATTTAAGTTTGCATTTTCATCTAATTTATTGAACCTTTCCCCTGCGTTCTTCATCGATGCCGAGCTTGAACTTGGTGCGAGGCCAGTGCAACCAATGTGCTGCAATTGTAACGCACTTTGGCTAAGGGCCAGCTAGTTCTATACTTTATCGATTGCTGATGTCAGTAATCTGAGTGCAGAATCTGTACTAGATAATGCCCCGAGCGAGCCAGCAAGACAAGCAAGCCTGGCGTGCCAAGCCAGTTCATTCGCATATTTTAAGAGTCCTTGGCTTGGGTTCTCTACAAAAAGCTGCATGCGAGTGTGTTCTTGTGTGTGTATATGTGCGTGAGTGTGTGTGCTACAAAGAAATCCACGACTAGCAGCCAAACAATGCGGCCAAGATTTATAGACGTCGAACAAATTGCTTGGCATTAAGCGCCAGCAATGCTTCCCACGGAATGCACCAGATATGGCACCCCAGAGAGAGGGATAGAGAGAGGGAGGAGAAGGGAAAGGGAGCAAGCCTGGTTGAGCTTGCCAATATGCAGGCTGTCCGGCAGACTGACACAAATGATCGGCCATTCGGGAGCTCTTTTGCGCACTCAACTGCCAATTGCAATTGGTCGATAAACTAATCAAAAAATAAATGCAAAATAATTTACACTGTCGAGCCAAATTGTGTGGCCCATCGTTAGCCAATGGCCCCTGAATGGCGGCTAATGAACACACTCATACATACACACAGACACAGAAACAGGAACGAGCCGAGTTCAGTTCGAGGTCGACGAAGAGTTCGACAAACTGTTGATTGCTACGAAAATTGAGTGCCAGAAAGTGCGCAGAGAAAACTTGCAAACGGTTAAAAAGCCGAATGAATAACGGCAATCGCAGGGCTTAACTTTTCTTTGAAGCGGTCAATGAGTGTTAAAGTTTCGTTAAGTTAAGTTGTCTTTCGTTAGACGATCTCAAAGAGCAATTTGATTCGTTTGCATTGCGAATCATTTGTGCAAACTTCGAACTACTTCTATAGCCTGTGGCCATTGGAAATCTATTAAATGGGCTAAATATAGATATATATACAAAAAACAAAAGTATATATTCTAATTCTTCGTCAGCAGTTTATGCAATTTGAAGGTATTTCGCATATAAAAAGCTAAAAAAATGGCAAATTTTCAAACTTTGAACACTTTTTTTATTATAAAACTTATTCAAAGAGCCTGTTTTCATGCCGAGGCCGACTACTTATCAGCCCGCCCTCATACGCTGCATGTATCGATAATAACTTAAAATATAATTAGATGTTATTTTAATGCATGTATTATACTAATTATACATATACTGATTATATACATATATATGTACATATACATATACTGATCATGTATAATTATATAATGAGTAAAAGTTTAACTGATTTTTAGCTTTGCTGTATTTATAAAGGCGATGCAGTTTTAGTTGCTTGCATTGTGTGAATCATTTATTCAAACAATGAACTATATATTATATTATATATTCTTGTTTAGTAATAAAATTTCATTTAATTTGATTTCTTCAAACTTTAGACTACTCGTATAACCTGCAGTAATTTAAAGTAAATTGGAGCAAAGCGCAGTTAAATTTTTATATTGTTGAGTATAGTTAATTTATATAGTAACTGTAAAGTAAAAATGTAAAAATTGAGGGAGCTTTTTCTATAATTTGCATGCAGGATAGCTCTCAGTCTTTGTTTTTACGCCACTTAAAATGTTTTCATTCCACTCTCAATGCATAATGATAATTGACTTTAATGAATCGTAAAGAACATAAAGTAAACACTAAATTATTCAGTTCTTTAAACGTTGTTGATGTGGAAATAAAATTTACTCACGATGAAAGTAAAATTTAATTCAATATGAACACTGCGATAACGGCACTTTCCACCTAACGGCGCTTTGTGAATGGGCCTTTTTGGCTAACGTTTGTAGCTTGGCACATTCATGGATAATTCCAATTACGATGGCGCATATATACTGCCAACTCAGATGGGGAACTACAGAGGTATATGTGGGAGTATATATGTATGTATATATAGAGTATGTTTGTATTTAAACTCAATTATATATCGCATGTTGCTGGGCTTATTATGAATTAATTTAGCTTCGCATTGCAGGCTGAAAAGCCGCGAGGGGATAGAGAGAGGGGGAAGTTACTGGGGGGGTTTACTGAGGGACTGCTAAGTGGAAATGCGAGGCATGCAATTAGCATGCCATATAATGAATTATGATCGTTACACAAAACACGCTGCTCTATTACTATGTGGGGCAATGCGACCTGCTTTGTGTCGTGAGCAGAGCCAATGTTGCGCTTGGTTTCGGCTGCTTTTCGGCGGGTTTTCCGAGGCTTTTCGGCAGTCCCGTTGCCACGTAAAAGGCAATAAATAAACGGCTGGAAAAATGCGAAAACACAATAAAGTATTGCCTGGGCGGCATTGTCGCTGGCGCGTCGCACAAACGAAAACAAACATCGACAAACCGTCGCGACGACAAGGGAAGGAGCAAGACAGAAGAAAGGGAATCGGAGACGAGGACAACAACAACAACAACATCCACCACGACAAGGCGAAGCGAATCCAACGGATGTGGCGTGAGTTGTACACGTCGTTGTAGGCGTAGCTGCAGCAGGTTACAGGTTACAGGGGAGTGCGGCCAGGGGGGCAAGAAGGTGGAGGAGATTGAGACCTGGCTGGGTAGCAGGTTACAGTTCAGTTACAACGCACGCTTTGGTAAAATCACAAATCACGACACATGGCGTGGCAAACAGCGGTTCTCGGCCTCCAGGCCAATATCAGCTGCCCTACCCCCCCCCCTCCCTTCCACTTGCCCATGCAGCACCAAGCCAAGGCATTTGGCCAATTAGACAGCCTGGTAAGGAGTCGCGCTCTGAGCTTGTGAGATTCATAGCAATTCGGAGCGGATGCATGTCCATTGCTCAGTCACTTTTTGTCGCCTGCTGTTGCCACTGTTGCCACTATTGCCGTTGCCACAGCCGAGGCTGTTGTGCATTTCCGTTTCCGCCGAGCGCCAGGATACGGATGCACAGCGGTTCCACATTTGATTGGTAAAATGTCATTTACAATGTTCAACATTTAACCTTTTGCCCTGGCGAATAAATAGATTTGCCATAAGTTTATGGCGGGCGATTGCTTTCGGCTTGCATTCGCTTGGCATTACGCATACGCCCCGTGCACCGCAGTCCAAGTTGATGTCAGCGCCCACAATAACACTGCACGCAACGGGGCGTGGCATACAGTGACGATAACTTTTCCTGATATGTCAGCAAGTGACATTTTGTAGGCAATTATGGTAATAAACCTCTATAGAAATGCAATTCTAAGCCATAGAATAATGTTCGATTCAACAGAAAACTTGCTGAATTTAACTAAGCAACTCTATGAATGGTGTACACATACTTTAAGCTACTAATATGGTATAGTTGCAGAAATAACGAAGTTCAATTTTATGTCTTTCCCTTGCTGGAAACCTTTATCTCTTTACTGTAACTTGGTAAATTAAACTAAATTTTCAATGAATGAAATCTTACTACTACTCCAACTACTACTACTACTAATTTTCTTAAATAGCATTGTAGTATATCTGAATTGGAAGATACAATATACTCACTATATACTCACTAACCGATAAACCAGAGTATATTAAGATATATCAGAAGACCTCAAGATATGTCAGATTATACCAGGATATATTAGGACAAAGCAGCTTAAACTGGCCACAGTTTAAACAAGTAAGAATTGAACCTTTATATTCATGAATAATCCCAGCTTAGTTTATGGCCTTATCCGATATTCGTTTAGAAATGCCTTGCAATGTTGCACAGTGGCAAATGCCAGACACAATGCAAATCCTCATTCCTCTGAGTGCTGCCCAATTTAAGCTCGATTTCCCCATAAAGAGCCTGAATCCATTAAACCTGCTCGCATTCGCCAGCACCACACGAGTCATGCAAGAGCCCATCCACACTTGCCTCTTACCACACTTGCCACGTTGCCACATTGCTTTCTGCCAAATCGAGTGACCTGGCTGCACACACACACACACACACCCAAATACGCATCGGATGTGAGCGCGGATGTGACTGCGCTTGCAAATCGCATTTAGAACCTGCTGCAAGTGGGCGTAGTTCGCAGCGGCAACGCCCTCTTTTTGGCGGCACGTTGCATTCGCGTTACGTGTGTTTGTGTTATGCAAAAAGCTTTCACACACACACACACACAGACACAGATAGGTGTGCCACGCACATGTCCCAGTGCGCTAATGCATTTGTCCGTTAATCCATAACACTCGCACTCGCACGCCTTCGCATCCGCCGATTGTCAGCAAGGCACACGCATGGTCCGCATGGAAATGTAGGCAGTGTTAACAATTTGTCATTTTAATTGCACATAAAACACCTCTAAATACACACACACACACACAGGCAGTTAGCAGGCTTAGGCTAGAGTTGATGAATTGCTGTGCAGATAGCTGGATATGCTGGAATAGTTGGATAGCGGCCCCTCGTATAGACGATCCTTGCAGCTGCCATAAACTGAGTTTATAACTGGGCCAAGATGCGGCACGTGTGGCACACAAGTATATATACACTATATATGGTAAATGTATATAACACATATATAAAGCCGCTTTATTTGGCTCGCATAACGTGCTTGGTTATAGGCAAAGTTCAAGTGGCTTTTTAGGCCAAACTACTACAGAAGATTGAGTTTAAGTTATGTGCATAGGCAAGACAAGTCTTCACTCTCTACTGGAAACACACACACTAACACACACACACGCACACCTTACCACACACAAGCACTTGCGGCAGCACACACACGACATCGTTCGCCAACCGAGAGAGACAATCAACAGAGTCAGAGTCAGGTAAATTAATTACAACAATTAGCTGGGGAAATGGCACCACGCCTGCCTCGCGTTGACACTTTAAGTTATTCCGCCCCTCACCCAGCCACGCCCCCACTCCTAGTCCTACTTGGCAAGCAGAGCCGAGGCAGCTGCTCGTAAGTAGCTTATCGCGCCTTGAAAGTTGCCTGCGAATTGAATGTGTTGACAATTAGCCAGAGCCAGATGAATGAAAGTACCTTCACACACACACATGGCTACACAAATACATATGCATGAGCAGATAAACATCGCCATTTTCGGCTAATCCTTGACTTTAAAGAGGCTTTTCTTGATTAACTTTTGTGTATTTTAACTGATTTAAATTAAAGTTGGAATATAAATTTACTTGTCTTAGATCTCAAGAACTGTAAGTTCTTTTTACTATTCGTGAGTCATATGTGGTAATAAACTGATTATTTATATTAAGAGTATTTTCAAAATGTTCTTAGAGCAAACAAATAAAAGTGAAAGCAAAGCACACGAAATCCTTCACCTGATTCATAGATAAACCAAATTTAGCAAGATTTTTAAAGACTAAATTTTACATTAATGCATTTGAGGGTCATTTATAATCTAAGAGTTATAGTTAGAGGCAGATGTAATTGCGAAATGAAAACAGGCTTATTTCTTTTGCGGACTAAGCTGAAGTAAACTAAATATATAGTGGAGATATATTAGTTATTTTCAGCACACGTGAAGATGGAGAAAAACAAGACTATTTTATCATTCAGTCCATAGTTTGTGGGCTTACGAGCTCAACTACTGTATGTTCTATACCAAATTCATAATGAACATTAATTATAATATTCCCAATTGCATATAAGTTCATTCTATAAGCGCTCAAAGAGCAAAAGATGAAAGCGTAAGTCAAGAAAGCGAATCCTAATCCTGTTCCGACAAAGTACAAACAAATCCCATTTGACAAAGAGATAGATAAATCCGCAGTTTAGGTAACAGATAAGAGCCCGCAACAGCTTCATCATCAGCTTATTTCTATGCGACTTGACAGTACTTAACGAAAGCTACTTAGGACGCCTTGACAAAAAGGATTGATATAGGGCACATTTCTTGCTGGCGACGGCAGATTCATCCATTTATCTTGGTCGGGTTATAAAACGCTCTCACATTATTATTATTATAGTCATGTGCCAGGCAATGTGGGGCGTAACGGCAATCAACGCCAAGAGGTTCGGTAAATGGCAGCACAGTTTCAATTTACCACACACACAAACACACACGCACACACGCGAAGTCGTATATAACAAAAGAGATATTTAAATGCATATTTTAATAGTCGTAAAAGGACGTAGGAATCCTCGAGTCCCTCGAGTCAACCAAGCGCCAAATGCCACTGGGCATACTTAAAGGCCTCACACACACACACACAAAGTAAAGACAAGGCCAAGCGCAGTGCAAAACAATGCGAGTAGAAACGAGAAGTAATATAAATTATAAACGCAAACTTTGCGACAAGGATGGAAGCCAAAGGCAAAGCGAAAGTCGAAGGCAGGCGCAGGCGACATGCGATTTTGATGGGAAATGATTCGAAATCGAAACCGTTAGCATAAGCAGCAGAGACTGAGATGGAGATGGAGACGGAAACAGTAAAATAGACATGCTGTTGCCGCTGGCTAAGGTCAAGGGTCATGCTTTGATAATGTTGAAATTTACTGCAACACTTGGCAGGGCAATCAAAAAGCATCCGCAGCGTTGCCCGAGCCGGAATCAACAACTGCAGGGCAGATATATCTATGTGTGTGTAGATATAGATATGTATGAGTGTGTCTGTGTGTGTGTGTGAGTGTCTTTATACACATGTCAATTGGATATTTTTAGTCTAAATTCGATTTGCACGTTGCCGTTTGCAATTGATGAGCAGCAACGTCTGCCTGCACCTCGCACCTTCCCCGCGGCAGCTTCGTGCCATAGCTGCAGCTATGCCCCCCGGCTGTGGCACAACTGCAGCAGCAGTAGCAATAGCAGCTGCCGCAATGTCTATCCCAAATCGATCCAAGCTCCAACTCCAAAATGCTTCACACTGGCTTTGCATGTATGAGTGTGTGTGTGAGTGGAGCTGAGGCCAGGCAGGCCTATGTGCCACGCGATGTGATTGTAAATGCGCAAATGTGACGACGCGACGTTGGCAAAGCCAGCTCCATGGCGCTACAGGGCTGTGTCGTGGCTGTCGGACTGCCTAGGATGACGTAGTCCTCTTCTTTGCTAACAAAGTTGAACACCAAAGTGTGTTAGTGTGCCTGCCTTGCGGCCTGCCTGGGGTTGTTATTGCACACACACACACACACACTCATACACACAGCCAGCAGTCGAGCGAGGCGGCATTAAATGGCACTTTTTGCCTGCTTTCCAGTGGCACACTCGCACACACACACACTCACACTCGCGCATTGGGGTCGCCTGCCGTTTCATACTTTAAACGCGTCATTTAGTGCGGAGTGCGCTAAATTATTAAAAGCAAAACACGGCACAGCACACAACATACACACACACACACTGAGGCATATACACACACATGCAGTCATTCATACACACACTCACACACAAGCTCACACAGTTCATTAAGTGCTGTCCATGCAAAATGGCAGCAACAAATGCGGCGGCAAGTTTTGTCATTTTTGTGCGGCGCCAGCCCCCAAAAGTATGCAGCATAATCAGTTGCTATGACAGTAGCTCGTCTGTGCCTGTGTGTGTGAGTGCGAGTGTATGTGTGTGCCAGGTGGCATTAAGTTTAGCTTAAAGGTAGCACAACTGTGCCAGTGTGCAGGGCACTCAATGTGTGTGTTGCCTCTATTCGAGTGTGCCTCTGCCTCTACCTCTGTGTGTGTGTGTGTGTGTTAGTTCGAGTACATCTTGGTGTGTGTGCGGCTTTATGCGTCACGTGAGAATTCGCTTTATTATTATTTGACTTTTTTGCTTGCCGTATTTGCCCCGATTCCTCTTGCCCCCCTTTGTCATGCTGCTCTTCTTCTTCTACACATCACGTATACGCAGCGTACGATTTGGCAAAGCATTGATTTTACTTGTAGTTCATCGTTTATGCACGACAATGTTGCCGCTGCGCTTTGTTTAAACAATAGTGTGTGGTACACCTGTGCTTGTGTGTGCCCTGTGTGTGTGTGTACGTATAGTATTCCTGTCGATTTGCCTGGCGTCGGCTTTTCCGCTTTATGTTTGACTTTTATTGTTTTTTTTTTGCTGTTTGCCTTGTTCGCTGTTTTTCTTTTTTTTCTTATTTTTTTTCTTCTCTTTTGCTGTTTATTTCCTTTATTTTTTCGTTTTTCTTTGCGCTGCGCAAAATCAACAGACAAAAGTTTTGCACGCTTCCTTTGAGCTGATTTCAGTTCGCTTTCTGGCTGACTTCACTCACTCAAAACGTTTGCACTCACACAGCGACTTACAATGGCACACACACACACACACAGAGAGAAAGGGACATTCACACACATACGCACACACACTGGGAAAAATCGCGCGCGTTTACTACGTAAAATATACAACAAAAAATTACAAATTGCTCACAATTTTCTCACTGGCCTCGTCTCGTCTCGTCTCGTTCTACTTGCACAGCTTAATGTTGTTGTTGTTCTTGTTGTTGTTGTTTCCACTTGTTGTTGTTGTTGTACTGGGTTTGTTCGTGCTATAATATGTTGTGATATTTATCGCCAGCTAAGGGCACACTCCACACGACCACGCGCTGCAACGTCTGACTGCGTTCTGGCCAAGTCCAAGTCCAAGTCGCCAAATTCCTTCTGCCGTTGGTGAACTTGGCTCGACTGATTTTCAACAATGCTCTCCCAGCACATGCGCAACACATCGCCTGCAGGTGACACACTTTTCCGCGCCACACAGTCGATGAAGTGGCACCGCCAACCCACAGCCCACATGCTGCTCCTCCTCCTCCCTTTCCTTCTTGTTCCCCCCTTTAAGTTGGTAGTATTTACATCGACCAGGCGGAGGTTAAAGGAAACGTTTTTTGTGCCTCTTACTCGCAATTTCGCATGCATTGCCGGGCTGGGATCGGGATCGGGATTGGCTAGCTTGGTTTGCCACTGTTTGCCAAACTTTGGGCGTGATGTGGCACAAATGTCATCAGAGCAGCAGCAGGAGAAAGAGAGAGAAGAGGGGGCGAGGAGGTGCCGCTGCCGAGGTGCCGTTTCAGAGTTCGCAGTCACCGCATCTATAATGCATGCTTTGCTGGGGCGCCAGCACGAATCCGTATTTGATTAGTCAGCTCGCTCGCTTGCTCGGGTTAACTGACCTTTCCTTTCCCAGCCCCTCCACTCTGTGTGCCTCCTTGTGCCTCCTGGTGCCCCTCGTGCTGCAGCAGCAACAGCAAAAAGTTAAACAATTCTCCATCAAATATTTACTAACATTTGCATTCGGCATTGCAACACTCGAGCGAAATTAATTAATGACCCCGCAACGTGCACTCCTCCCCTCCCGCTTCCCCTTTCCCCTCTCTCTCCCCCGCTCCCATCCTGAATTAATAGCCAAATATAATTCCAGATGCTGAACTCATTTGCTAAGTAAATAAGAGAAACTTAGTCACCGTTGACATTTCGCCTACACACGTCACGCCCACTCCTCCCCTGCCCCTGACACACATGTCTCCTAATCTGTCTGTAAACGGATCGGCAAATACTGCAAATACTCTCGCACATTAGGTAAATACGCACATCAGCTTTCTGCTTATCTTTGAGGGAACAAAACTTTCTGAGCTCAGCATGAATTGAAGGTTATTACATTAAACTTAACTGGTAACTGCAATAAACATATACAAAACATAACTACAGTTTAGTAACACTACTTTATTTTTGAATTTAGTGTATTTAATCATAACATAATGATTATATATCACACTATACTCCTTCTCTGCCTTAATGCTAAATTTAATTATAGATTTTTATACCCTTCGACCATTGAAAATGGTCAAAAAAGGGTATACTAAGTTTGTGCAAATGTATGTAACAGGCATAAGGAGGCGTGGGAGACCCCATAAAGTATATATATTCTTACTCAGGATCACAAGCCGAGTCGATTGAGCCATGTCTGTCTGTCTGTCCGTCTGTCTGTGTGAACGCACAGATCTCAGCTATTATAAAAGCTAGAGTTACCAAATTTGGCAGGAAGACTCCTATCTACGTAGTGTCCAAATCACAGTTCGATCGAACAATAAACACAGAAGTTATTTAAGAAAGTATGAGCATAAAACCAAGTGCTTCAGTCAGCTAACAAGGGAGGCGGGCGACCGCAAAGCGCGAGCGCCATCTGTCGCGATTAATTTCAAAGCATGTGCATATGCATATGTGTATGAATTTAACAAATTAAACTACACGGTAACATAGGTCGAAGGGTATCCCACTGTCGCGTTTTGCGCGACTGTTGCTCTCGTTTCGTTACTTTTATATTCCTTGCGGGGGCTGTGGGCGTGGAATCCAATAACTGAGCTGAAGTTTGTCTACATATGGTATACAGCAACCCTTATACCAAATTTAGTTGCCGTAACCCTTTTAATTACTGAGTTAAACGCGCTCATACAGACAAAAACGGCTACATCAATGCGTTTAGTGACTCTATAGATGAATATATAAACTTAGAGAAGTCTACACCTATTACATAGCTTATCACTAAGTAAGTAAGCCCCTTCATAACCATTTCTGATGAACAAGGGGTATTTCAACTCATTCAGCATGAAATTCGCTTGAGTTTACCGAGAATAGTCAATGAATTTCACATTTCTTCATGCATCGTCAACATTTTTAGATTAACACCTTAGCAGTTAAAAATATGAGCAAATAATAAAGCTACGCTCGAGTTTTTCCAGACCTCTCTTAACTCGATAAGTGTAACTGAACTTTATGAATTCTTAAATTGATTTTCCTTCTTCTTGTTTCGATTTGATAAACAGGTTGCAAACTCGTTTCGCAACTCTCGAGTGTAAACAAAATCACGATCTATTTCTCTATGAGGAAAGGGTATTGTGCGAAAGATAACATGTTAAAGAAAAGGTAATTTAATTATACATATTACTATAATAATAATTTAAATTATTATATATATAATTATTATTTCATTTAAATTTTGCGAATGCTCTAATTATTGTATTTGCCAAAAGACTCCACACAGTTCCGACTAGGAAATCTAGTGGGCTACCTAAGTTGTCTACAAAATTGGCCGAAAGCGAAACCGAAGCCGAAACAAAATCAAAAGCTCAGCCAAGTCAACGCGGAGAAGGGAGAAGAGGGTAGCATTGAGGGGGGACACCTGCGCCTGTCAATTAGCACATTAAAGTCGCAGAAATACGCAGTGCAAAGGCGACGGGGGGGAAGGCAAAGCAAACAAGGCCAACAAGTTGACTGTGGGCCGCGATTAGAAGCATAGAATTTCGTAACGGAGCACTTAGCGCCTCGACAGTCGATAGACGATGGTGAGGTGTGCCTGGGAGCGTACAGCAGAGGCAGGAAAAGGAGAAAGAAGCCGTGGGTAGAGGGAAGAGCAGAGAGTGGGAACTGTAGACTGTAATGGGAGTGGAAAGAGTAAAGAAGGAGTTGTAGCAAAGAGGGAGTGTAGACAGGGCAGAGAGAAGGCGGAGGCAAGCTGGGAGTGGGAGCTGACAGTTGGAGCTGGCAGTGTGCTTTGCAACCGGGAGGAGGTTGGTGGGAACTGGCCACGCAGGAGATATGGCAACGCGGCCCGCATCAAAGCCCCGAATGTATGACCCAGTTTGGGAAACTGCACTGCAGGAAAGGAACTGCGCATAACTATATTCGATTGGAGATCATTAAAAACTGGTTTGCCTGCCCCAAAAGAGGCAAACGCCCAAGCCGAGGCACGCTGCCGCTGGTGCTGCCGACGCTTAGAGCTTTTTTTTTGTGGGCTACGCATGACGAGGCTTTAAAAGCCGCAACGCTGCTGGGCAGCACAAGAGTTTAACAATTTACGCGCGCGCCGTCGGCTCACTTGACATGACCAATCAGTGCGAGAAACATTCGCTCAAGCAGGCCTCCCTGCTACTGCTGCTGGTGCTTCTCTTACACGACACAGTGGCATTCCCGGATGGCGCCCCAGCAGATACATGTGTCAAGCAGCGGGCGAATCAACCCAATCATGGCAAGGCGCGACCACATCCGGCACACACGAATCCCTTCGAGGTGGTGGCCAGTGCACAGAGCTATCATCCCGGGCAGCAGATCTCGGTGGTCATCTATGCACTGGATGAGCATTCGTCGAAGACCTTCCGTGGCTTCTTTCTGCAGGCGCGTGATGCCAATTCAAATGAATGGATTGGCGAATGGGAGCAGAGTGACAACACCAAGACAATCCCGGAGTGCTCGGCCATCACGCACTCGGATAATCGAGACAAGTTGGGTGCCAAGCTCATATGGAAGGCGCCGCAGCATAAGCGGGGCAATGTCTACTTTACGTAAGTGCAGCATCATCATCATCTTGGCTGTCATTGACAGCGTTGCACATTAATCATACGCCGCTTTGACCCACAAAACAAATTGTCTGCAAGCTGTCCGGGGGTTAATAATCACATAATGTCGCATTGGGCCTGCTTATGTAATTGATTCGTAAGGGGAAAAATGTGTAGAAAAAGAGTTTGAAGACGATGACAATGGCAAAAGTCAACGATTGTCGCTGACTTTGGCCTACACTGTGCTACAGGCGTGAGGGAAGGGCGAAGGAAGTAACAATGCCATCATTTATCATTCGACATTCGCATAATGTGGCAAGTGATTTGCGGGGAACGAAGGCACACACGAAGGTGGAGGGTTTTGATTAATTACCTAGGCTGAAATAGAGACGGAGTGGGGGAAAGGGAGTTGGGCAGAGAGAGTGAGTAACAAGGCAAGAAAGAAGAGGGAGTAAGAGATAGAGGGGGTTCTTAACATGCTCAAGATGCTTCTGAAGCTCTGCGAGAACTGTCAAATCATCGCTTAGATGCTATTTAGGGCTATTTAGAGCTATTTATAACAGTTTATAACAATTTATAGCAACTCATTACAGTCAATAGTAAGCCGGGAAGATTGATAGAAAGAGGAGTCATAAGGCAGAACTTACTTTGCATACTTTGAATGATTTCCTGATTCGACCTTTATAGTATATCAGCTTAGTCCTATTTATATTGCATTAAATAAAAATTTTAAGCACAATTTTAAGCTTAGAAAGGGAGAGAAGGATAGGAAGTGACAGAGAGACATTTTATAAATATTTATGGCAGATTATATCACTTTAAAGCAACTCTACGAAAGTGAGACTAATAAAGTGCAGATAGGCCGGGACACAGATCTGTTTATAGCAGATTACAGCAGTTCCAAAAAATATGAAGAGATAAGGAGGGGGAAAGTGTGTTGCCTACAAATTTTACTTACTTTTGTTGGTCAAGATTATATGAACAAACATATAACATAATGTACACAGGTTATAGAGCAACTAAAAATGACAACTCATCACTTATCAGGCTATTTATAGCTCTTTATAGCTCTATATAGCTGATCTTAACACTCATCACTCATTGTATCTAATAATCACATTCGATTTCATTTTCAATCTCTTTTGCAGCGGCACTGTGCTACAGGATTACGGTCACTTCTGGAGCGACATTGTGAACAAGGTGCAGCAGACCGGTTCGAGCTGAGTTCTAGTTATGCTATGCTATAATTTACCAACGTATCAATAAAACCATAAACAAATAATTTAGTACAACAAACTGTGGTTGTTCTTGTTGTTCTTCTTGTTGTTGTCTTTGTTTTTTTTTTTGCACTGTGCCAAGCCCCTCGCACGAACTGTGCTAAATTGTTCACTTGCAGCTTAACGTTTATGAATGACCAGTTACACACACACACTCACACTCAAGCAAATACACACACACTCACTTCCATACTTACAGTATTCGCACGTGTAGGCGTCGCCTCGTTTAAATTTCCAGGCACGTTGCTTGCTTCTTATTGGAAATTCTGCCACACGGCATAGAAGTAAATTGGAAAATTTAAGCACCTCTCACACACGATGTACCCAGGCCTAGGATGATAAAGTAATTAGAGCAGTAAAGACATTCAGAGCGCACGAAATCTTGCAAAGCTTTTGCATTGCCTGCGGCAACAGTCGATTCCAATCAATCAAGATAAGCTCGCAGACGAATCAAAACAGTTGATTATGCACTACATATAGACATGTGTACATATGTATATGTATATATATATCAATCATGTACTTACTTATATATTGTCTCAATTAAGTGGTAAACACATGTCTGTCAGCAGATAGATCTGTCGCAATTCTGAACTAAATTGAGTAAGGCATCCCAAATACGGATTTTACTATGTGTTATACAAGCTTACGAAAGCTTGCGATCTTTTAATAGAAAACAAATACAGCCTGCACTCAAATATGTGTACCGTAAAAAAACTTGAAAGCGCTTAATTAGTTAATAATCTTTTGGCGGATTTGAAGAGTTTCATTCATGAAATTTTGTGAGACAATCAGCCAGACAACATCAAACATGTTATCAAAACGCTGTGCAAATAAACATGCCCGATAACGAGTTATGGTAAAAGGCTTCCGGTACAAGTGCTACAGCGCTAAATACGCTATCTATAGTTCAGTTGGAACTTTAATTCTAGAGGTAGTCGTATAATGCTTCTAAGAAAAGTACAATTAATCTATAGATTTAGTACATTTGGCTGAAAATACTATATTTATAGTAACTTTATGATATTCACAAAAAAATTCACTGTATAATCTTTAATTCATATTAATGCATACAAGCGTTTTAGATCTTTTTAATAAGTATTTATATATTTATGTACTTTCATTCTATTTAGATCTTTATTATAAAAACATTTTAATATGACATATTCTCTTTAAATGTATTTCAGAATTTTATTAACATATATTATCGCATGTTTATCTTAGTCGCAGCCCACTGTATTTGTGTTTATGCTTTAGGCTTGTTTACTGCTTGCAATTCCACTTGTTTTCGCTTCTGCCGTAAAGTGCAAAGCAACAATTCGCCATGTAAGAGAGAGGGAGAGAGAATGCTGGAGAAGGAGTGGTGAAGAGAGGGAGCGCCGGCTGAGAGGGAGTGCTGGAGAGAAGGAGCGCCGGCTGAGAGGAAGAGCTGCAGAGAGGGCACGCCGGGTGCGGTGTAATATGAGTAAATCGCGTGTTGTTTTCGCTCATTGCAGCCGCAGTCGCAGTCGACGTCACGACGCGACGCGACGTTGCGGTTGTCAACGTGTTTTGATCGAATTCGCTGTCGCCGCTGTTTGTGTTTCGCCTTTCTAGGCCTTTGCTCTGGCTTCGCTTCGCTCTGCTACTACGCCAGTGGCGTAGCCGAAGCAGCAACCGAAGAGTTTCGCCAGGTCGTAGAACAATCGAAGCACGCCACTGCTCCACGAGTTCGTTGTCCAGTCTGTTATCCCACATACGCTTTGGTATTGCGCACACACACAACGGTCGCGCTGCTTGTTGTTTTCGTTTATCAGCCGCAGTAGCAGTCACTGCTGACGTCGCAGTCAGCGTCGCAGTCGCAAGCGCAGTCGCTTTCCCTGCGATCATATTAATCGTCGCTTGTGTAGAACATTCAGTTATAGTTTTCCGATTTGCCGTTCAAGTACTCACATCGCATCCATCCATCCAACATGGTTATCAATTTCGGAGCCGGCCCAGCTAAATTGCCCGAAGAGGTCAGCAGAGTCAGACAAGCCATGTTCATTTTCAGGTTATAACCGGATTCGCTGTCTTCTTTGCAGGTGCTGAAGGAGGTGCAGAAGAATCTAATTAACTGCAATGACAGTGGAATTTCAGTAATGGAGATGTCGCATCGCTCCAGCAACTACTCCCAGATACATGACCAAGCGCTGGCCGATCTGCGCGAGCTGCTCAACGTGCCCAAGAACTACAAGGTGCTGCTGATGCAAGGCGGCGGCACAGGACAGTTTGCAGCGGTTGCCATGAATCTGATTGGTCGCACTGGCACAGCGGATTACGTCATCACCGGCAGATGGTCACTGACGGCGGCCAAGGAGGCTGCTCAGTATGGCAAAGTGAATGCCGTGCTGCCCAAGGTGGAGAAATACACAGATGTGCCACGTCAGGAGAGCTGGAACCTGGATCCAAATGCCTCCTATGTCTACTACTGCGACAACGAGACTGTGGACGGTGTGGAATTCGATTTTGTGCCCACAGTGCCGGAGAATGTTCCGCTGGTGTGTGACATGTCCTCCAACTTCCTGACACGCCCCATCGACGTTAGCAAGTACGGCATTATCTATGCCGGTGCCCAGAAGAACGTGGGACCAGCTGGCGTTACCATCATCATAGTCCGTGAGGATCTACTTGGCAAGCAGCTGAAGATAACTCCCTCAGTATTGAACTACGAGCTGATGGACAAAAACACTTCGCTGCTCAATACGCCGCCTACTTTCAGGTGAGTCAACTGAGTAGCCTTCCAATCCACATACAGCTGAACATTAAAGATCATTCTTTTGTTCCTCAGTATCTATGTTATGGGCCTGGTCTTCCAGTGGATCAAGCGAAACGGCGGTGTTGAGGGCATGGCCAAGCAGGCCAATGCCAAGTCGGAGCTCATCTACGACATCATCGACAAGTCCAATGGCTTCTACTCCTGCCCAGTGCAGTCCCGTGTGCGCTCCCGCGTGAATCTGCCCTTCCGCATTGGCAGCGCCAGCGGTGACGATAAGCTGGAGAAAGAGTTTCTCAGCCAGGCCGAGGCCGCGGGCATGATTCAACTGAAGGGTCATCGCTCTGTGGGTGGCATTCGTGCCTCGCTATACAATGCCGTCAATCTTGAGGAGACAAAGCAGCTGGCCAAGCTCTTGTCGTCCTTCTATGAGAAAAATAAAAACTAAATTGTTTGCCCAGTTTTACTCCCAATGTGCACTTTAATTACAGCAGCTTTCTCTGGCGAAATATGTCGTCCAGTTGTTTTTCCAGCGTGGAATTGGTTCCACGTAAGTTGTCCACCACCTGCTTGGCCCAAACGAAGTACTGATCGCGTCGCTCCTATGGAGATTTTGAAGAAATCTTGTTAGGTAATCGCACGTGGTTAACACTGATTACGAGCCACACTCACCTCTGTCCAACCACTCGGCGTTTCTTTTAGTAGATCCCTCAGATTGTCCAGCTTGTCGGCCAGCTTTATAAGCTTTGCTCTGCTTGTTGTTTTTGATGCATTCTCGATTTGCAACCGCTTGCGTTCCTGCTTTTCCAGTGACTTATCGTCGGTCACCTCGCGCACCAGACTTGTCACGTCTGGGCCAAATTGCTGTTCCACATCAGCAAAGGTTGCATCTGTGTCTTCGACAACGTCGTGGAGCAGCGCTGCCATAAGCACTGCGTCATCCTTAATTCCTGCCTCGACGGAGAGTATGGTGCACACGTTTATGGGATGGTTCACGTATGGAGTCTTGTGGGTGTCCATGCGACGTTGATCTCGATGTTTTAGTGCTGCAAATTGCAGGGTTCTCATGAATTCTGGAGATGCCATCGCCAAATGGAGATTTGAATTAAGTTATTTACAATTTAACAGCTGATTGCTGATTGCCGGCATCGATAACAAAGTATTCAAATTAATATCGATATGTGGCATCGATGCTTTCATGCACAACTAATCGCCGCACAATACCTATTGCTCTTAATCAACCCTATTAGTTCGCCGCACCACAACCTCATGTCAAACAACTCACAAACAGCCCGCCAAATTTAAACAGATACAACTTTATTACATTTAGTTCATCTACTTGTCCTCACAATCGCATTTGCAGCAGTCATCGCTCAGCTTTTTCTTATCCAGCTCTGGCGTGAAGAATATCTTGCGAGACTTTAAAGCTGACCATTTATGACGCTTAATGTAGTAACAGATGCCAGTTAAAAATGACAATATCATCGCCGACTTAATCAGCAGTCTCTTTCGATCATCAAAGTCCGGTTCCGAAGTCCACTTTAAAAATGTACACACGTCCTTGGCAATTTGACTGGCGGAATTCGGAACATCAGCGTCGTCGTAAGCAACAATTTCGTTTAAAATCGTTTGCCCCATTGCTATTGCACCGCCAGAGAAGTACGGATTATAGTATAAATTCTCACGCAGGGCAAACCCGGCCGGCGGCTCGCAGTATCCAGTCAGTAGGGAGAACACATAGTCCTCGCCGCCCTTGCGTGCGGAAACAATGTAACTCAAATCAGGTGGATATGAACCATTGTTCACAGCTCGCGCCGCTTCCTCATTGGGATAGGGACTTGGCAGATGATCAGACAGCTTGCCGGGTCTGTCATAGTAGTTGCCCTCGTCGTCGGGTCCGTCCCGCACAGTGATACCTTCCGCCTCTGCCTTTGCCTCAGCCTCCGTCATGCAAACGCCCACGAAATTTCTATATGCCATGTACTGCAACCCGTGGCAGGATGAGCACACCTCCTTGTACACCTGCCAGCCGCGGCGCACAGCGTCATGGTCAATGGCCGTCAGCAAACCGTTGTGGGCCCAATTCTGCTTGGCCGGATGCACACAATCACTCGAGGCGTCCACACTCATGTCCAGGGCATAGAGCAGCAGTCCAGCTCCGCCGGCTAAAGCGCCAAGTGTTAAAAGCTTGTTGCGGCTCATTCGCGACACACCTTGAGCACTCCTTGCACTGGTCTTGGTTGCACTTCGTCTAACGTTTCCACTGTTCCAATTTCGAAGATTCATCGATTTCAGTAGCTCTGAACCCAAAGAAAAGAGCTTGCTCGCCATATTTGAAATGCATACGAATTTCTTACTGTTCTCTTGGCACTTGGCAATGAGTGGCAGTGTTGTGAAACGTGCGTTTGCAGTGCTGCCAGAAGTCGACAAGACGCAACGAATTCGTATAGAATATTGCCAATAATATTGTTAAAATATTCTGAATAAACACGCGATATCGTGGTGCTTTCTAAGTATTCTACAGAATTTGTATTCGAAGAAGCAAAACTTATAAATTAGTTTCCACGAATATAAAATGTGTGCTAAGTGTAAAAAAATTAAAAGCTGAATCTGTTTCTAGCTTATTTTAACTGTAAATTCAGCTACATAAGACTCAAAGCGAGTATGTGTGTGTGTGTGTTTGTATGGTAATGCGTTTGTAATGCCCTCTCCGTGCATTAAAATATGAAATCAGCTTGATTTGTTGTAACCCGCAACTGGTTCTTTCTTTCTTTCTTCGTCTCCTCATCCATCTTCGGGCCACGCAGGCGCGCACTACTTTCATTTGTTATCTGGCGCAGTAATCAGGAAATCTGAAAATCTGTAACAGCCCAACAAACAGACAGAGTCAGTCAGCTCGGGTGGGGGTGAAGGAGAGGGAGATCGGGCTGCATACAATATTTCCTAGCCCATTCTTCACACTGTGTGACCACCAAATCGTCAAACTCAGCCAGCCAGGCTTTTACAACAACAGTATGCAACAACAACACTATCAACAACCAGACACCAATCGGGCGCACCCAACAGTAAGATACCCTTCGCCCAATTTTAGAAGAACTTATAATTCTCAATAGCAAATTCTGCGGAAATACTTATGTTTTCTATTGCGCTATCGCAAAAATATTTAATAATAAATATTTATAAATAATAATTAATATATTAATATCTTTATATTTTTCCTTTTGCAAAGAATTAGTTGTGAAACTGTATACTTCATGGGATCTGTCACGCCTCCTTCTGCCTGTTACAGTTGTACAATAGTAAGTATACCCTTTTTCAAACATTTTCATTGGACGAAGGGTATTACAACGACAACAACAACAGTGCACAGCAGCAGCGAAGCAACAAGCAAAAGCAACAACTGCGGCCAAGCGACGCAAACGGTTTTTGGTGAAAATTTGTACCTGATTTTATATTTCCCTTTGCTGTAACACTATTTTTTATTACGTATTATCATGTTTACCATATTTTTACACGCGCTTACACACACACACACACACAACCTTTAAGACTGCCTGTGTGTTTGTGTGTGTGAGTGAGTGTGCTGCGTTCTGCTTCTGCGCAACGATGCATAATTCCCACTCGCGGGCTGCCATTGCCGTCGCTTCTGTTGTTTCTGCGGTGGTTGCTTTGTTTTTGTTGTTGTCATCGTTGTTGTTGTTGCTTTTGCTGCTGCCTTTGCCGTTGCTGCTGCGCAATTAATAATTCTTTGGACTAGCGTGAAATTTTCATAAACAAGAAAGTGGCAGCCACAGAAAACAACGTAGCACACACACATACATAGGCACAAAGACGCAGCATGGAAATCTTTGCGCCACTCGCTTTTCACTGGCGCAACCGCGGAAATGAGCTTGGCCCAACGCCGTAGCTGACGCGGCGTAGAAGAGAGTTCACGATCTAATAAATTTCGATTCATGCTAAAGTCGTTATTATGTGTTGCACTGCAACATGCTGACGATTCGAATCACGATTGCAAATGCATAAAACGATTGCTGTACATTAAATTTGTACATAACTGTTTAATTACACACGCCTGTAACACACTTGTATATATGCAAATGTTCGTGTCAGAGACAGTGGCACACAGAAGTATTGTCACCCTAACTAAAATTCAGGTTGCATGCAGTGTGCAGGTATTTTTCGAAATGTCTTTTTGAACGGGAATCTATGAAAAATAAGCCAAACCTTTGTTTTCCAGGAGAATCCCAAAAATGTATAGATTAATCGATAAAACAGTAAAAACGCGAAGGAAACAAGTCGAGTAATTTAAGCTTCATCAATTTAACCCTAGAATATCATCTTCTAAACGCCACGACTTATGTAAAATGAAGAAATAACACAGTGTTTATTGAAAATTAATCATTTTTTTCGAAAATGAAATTTTGTGAAGTTATTTGGACGGAATGACGTTCAGCTTTTTGTTTTGAACCTTATATTAATAGTGTATTAAAAAATAAGAAAAAACTAAATTAATTTCTTCAAAATTGACTTTTATTTGATCTTAAAACAAATCAAATTAGATTGGAGGGAATAAGATAAGCCGGCCAGCCATTAACGAAAAGCTTTTCATCTTTTAAATAAGCAACATTTTAATAATACATATATTATAAAACAATGAAGAGACATTCGATATGTCTTTAATTTTAAAAAGTAGATAAAAGTGTTTAGAAAGTATGAAGTTACACTGGAACAAGTGTGAACCTTCCCATAAGAGTTGCCAACTTCAGCTAATGAACTTGTTTGTAGCTCATGTACCGTGTATTATACTTATAACTTACTATGTGTGCCTGTCTCTGATATGTTCCATCTGTAATCTGCTACTATTTTATTTACTTTTCGAAGCTCTACATTCATATATCGTATCGCATAGGTAATGGAGAGTTAATACCTATTAGGTATTTATCTGTATGTATTATGTATGTATGCATGCATGTATCACGTACATCATGCAAAAAGAAATATGCATAATTTAGCAATAAATGTAAATATTACTAGTTCGCTTCCTTTGGGAGCGATAGCGCCATACAGTTTCCTGTTTGCAGATGCTGCGGCTTTGGCTGTTGCAAGCGGCTGCAGCTTGTGGCCGGCAGCAAGAGGTGCCTGCCACTGCCTGCCTGACCGCGCTCTGCTCCTGCGCCTGCGCCATGGGTCCATTCCTTATCTGCAGCCGACTGGAGACCAGAAGAAACAAGAATTATAGACCAAAAGCCAGTTGCAGCACTACGTACTGCAAGTACATACAAAACATACACGTATGCATGCATGCATGTGTGTGTGTTTGTGTGTTTGTAGGTGTCCGCAGGAAACGTCTGTGTGCGGCTAGAGCAGCAAAAGAAGGCCCCGGCAGCATCAGCAATTTTTTTTTGTTGCCGTTGCCAAGAACGAAGCAACAATTGTGATTTCAGTTGGCTGCGACAACGACAACGATGACGGCCAACGATCGACAACAAACAATGAATATCAATAAATTTTGCTTGAAAAACATACACATACACACATACACTCATACACATGCTGTGCAGCATGCAGCATGATGCTGTGTCAGCAGCAACTGAATCAAGATGCACCAACTGCTGCAGCAATTTACTTATGGCACACACACATTTATACATACGTGTACATATGTATGTATTTACATACGTACGTTTGCATAGGTGCGCTTGGTTTGTTTGTGTGCAGACATAAATATTTCATTATCATTAAATGAGATCACATTTTATTTAATGGTTACATTGGTTTCCCACAACCAGTGTTGTAAAGCGCTGCAATGCAATTACAATGCGCAATGCGTGCACACAGTCCTACACACTGTTGCTACTGTTTGACGCGCGCGCTGTCAAAATCTCTCTCGCGCCTTTCACTGTATGAAACATGCTCTGTCTTCATCTTGCTCTGTCCCTCTCTTTCTCGCATGCGAGAGAGCGGATTTTGTTTGAGCTGCGCTCTCTTTGTTCTCGCAAATTTTCAATCGCAAAAACTATGCTCACTTGCCGTTTGCATGTGTGTGCTTGTATGTTTGTATGTGCGCAACAGAATCACGATTGTCGATTGTTGTGTCAATGTGTGTGTGTGAGAGAGTGTTTGAGGGTATCGTGCGGTTTGCTGTCGATTTTGTAAACTTTTGCTATAGCATAGCGACGACGTCGGCGTTGGCTTTGGCTTCGACGTTGGCTTCATTATGACGTTGTAACTGTCTTTTCAATTTCTCGTTTTGCCCGATTCGCTTTGCCAATGATGCCCGCGTGAGCGAGAGAGCAAACCGACCTGGCAGATACACAGCTTACAGTGCTGAGAAGCGCTCGAGCTGTTAACTGAAAATTGCTTTGATGCCTTGATGAAGCTGAAGATGGATCTTCCGTCCATTTCGTTCGCTGGTCTCTTTTCCACACACACACACACATGCACGCAGCGCAATTGAGTCATGTCATGTGTATCTGTATCTACTAGATACACACACTCACACACGGTCGACGTCGCCGTTGATGAGTTTTGTTTTAATTCTGCTTCTTGACTTCAATTTCTTATAAAAATTGTATATGCACGTAAGCGCTCTGCCAGATACAGTATCTGTATCTGTATCTGCACTACTAAAGCGTCGACGTCGTTGTTGTTGTTATTGTTGTTGTGATTTGGTGAATCGCGCGTAGCCGATTGTAATTATTGTAATCGAGTCTCGAACAGATCCAATCCGATACGATGCGATGCGATCGCTTGCCGGAGTATCTGGCCAGGTTCAGGTCCAGTTCGCACACTGATTTGATTTCGTTTTAGTTGTTTTGATCATTTTGTAATAGTTTCCTCGGCGCGCGCTCCTTAAATCAACCCCCCTTCTCTCTCTTGCACCACTCAACCCCTCATTGAACCCTTCCCTCATCGATCGTTGATCGTGCAGCCACAAGACGCGCGCGCGCGCGCGCTCATTTCTCTTTGATGCCATTCGCTGCCTCAGCCTCAGTCGCCGTCGCAGTCGCAGCTGACGTTGTGTCGTTGTGCCGTTGTGCTTTTTGCCTAAAGTTGATTGACTGTCTGTTCATTTAGCCGCCTGTCCGTGGCTCTGTCTCTGTCTCTGGCTCGCTCCGTTTGTTGGCTTTGACTTCGACTTCGGCTAGGCCGATGCCGCTGACTAAGGCTTGTTATACCCTTGCACAGGGTATGCACATCATGTAAAGCAACTTGTAATGCTTAGGTGGGAACGTCTTCAAGCTCATAGAGCATATATGTACTATCTTGTCTAGCTTTATTCTTGTCTCTTATTATTAAAGTTATCATAGGAAAACTTTATACAACTGTTTATTATAATCTTATGTCCTATATACATATCTCTAAATAATATAATAAGGCTATGTTGGAGCTATTTATCATATAGTTTTCATGGAAAATTTTTTATAATTATTGTTATTTCTCAACGTATTATCAGCAAACTCAGCACATTATTCTTTAGCATTGTCTATAATATGCTGTCAAAATTTCAGCTAAATTGGATTACTACAATAGGTCGAAATTTATGTTTTTGAGTGATAAGCTGTATTCTATTTGGAGTAATAGAAATAAAACTCTAACTACTTTAGCTGCACAGTGCTTTAACGTATGTATTATCAGTTATAGTACATAAGTAATATTATTAAATGTATTATACTGCATTTGCTGTCTTAATTTAATTAGAATCTGTACATCTTTAGTTCTAGAAACAAATGAAAAAGTGTAGAAAACCTTTCGTCATGTTAAATGTAACATTTCATTCTTGTTGATTTGTGTTGATGTTGCTGTTGTTGTTGCCGTTTCTTGAACATTTCGTTTAAGGCCATTATAGTTTTGAACATGTTCAAGTGCCATTCTCACGATTGTTTAAAGTCTTTTAATTTCAAGCTCGACTACAGAGCAGAGAGAGAGAAATAAACAGTGAAATTTAGCAGCATTTTCAGCAGTCAATTTATGGCTGTATTGTTGTTCTTAAACTTCACCAGAGATGAGGCAAGCTTCGAGTGCGCCTCGTTGCAATGCCAACGGTGAAAGGCTGCCTGCGGTCAAACTGACTACCTACCCTCCTCCTGCACCCCCCACTCTCTTCTTTTCCCACTCCCCCTACAACACACACAATGTTTACTCATTCAACGAGCCATCAAAGATTTGACATTCTACAAATACACATCAAGTTGGGGATTAGAAGTGGGGAAGGGAGGGGAGAAGAGTTGAGGAATCCCTCAAGTGTTAACAAACATGGCTACGTTTAGGGTTTTCAGTTCACACTGTGCTGTGCTTTGGCATTTGCACTTTTGACCCCATTGAACTCTGATTGCTTTGACTGCAATCGATTCGCGAATTGACTCGCTAATTAACTACTCCAGTTTCAGTCAGTTAACTTGGCCAAAATTCACAAACGCGACTGACAACTGACAAGAAATGGAAGAAGAAGCAAGGGAAGAGGAATGAGCAGAAGGAAGAAGAAGAAGGGTAACAGAGCGCGCTGTAATTTAAATTAAAAGCGCAATTGAAGTGGAAAATTCGACTAAATTGTTTTCACAATTACACGAAAGAAGGCAGGAAAAGCCGACAAGGAGAGTCGATTGGCATTGCCAGGCACCACCCCTGATGCCTGGTCCTGCACTACACACACACACACACACTCAAACATACACAGTTGAAAATGTGAAAACTAATGATGCTTTGGTTCACAATTTATGCATTGAATAGCAGCAAGATCTTCCACATTGGCCAAGTCCAAGATTCGCTCGCTTTTCTTTTGTGGGAGTTCGTTTTGCCTTTTTTCCTCTTCCCCCTTTCCTTGGCTGGCAACCGATAAGCATCGGAAAAGCCAAAAAGTTTAGAAAGGCAATAGCAATAGCAGCAGCATCCAGTTGGAGCAGCAACTACGAGTCTTCTATCTATGTATCTGCAAAATACTCGTACATAAATTGTGTGTGTATCCACAGCCTGTTGCCACATACAATGTACGATAGTATAGAGCCCAGAGCAAGCTCTGTTCTGGCAGTACCTCTCCCTCTCTCTGCTCTCTCCCTCTCTCAGTCTCTCCCTCTCTTTCTCTCTCTGTGTATCTATGTAATGAGCATGTAACTAAACTTCTGTGTAGCCAAAACTCCTACAACGTTGCAGAGACAAAACCGAAACGAAAACCAAACCAAGAGCAGCAACAGCAACAGCAGCAGCCACAGCAGAGACCCACTGCCTCAACTCCCTCAATACCCGTTTGCCACAACTTCAATTCAACTGTACTGGCTGTTGGCTCTTGTTGCCTCTTGGCCAGCTTCAGCTACAGCTCCAGCTCAGCCTTTGCCTCTGTCTCTGGCTTGCTCTATCTGATGATGGCCGTTAAAAGTTAAAGCTGTAGCTGAAGCTGAAGAGCGCCCGACCCGACCTGGCACATGGTGCTGCTGCTGCTACCCCCACTCCTCTTCACCCCTTCCGCCTGCACCCCCTCTCACCTTCTTGGCCTCTACCCGCTGCGAGGTACGCTCGATTGCTTGATCGTACGCTTACTTGCGCTGCCTGACGCAGTGCTGCCCACTTTTGAGAGATCAAAAAAAAGCCAAAGTACAAATTGCCAAAAATATGCTATGAAATTGTGTTCAAACAATTATAATAAATAAAAATAGAGCACATAAAAAGGATACGTATTTAATTGAATATTATCTTGAATTACATTTAAAAAAGCCTAAAACATTCATTTGAAATAGAAAAAAACAGCTAAGTGTCGAAATTATAATAAAGATGCAACAATTCTAAAGCCAATTTATAAAAGAATTGAAAGTGCTCTTTAATTTTAATTTTGTTGATTTACTCCTAATTTAAATTTAATAACTTAAGATAACCTAACAGTATTAGAAAAAAGAGTTGAAGTATTATATTAAAGGAATAAAACTAAAAGCTGAAAAAGTTTATGTAAAAATGCATCAATTTATTATACAAATTGTTAAACTCAAGTTTGAATTCCAATATTTATGGGCCTTAAGATGCTTTATTTATATTTTGACTCCAATATATTTTAATATTGGCTATTAAAAGGTCTGAAAACAGTAGATAAACGTTTAATTTCTGCAAATTGAATAAATAAATGTTTGCGTTACTCAAAAACTCAAAAAAAAGCTAAATAAATGTTTACAAAATTTCCTGCTGAAATTTACAAAAAATTTCTCGCACTTCACCTATAAAAAATGCCAGATTTGGCGGGAAAAAAGAGCTGGTGGCAACACTGCTGCTCGCTGCTTTTGGCCTGGAAGTTTGCTGGCTCGGCTTCTGCTCGTAAACATGAGGTACGTTCTTTTATTTTCTGCTGCCGCTGCTGCTGCGGCGGCCCCGACTTCATTTGTTTGGCTTTTTTGGGAGACAAAACTGGTTATTACGCTTCTTTTTTTGTTGTCTTAGTTTTTGCTGTTGTTGTAGTTTTTGTTGTTTCTTTATACCACACATTTTCCCCCTCCTGTTTTGGTTTGCGCCAGTTCGCCTGAACTTCGCTTCGGTTTGAGTTTTTCGGTTTATTTTGGTTTTGTTTCTTAGCCTTTTTTTGTTTTTGTTTTTGGTTAGGTGAGCGCAAGCTGCTGTTGCTGCTGGTGCCGCCTCCTCACCTCGCAGCTCGTATGCAAACGGCGGCGGCGGGGCAAACGGGGCCAGATCGGTCAGCCTGGCCAGCAGCTGCTGCTGTTGCGATCCTCCTTCGAGCACAAAATCAAATCTTAGTTTGGCTTGGCTCTAGCTGTGCATGTGTGTGTGTGTGTGTATCTATGTGTGTGTGTGTGCTTGTGGGCAGGAGAGCAACAAGTAGGAAGTGGGCGCTTTGGCCTAGGCTTGGCTGCCGTTTGGCCCGGGACTGGGACCGGGAGCGGGACTGGGACTGTAGCCAGGCCAGGCCAGGCCAGTCGAGTTTTGGCCCGACTCCTTTGTTACATTTTGCGAGAGGTAAACGATCGTTAGAAAGGTTTTTATGTGTGTGCCTGGCTGTGCCTCCATCCTCGGCTTCGGCAGACGTCCGCAGATTTGTGCGCATGTCTTTTTATTGAAGCCAAGACTGAAGCTGAAGCCAAGACTGAAGTTGAAGCTGTTGCTGTTGCTGTGTGTAACTATCTTACTATGGTCATGTTACCTCTGCCTTTGTCGTTTAAGCGATGCTTTTGGGCCTTTTTTGTTCGTTCGCCTTAGCTTGGTTTATTTCATTTGTTTGTTTGTTAGTTTGTTGTTTGCTCTCTCGCCTCCCATCCACTTCCCCCCATGGCTTGAGCAGGAGCACTCCTTGGCAGCTTGGCTTGAAATGCTGTTAACCTCATTTGAACTTTGCCATTTGTTTCGAGCCATTAGATGCCTCCTCTAGCTCCTCCTCTTGCCTCTTTCTCTCTTTGGCCAGCAATTTAAATACACACACACATACACACACAACAAAAGGAGTGTACGTTATTTAATGTGTGCAGTTGGGCAACATCACCGACATTTACAGGATACCAAATGGCACCATCGGTCAGACGACGCGCTATTCCATCGTACCCACATCGGACAGCGATGCCAGACCCAGTCACACCTCGAAATTTTCGCAATGACAAGTAGCCTCCATATGTGTGTGTGTGTGTATGATTTCCAATCTGAACTGGGCTGGGTGTAGCTTAACTCAAACGAACTGCGAATTTTTATACGAGATGCCTGTTATAAGGGGGTAGGGGGCTACAGACCGTGGGAAGTTGTGGGTGTGTGCAATGCAATACGCAATACGACAGATTGTAAATGAGTTTAGTGCAGATATTAGAGAATACTTGAAGATAACTATGAGATATTTGAAAAGATAGAAATTATAGAGATAGAGGCTTTATCATGGTACATTTCTACAATTTGAGTGTCATATTACTTTTAGGGCTATTGAAAATAGAAATACATTCGGCAATGTATTAATTCCTGGACCAACAACTCAATAATAGAGTGCAGCTTCTAAATCTTTGCGAGATCGTGATAAGACTTAAGTTTATACAAAATTACAGATTTTAGAACCTCAAATTGTACTATCATATCTTTCTTTAATTACATTCTAGATAAAATTCCCCTGGATACATTAAATTTGTTTTTTAACTTCTTTACACTAAATTAGTGCGACTGTAAGATTATTTACATTCTCAAATTTGACTGTAATAACAGATTAAGGACTGTAATAACATATCAAGGCATAAAGTGATTACAGATTGATTCCTTTATTATGATTATGTTTTGAATTAATGCTGAATTTGACTCTAAAATTTGACTATCATATTATAAATACTCTCTATAAATGCAATTTGTATTGATTCCTTCAGCTAAAAATAACCTACACTCGTGCAGATTCTAAATTAAGAGATCATTACAATGCTGCTAATTTAAACCATCAAATTTAACTATCTTATCATGAACATATTTGAAATGGAAATATCTAATTTCTATTAATTCCCTAATCTACAGTAGTTTAGCCATATGAAGATGCAAAGCTTAACTTACATATAAATTCGAAATGGAAATTAGCCGCGGCAAATGAAATTTCCATTAATTATACAAGTTTTTAATGCTACAGATTCACATTTCTAAGATACATAACAAGTTACAAATTATATTCCCTCAAATTATACTTTACCTATATTATATTATATTATTTATATCATCTACTGCAGCTTATTGATATACATACATAGCTCAAGGCATATTGATAGTAATTTGTAATTGGTAATACTCGTAATCCCTTGCGTCAGTGAATTTCAATGACAGGAAGTGGGAAATACAATGTTGAAAATGTTAAGATAAATTTCATCCAAAATTTCCATTCACAATTTCGGCGGCGGGCGCTGCTTCTGCTGCCGTTGCCCAAACTGTGTCACCTTGATGAGCTTGATGGAGGGACAAACTGCCGGACGTACTGTAACACTGTATAATGATTGCGGATCTGCTGGAGGAGAGAGATGCGGAAAATTTCACATCTACTCACTGCGCGAGTGAGTGAGCAGCAGCAGCAGCAACAGCTGCGCGCGAGTACGTTGACGTCACAACGAACCCTTTGAGAGTTGTCTCGCCCTTGTGTGTTTGGCAAGAATTGACAACAAGAAAATCGCACAAAGCAAATGCAAACACAACAACAACAAGCACACATACATATTTACATCCTTACATACAGTATACCATAAACACTTACACACATACACTTATGCACACGTACGTGTTATGTACACACTCACCACATAAACCTTTCCCAAGCATTTCACTACAATTCTTTAAGAAACTCACCCCGCTAACGATAGTTGCGAAGCAGCAGCAGCAACGACAACAACAACGTCGTCGTTGACTGCGACGCTGGCGTCGGGACGTCGACGCAAGCCACAGTCAAAAGGTGCGCGCGTCGAAAGGCAAACGGCAGCGACGCATCGTTGTCGAAGACGACTTCAACGTCTTCACCAAGTCCAAGTTGGACGCGCTGTTGTAATTATTTTAATATAATTTTTTCACTGCGTCATCATTATTTTCTTTCGCTTTTGATATATCTGTATTTTGTGTGTGTTTGTGTGTAATTCTTTGTATCATTTGCACACGATTGCGCACACACACGCAAAGGCAAGCTCGTGAGCGCAACTCACCAACACTAGAGCCCATTGTACGTGTCTGTATGTATGTATTTCTGTGGGGGCTGTTGCTTGGTTAGTTATGAATGCAAGTGTGTGTGAGCAGTAAGAGTTCAATTACCACCACGTTGGGGCTGCCAACTGAATGTTTACTTGCATTGTAAACAAATTTTAAAATTTGATTAGCGACAATCGATAATATAAGATCGACGATTTTAAATACTTTCCGAACTAACACAAATTTGAAGTCAATCATTAACCGCGCACACACAACGGCGCGAGTTAGCAGCCCTGCTCCGTTTGCTATGGTGTTGGTGAGTTGCTGCGATCGTGCTCTCCCGCTCTTTATTCTCTCTCATGTATACGATCTTCCCGCTGTCGCTACTGAACGTCGGCAGAACCCAACCACTGCTCTGCGCTATAGAGTGCGCCAATGGCTTAGCTTTGAGTTAGTCTTATAAGAGCAACGTTTGCGAGCGGTTGTTGACTCCGCTCTCCTGTTTGAGTCTCTCAGTAGTCACGCAGTCTGTGCGCAGTCGTCGAACGTTTGCAGTTTTGCAATAAAAGAAAAAAAAACAACAACAACAACTTGCAGATCACAGGCACAACAACAACAAACAATGCATAAACAAATGCAGTCCAAACAAAAACACAATGAAACTAACGACGATGAGATTGATTCTGCCGCGTGTTCAATTTTCCAACGTCGCGCGTGCGTGTGTGTGTTTTTGTCTCTGTGTGCCTGTGCCTTTGTTACATGTGCAGAACAAAAATAGTTAACTGTACACTGCCGAAATTTCAAACTAACCGCAAATTGCCTGTCTGTCTGGAGAGACATGTATTCTCAATTCTCACTCCCGCTAGTCCGCCATATTCGTCGATTACTCAATGCCAAATCTAAAACATTTTATGTACAATATATCAAATTCAACTGGATATAATATGTAAAATATAACAAATGCAAAGTCGTGCTTGAATATACAAACATACACATGTACATGTATGTATGTGCGCATGTGTTGTCTGTTTGTGAAGCGTTGCCTGTTTCTGCACTGTTTTTCAAATTGCCGTTGATTACACGACGAGAGTGACACGCACACAATTACAGAGTCAGAGAAACGTACATACACATACACAGACACAGACATCGCATTACCGAAATAATGAGTGTACCGGGCAGCGCTGTCGACAACAGCAGCCACGGCACGGCAGCGGCGGATGCACGAGGCGTTTACAGTTGGACGTCTAATTAGAAATGATTTAATTTCAATAACAATTTAATAAAACTGTATTTGCGAAATGAAATTGACAAGACACACGGCAGAGGGAAAAACGACGACTGCGCTTCTGGCAGCATGTGTGCTTCTGTGTGTACTTAATGTGTGTGTGCGTGTGTATGTAATTCGCCATACTTCTTCAATTTGAAGAGGCAGACAGAAGAGATCGCATGCTCTTCAAAAAGACGAAGGATAACAAGAACAACAACGACGATGAAGAAGCAGAAGATCGAGGCGTACTTGAGAAATAAAAGCGGCAACGATGGCGCGGCAGCAGAGCAGCAGCAGCCTCAACGACAACAACAACAACAGCAGCGGCGGCAGCAACAACCGTCGCTGCCGCTATCAACTTGAGCCGTCAGCGCAGCCATCGTTTCTCACCAATACATGCTACATAAACAAATGTATGCCTATGTGTATGTACGTAGAAGCGTTTGCTGTTGCTGTGCGCGTGTGTAAGCTTTGTGTTTTGCAAGTGTGCGTGCGCCTCTGCTTGTATAGGTATTCGCTGTATATACAACTCTGTACATAACACACACACACATAAACATCGTACATCAGTTGCGCTCCCTATGTTATTTGCGCTTGCAAATAAGCGGTTCTTTCGTGGCGTTGCCACACTGCGCCAAAGTAGTTCAGTTTTTAATTTTGAAAGTCAACGATGATTTTATTTTTCGTTAAGTCACTGGAAGACATTCCAATACGTCTCTATACGTGTGCGACTGTGTACGCGTGTGTTTATGTGTATCTGTGTATAAGTATGTTTGTACGCCTGTTTGTTGTTGATAAGCAAGCGACTCGCGCGCAGAGAAGCAGAGAACTCTCTGCCTGCTTGCCTGACTCTTATCATCCGTTTGTTGTTGTTGTTGTTCCAGTTTTTGCACTATCGCTTAATAATTGAAATTGAAAATTGACAAGCGCGAGTAACAGCATGCCACAGCTCTTAGTAAGTGCACGCCCCAAAAAAAATGGTAAGGAAATGAATGAACAAGAGATTGCGAGAGAGTGAGAAAGAGAGATAGCCAAACAGCGATGCTCAGCACGTTTTACTACTGTTTTTAGTGGGTGAGGGTCCAGTGTTTCACATTGTACAAGTATTTGTGACTAGATCCACACTCATTAAAAACGGTAGTTCAGTCAACAAGGATGGCGAATCTGATCAAAAACTATGTACAACGTTTAAAGAACTGGAACCTGGAAGTCTTAGGGGAATTTGTACAAAAACGAATACAGCTGCAACAAGAACAACAACCCCAACTGAGAATATCGATTTAAAATCCTTAGGGGAACACGACGCGTTCTTTTTGAAATTTTCCACCTGTTTCTTTTTTCGGTTCCTGCGGTAATTAGTCAGAGCTCTTCCCTCGCGCTCTCGCACAGAAACGCAACCAAACAGAACGAATTCTTCTCAAGCATTTGTCAGTTGTCGAAACTCGTGTGTGTGTGCGTTGATAAAAGAAAGAGAGAGAGAGGGAAGGAAAGAGAGTAAATGATTCAAAATTCTCCCATAGTTTGGGTGGCTTAATTATACGCACCATATTAACGCTGATGTGTATGTTTTCCCGAAGAATCAGCTCAAAGCACTACAACAAAAGAAATTTTCTCAAATTTTGTGAATTAATTGTTGGTTGTGTGTGTGTGTAGAAGGGAGGGGGAAGAAATTCAAGTGGCTTTGAAATTTGAGTACATTGTGTGTGCTTGTCAAAAGGGCTAGCAGAGTTCAACAACACTTAACAAACAGTTGCCACAGCTAGTAACCTCTCCCCTTCCCACACTATCTCTCTCTTCTTCCCTCTCTTTTCTTTTACATTACTATTTGCTACCGGAACAAATTACTTAAAATTCTTGGAAGATTGTTCCCCAATCTGTCGCAATATTTTGCCTGTTACTATTTAGTTTCTTCTCTATTTCTCTCGTTCCGTTCGTAAATTATATATATTTCTGTATATATAATAACTTGGAAAATACACACAACTAGACAGAGAGAGAGAGAGAGAGATACTCACACTGAGTAAACAGCAATTTCCGTAGAATTGTGTGGCCTGAAACTTTTGTGCAGATCGCGCAGAAATTCAAACTGCAGCGACGCCACAATTCTTAAACAATCAGACGACGGCTTTTGAAAGTAGTGAGAGGGGGGGGGGCATGGTCAGAGGAGGGGTGGCAGGAGGGGTGTAAAAAAATTATTGTATAAATCAGCAGAAAAAAGCAACGAGCCGAACAAAAAATAATAAACCTTAATTCGAAGCTTCGAGCTTGATTCATTCATACTCATACTGATACACACACACTTGTACACCCAGCATGCATGTATGTGTGTGTATATACAAATTTCATACAATACGCGAGAGATCAGAGAGCGTACTGTCGCCGACAACCAGCGAGGGGGTTAAGTGGGCCAAGGGGGGAGCGAGGTGGTTGCCAATTGAGCTTTGAAAACCGATCAAAACGACGGCCCCAATTGAAATTGTTGCCAGGCACGAGCAATGACATGAAACGATATCCGAAAAGTGACCGAAAAAAGGCAGTCTAAGCTAAGCAAAGCGAAGCCAAGTCAGGCCAGGCTATAAGCTAAGTCAACCAAGCCCACAAAGTTGCAATCACCGATCACCAGTTGCGGCAGCAGAGGAGCGAAGAAGGAGCTGGAGATGGAGCAGAAGAAGGAGGAGGAGGCACCCAATCCCCCAGTCAAATGCCACAGAAAGTCGTGCACTAGCAATAATCATTGCTTGGAGGATGGATCGAGGGAGAGAAGAAAAAGGAGAAGGAGAAGGAGATGAGGACTGCTGTTGAAGCTGGAGTTGGAGGTGGTGCAGGCTGCCTCTTGCGCGTTTTGCTCTTCTCTGACTCTATTTTGTCGGCGAACATGGATCTAGTGCACGGTTGGTCATGATTAAGTTCGTGACTAGATTTCATGCTCGTCTATTAAGTTGGGTCAACACACACACACAGTGGCACGTATACACACATACAGTATACAGTGAAAGAAGTGCCCAAGAGAAGAGTAGCGCCTGTAGGAGGAGGAGGAGGCCACCACCAGCAGCACATTTAGTTAGCGCGATTATAAAACAATCCACTCATGAATTCAGCAAGAACTCAAGTACAAATACAAATAATCATCATTGCAGATGACTGCCCTTTGACCCGTGACCCACATAATGACAATCAAAGAAACGCGCCCGCCCGCAGCAACAAAGCAAGCAACAACAAAAAAAGGGGATGTCGTTGACCCTCTGCAACCAAAAAGTCAATTGCAACAGGGCGCATGCGCTGCTGGCTCACACGCCCCCTTTGTGCAACCCGTTGCCCGCATCTACTGCTGTTGTTGTTGTTGCAGTAGCAGCTAGAGTTGTCTTTGTGATTTGTGTGCACACTTGGGTATCTGTATCTGCTTTATGGCCATGCGACACGCGATTCAAAATCGAATCGTAACCAGCAGCAGCAGCAGCCCCACATCAATTTTGGTATAGCCTGCCTAGCCAGCATTCAAAGTTGCCGTTTCGGTTTCCTGGTTTGTTGTTGTTGTTGGTTTTGTTGTTGTTATTGTTATCGTTAGCGTGTGAATTTGTCGAGTTTACTTTGCTCTGGCGCCTGCGGGTGAGTACAGTGCGTGTGTGTGAGTGTGTGTCACACAATTACTAATCTCGCAATGCTAGCAAAACTAACGGATCTTTCAATTGCGTTCTCTGCCATGCAGTGCTGCCAATTTAGTTATTTTTACGTCAATTCTGGCTTTTTTCAAAGTTCAATTGCGGAACAATATAATGATCTAGTCGTTTTTCATAAAGAAAACTTCCTACAAACAGCTTTTTATTACAGCTTTAAACAATTTAGCCTATTTTTAAAATATAATTTGGTTATCCTTCGCTAAAAAAACATTCTGGCAGCACTGCTGCTGTCTTGCTTTGCTTGGCCAGTGTTGCCAAGCGACGCGTCTAACTGTAACAACACCTGCCATTCAAATTATTCTTCGTTAAGTATCATTTCAGTTCACAATTACCAACCCTAACATCAGAGCAACAATAAAACAACAACAACGCAGCGCAGCATTTGTTTTGCGTGGACTTATTTACATATTTTCTAAATGAGAGTGCCGTAATTTGTAGTAGGCTCAAATGGGAACAACGACGTACCTTCACAGTTCCAACCCCCCTTGGTAGAAAGCCGAACGCAGTGAATTGCGACGGCGCAAAGTCGCTGCTGCTTTCCCATTTCCTTCCCCTTCCACTTGCAGCCGCAATCCAGCAGACGTCAAACGCTGAAACTAATTGATATAATAGTTAAAATAACAAACTAACGAGAAAGAAAGAAGAAGCGAAGCCGCAAACAAAGAGCACAAAAAGAGGAAAGATACCAGAAGTGACGGCGACTGCGGCTGCGTTGGCGAAGTGCAAACCTTTCCAATTTGAAAATAGCTACGCTATGTGCTGTGTGTGCTCGTTCCCACAAACAGCAACAACAGCAACATCGTCGCCAACTACACCACAGCAGCATTCAGAACAACAACAACCACTATTCTTGCAATTGCAACCACAGCAACACAGCAGCAACAACAACTGCAGCTGCAGCAGCAGCAGCAGCAGTGATGGCAGCGGCAAATGGGCGAAGTGAGCGTTGCCCGCAAGCGAGATGACAATGCAGCGATTAAAGCAAAGCAGAACGACGCAACTTGAACTCTCGAGCTGCAGCACAGCGTCGTCTCTGGATGTGCCTGCAGCAGTAGCAGCAGAGCAGCGTCGACAGTGGCTGCAACAGCGGCAGCTGGAAAAATGCTTGTTTCAATGTGCGGCATTTCCGTTGCGGGGCCAGTGGAGGATGCAGCGATGCTGTTGTACTATTCTCACTGCCGAGATGAGATATAATCACATTTATTAAATCAAAATAAAATATGTTTGCAATTTATGGAAGTATTTTGTCCAGCATTTTGCCCTTGGCTTGAGAGATCTTTAAGAATAGGAAGAGGATATGGATTTGCCTAGGGGGAAGAACCTGTTATGGCTGGAGAGTAGTCTGGCCTGTTGGATGCAATGAAGTTGTATAACAGAATCAGTCTTTGTCTTCGATTTATTTGGGCAATTAGGGGAGGTGTGAATAACCGTTTAATATAGTCTCGTCAGACAAGACTTCAATTCGAAGTTAAGAGTCAACTCCACTGATAATATATAGCATATAGACACAAAATTGTTATTTTAATTTATATATTTAAATTGCGGTATTTTATTATACATTGATTATACGAGCTGAGCGGCAGTTTTGTTCCTTATTCAGTTTCTTCACTAAGCATCTAACATGTTAGATGCTTAGTGGTTTCTTATTTATTCAGTGTTGTATAACGCAGTGGAAAAGTAACGAACAACGCTTTCCATCACTGATACTCGATAGGCCGATCTTGCCACTAACATACTCGATTGTCTTATCGATATATCGAATTTAAATACCCGCGCGCACTTGTGTGAACTAAAGTGTTGTTAAACGGCAAAGTAATTGCATTGTTTTCATGAATTAACGCCATAAACAACAGTTTCGACTAATTTAGCCATTAATTAAACAATATGCAATTAAACGTACTTATGTGCGAGTATAAGTGCATACAATTGCTTTTGCTGCCACCTGTGGCGCTGGGCGAGTCTTCAATGTTGCGATTTGTTTACTTTTATTTAGCTGTTTTACCGCTAGCTGCAAACATGCAACATGCGACGACGTAACAACGCAGGCGTTGCAAGTGGTCACAATAAAATTACATGAGCAGTGACGCGACGGCGACGACGACAAACAGTGCAAACAAACATTATAGTAAAGCCAGTTTTTATTTTGCAGACTTAAAGACGTAAACAGTTTGGCAATTAAAACCCTACGTTTTGGCCATGAACTGCTTAAGGCTTAGATCGGCTGCTCCTAGAACTGGCTAACCTTCGCCTTAACTGGCGCACATAGAGCGGCTAACTAGGTTACGGTTACTGACCCACCAACGCGACGCGACGCTGTCGAATTTGTGCCATTGTTTGTTGCCGCTTCTCGACGCTGGTGCGAGCACCAAATCCGTCGGCGCCGCTGCCACAACAATTGTTATTGCTATTAACACGATTTTGAACAATTCAGGCTTCATTTTCGTTGGGTACTTAGCGACCACTGGCCACCACCGACTACCAACATTGTCTGCAAGCAACTACCGCATTTCGCTGGCGCTGCCGCACAAGTTTCAATTTCTGATTGCCGCTCGACTTGAGCGGATCGCCGGGCTACAATCGAATCTCAATTTCCGAAATGTTGTGGCTAAAAGCAGCGACTCCTCTCTTGTTGTTGTTGTTCCTGTGCTGCAGTTGCAGTTGCCAGAGAAATGTATCGATTGTACATGATATATGGAACGCCTTCAGGGGCATCACCAATGACAGCGCTCTGCTGGATCACATAATACCGGAAATGTATGGACCGAACATGCTGAATGCGAATCCCAGCTTTGTATTCAAAATGGCAACGGCAGAGCGCGACAGTTTTCAGATGCTGACCATGCGACGTTCCGAATTTGCGGATCCAATCTTCCCGAACATTAGCAGAGCTGGCGCCTCACTCGAAAGCCCCACTAGTCATGTGAAGACCAGTCTGGTAGTTGCGCCAGCAGGTGAATGGCAGCAACTGGGCCTGCCTGGTTGGACGGGGTCCAGCCAGAGTCCTGGCAGGAAGGAAGCCACAAGTGAGTAACCAGTTAAGGTAGCAAACTTCAATTCATGCTCTTGCTCTGCAGGGAAACGGAACAACCTGATCTCGGTGTGCAATTGTTGGAATATCCACGGGAGCAGATTATCCTGGACTTGCAGAAACAACAGCTTAATGGACGCGTGACGGACATACGCGTGCTTGCACCTAATCAGCAGGAGGCGCAGCTGGAGGATTTGATGAACGGGAAGAATGTGAATATTGCACGTTCCAATGATCCTTTTGGCTACTCCATGAAGTGGCAACTGAACAACGATAGCAGCGAGGTGGAGAATGATCGCGGCAAACGTGATGTGGCCAATCTGTACTCCATGATCAAATGCTCCACCAGCTGTGATCCATTGAAATTTTTTAGGTTAGGTTGAAATGCAGACGTGATTGGCTGATTTTGATATTGGATTCGGTTTCGGAAGGTCTAAAAACATATAGAAACATATATCGCATGACCCGATCATGACCCCCCATTATTTTTTGGGGTTCCAAAATTTTTTCGAGTTTTTTGAGGTTAAGTCGAAACTCAGACGTGCTACGTAAATTTTGACTTCGGATTCGGACTAAGAAGGACAAAATACATGATAAAACATATATCGCATGCTCAGAGCAGGATTCTATATCTTTTGGGGGATATTTTAAGGTTTTTCAGTTTTGTGAGGTTATGTCGAAGTACAGACGTGATGGCGAAAATCTGACCTCGGATTCGGATTCAGTGACCCAAAATACATATAATTGCATATGCCGCTTACCCAGATCATGAAACTTTTTATTTTTTGTGGGCCTGTGTAATATATAGCATATAGACACAAAATTGTTATTTTAATTTATATATTTAAATTGCGGTATTTTATTATACATTGATTATACGAGCTGAGCGGCAGTTTTGTTCCTTATTCTATTGTTAGTTATAGTGTCTAGTGTTAGTTATACTATTCTAAAATACTATCAAATTGGCGCCGCAAGTTTCCCTATTCCCTTCTGTCTACCTCCGCTTGCGTCCCTTCTTGTAGCCCTTGCCATACCAGCCGGCCTGGGTGCGTGCCAGTTTGCGTGGAAAACTGTGACTCAGTTGTAATCGTCGCTTGGCCGTCTCCGCAGCGGCAATGTGCGCCAAGGAGATGTTCTCATCATAGTCATCCTCATCGTCGCTGGTCGGACAACATTCGCAGACCACAAAACGTCCGCTGCGTGCACGTTTCTTGTGCTTGCGCTGATTGAGATGCCAGCGTTGATAGAACTGACACTCCAGTTCGGCATAGCGATCGAAGCAGAACTCACAGCCTGCGGCGGAGCGGTTCATGGCGAAGTTTGGCACCACCTGCGAGTTCCAAATATTGAGATCAGCGGGCGGAGGTATCAGTATGCTGTGCAGCCCCGAATACGCATACTTGGCATCATACCAACTTGGTAACTGGCGCAGGAGCTCGTGATCGCTGTGACGACGAAGCAAATCTATTTGTGCCATGCTGCACTCGTGCTCATCGTCATCATCATCATCGTCGTCCTCCTCTTCTTCATGTTGCTGCGGTTCATTTTCTTTAGTCTCCTCCTCCTCTTCCTCCTCATCGTACTCTGTGGCTGAGTCCGCAGAGCAGGTGGCGCTGTCGCTTTGCAGATTGAGTGCTTGTAGCGAAGGTGGCTGCACTGGGGGCTGCACGAAAGGCGTGTAAAGTGGTGCTCCAATGGGTACCAGCGGCGGCAGCTGTACCGGCTCCAGGTGTGGTTCCAGACGCAACTCCACAGGAAGCACGCAGAGACCCGGACAGGGGGACTTCTTCCGTATGGCGACTAGTTTGGGCAGTTCGACAGTAGGTTCAATTTTTTTCTCTTCGGACAACTGGTGTCCATTTGTTGTCACTTCGCTGATTGGCTCCGGTTTGGAGGTAAGCAGCTCAAGCTTGGGCAACGTCTCCTGCTTTATGCACGCCACATGCAGACTAGATTCGAGCGGCTTACGGTCTTCCTCCTGCTCCTTTTTAAGTTCATTTTCAGTCTCCACTTTGATATTAGGCTTAGTTTCCACCTCCTCCTTTAACTGCAGACCATTTTCCTCCTCCGGTTTAATCTCCCCGTTCTGCACATTTTTCACAAACTTCTGCCGCATTTCCAGATTGGTCTTGATGCGACGTCCATTCTTGATGGGCGTCCTGATGCGCGGTCCCTTTCCAATTGGCAAATCGCTGTAGCTATCACCGGAGATGGTCGAATCCTGCGTTTCCTCAGTGGTTGTAGTGCAGGATTGTGTATCGACTGGCTCCTCCTCTTCCTCGGCATTCTTGAGCAACGGTTGCGTCAGCGTGTGCAGTTCCTCAGGCATCAACAACGTGGCATGAGCAAATATGGGATCCTTCTCCTTGCTGTATACAGGCACAGAAATGTTTAGCACCCGCATCAGTTGCTCCATTACCTTGTCGCACTTGCCATTGATCTTGATGTGGGCCACATTATCCTTAGGAGTCCATTGCAGATTTACTACACATATTTTGGCACGTTGTCGCGCTGGTTTGTCCATTTGCCAGAGCCAAGTGTATTTCTTGAGCACTTTCAGACTGGAGCCCAGACAGAGTATAACATCGGCACGTTCGGCATGCTTTGTGGCCCCGTCCCAATTCAAAGGCCACTTCACATTTCCGCGTTCCCCAAAGTGAACAATCGTATCGTACAGTGGCTCTGAGCAGCGATGGCACAGGCGATGTGTCTTGTGGCAGTAACGAGCTGTCATTTCGGTAACATCGAATTGGCGCCAGTAGACAGCGTCCGGTTTGCACTGTTTGCAGATCTCCACATACATATTCCCATGGATCTCGGAGAGTGATTGTCGCGGCAGGCCCGAACGCAGATGGAGGCCATCGCAGTTCTGTGACACAACATGTCGCAGCAGACGTCGCCGGTGGAGCTCGTATAGCGACATATGTGTATAGGTGGGATTCGCACTGGACAGATCATGCTCGCCAATATCCTTGCCCTTTTGCAGCAACGTCCAGATACCCTTACTGCCGCGATAGTCGGGTATCAGTGCCGCAGTGCTAATTCCCGCGCCAGTGTAACAAATTAAATGTTTCGCCTGCGCCACAATATTGGCCAATTGTTCCACCTTGGCCTCGATGACATGTGGCTCATCCTCTTTCTCGGCAACTCGTTCCTTGTAGATCTCAACGCGCTCTTTTCGCTTCTTTGTCGCCTTCACTATGTCCGGATGCTTTTCAAGAAACTGTCGATCCTCCACTGTGCGCACAGTGTCACATTTACTCAAAATCTGTGACACCTAATTAGAGATGAGAGTGTGAAATTTATTAATTAAGCAAATAAAAGGAAATTTTATGTAAAATATGATGCAATTTTAACGAGGCTAATTACATTTTTATTGCACTACATAACCGGTAACACGCATAATACCAAACTTTATGAAGCTTATAGATTTGTAGGCACACACACACACACATGCAGACATATTTGCATTTGATTTCAATATAATGTAATTATAATTCACCTGCAAGACACAACAGACGCAAACACACACACATACGGTTATCCACACTCAAACTAATGCAGTAACTGGCACGCGCACACGTTAATTACCTTTCGCATTGCATCCTTGCGCCGCCGTTTCTCGTTGTCTTTCTTGGCCGGATTCACTTTGGCTCGCGTCTTATACGATTGCACCACCACATCTGGAGGCACCTGGGGCTGCAGCTCGTCCGGCTCCATGTCTGTGCCTAATCGGTTGGATTTTGTTGAACTCAGCTCGACATACATGTGTGTTAATGTGCGTCGCAAACGTCGCACGACACAAGGGAAAAAAATTGCCGCGCGGGGAAATGCAGCCAAATGTCAGCAAGAATCACGTTAAATCTATTTTCGTAACTAGTTTCGTGGTTACATTTTACAATGGATAAGTTTTTTCAATCTTTTGGCGCGTGCAATTCTTGTTGTTTTTCCAAAACTTTAACTAATGTTTTTTCTTTTTTTTTGTAAACAACAATCGAGATGTGCGATGTATGTGTACTTCCAATTAGTGAATAGTAACGAGTCATTTGTGTTGATACTTTTATCGTTACAGGTTTGAAATATTTATCTTATATAGGCCGAATTTTGCATATTCATTTAAAAACTTTACACCGTATTATACTATTTTTAATTAAACCTGCATTCGTATATAATGTGAATTTTTAATTAAAACTTTTATTAGTGTTTTGGGTAGTTGGCGTTGCCAGACTGTTAAAATGAGAGGCAACCTAATTCAATTGGCTTAAGTATCAAGTATATTTATTACCATAAGTTTTATATGATAGTTGAAGGATTAAAGGTATTCAAATTGTTAAAAATGATAGAAAATTATTTGTTCTTTGCCATCGTTTCTCTAATCCAATCCAAATAGTAGTGTACACGGGTGTAGATACTTGGAATTTTGGGTGTTCCACAGGATATGCCTGCCGATGTTATACCCATTACATGATACATGCATGGATAGTCATCGTGATAAACAAGAATAGGCCCACCAGAGTCACCATTACAGGTATCCATTGGCCTCGAAGAACCAACACACATTTGGGTAGTACCGTCGAATCCCTGCGGGTAATCCTCGCCTTCTTCGATTACCTTACGACAAATCTGCGTGGAAATAGTTAATTAAAATATTTCGATTCTTAAAATATACGTTTTTAAGTGCATACATCATCTGCAACACGATCCAATTTAACTTTTAACAGCTTGGGCGATGATCTTCCTGCCAAGGCTGTGCTGCCCCAACCGACAGCGATATAGGTATCGAGTCTATTACCATCTTGAAAGGGTAAGCATGCTGGATGCTTATATCGGTCGAATCTTACCGGTTCGCCCAGCTTTATGAGGGCAATATCATTGTATAACTCGGGACTTGTAAAGTTCGGGTGTCGGAACAGGTTCTCCACAACATAGTCCTTGGGTAAAGCATCATCCTGATCTGTATCAAAGTCCAAATCACCTAAGCGAACTATATTCACTTCGCCCCTGAATTGATAGTAAAATTAAATGAGTTAAGTAATTAAAATTTGTAGCCGCTGAATATTTGATAAGGGCAACAAAATTGTGCTCAAGTTCACGAACCGGTACCGGGAATATTGTGATTAACTCATTCCCTGGCTTGCGGGAATTAAAACAAAAAGAACTAACAAAAGTACTCACTGTTCCGCCTCGAAGCAGTGAGCAGCTGTCAGCACAAATCTATCGTTTATCAGCGTACCGCCACAAAACCAATCGATTTTATCCTGATTTTCGTGACGAAATCCCAATCGTGCCATGTTGGGAAATTCCTTGGGATCAGCCGGCTGTCCTCCGACAATCAGAGGTGTATATCGGCGACAATTATCGACAGTTTCGTATGTAACAGGCGCGTTGGGGAAGAGAAAACTATATCCCACCTGCTCCTCAAAGACATCCTTCTTGTATTTGGTGCAAGCTGAGGAAGGTGAAATATGATCAGTATGATAGAAAAACAAAACGAGTTAATTGTTCACTTACAGTTCACAATTTCCGCATTTTGTCCCAAAACGAACAGGCTCTCCAAATGCAAGGCCAGCAGAAGAAGCGTTAGCCACAACATCTCCAGCCAAAGTTTGTTTATCAAATGTCCAATTTGCACAACTTGCCAACCGGTTTAAGGAAAACAAATGCCGCAAACTTGGTAGAGAATTCAGTTCTGCTCTCTGGACAGGTTTACATGTGCTTCACACAAACACACACGCACCCATTCGTGCAAACGCACATACACACACGCACGGTTAGTTAGTTGGACAGTGACCGAGGAAGCAAGAAGACGATCAGCTGTTCGTCTGATGAAGGGCTCAGTTTTGTCTCTCTGTATCTCTCTTTCTCTGTATCTTTATCTCTCTCTCTATTTCTTTTCCAATATCTCTCTCTATCTCTGCGATGCGCGCAATCGAATTACGTTGCTCATCCGACTTGTTGACCCAGCAGCTGATTGATTACAACTGCATACAAGTCGGACGGGTGTATAATCTAAGCATTTAAAAACTACAGGGAACACCCTATAGTATTCGCGATTCTTTGTTCATTATTGCAGCATTTGTATAAGTGAATGAATGCATACAAGTGAACGGGCATACGAAAATACGAATACAAAGTTTATTTATTCTTCACATGCAAATGATAGATATATATAAATATATATACACCCCCCCCCCCAAACAATAAATAAATTTAGATGATTTTCTACAAAATTATGAGACTTGGAATCCATCGCTTTAGAATGTTATCTATGTACGTGTGCGTTTTATTTATTTTTTATTTTATTTTTTTGACCCCAGCTGTATATATTTATTTATTTAACATACAACCTAAGCAACCTCTTAGCTACTAAAGTATGTCCGGTGTTGGCCTGTATGGGATGTGCAACACTAGGAAGGAATGTATCGACATTAAATAGATAGATCAATTAGTCCAGAAAAAAACTTACAATTCATAACTAACATTATGCTGATAATGGAACACTAAACTCAGTAAAGGTACTATGGATATTAATGGTCACAGTATTGATCACCTTAAGGAACTTTTAAGGAACTTTCATCATTCCCAGTTTAAATTGCATCTAATGACTATATCGATAGAATGATTAGAATGAACTCATTTCCATTATTTAGTTTCACGGATTGATATACTACACAGGGCACATGTGGAGTACCCCGGCCGATGCCAAAAGAACCTTGATGTGATACACTTAGTAGTCTGTTTCATAGACCAAGAAGTCTACACCATAAACCAACGGTAGACCCCCTAAGTCAATATTGCAGGTGTCCCTTTACTCGATGGATTCAATGCACATCTGTTTGCTGGTATTATACATAGTGGACAGTTCATCGATCTCGTCAGCCGTGGAGCAATTGTTTGTAATAGATAAAAATTATCCCACAGTACGATGTTATGGCTCTCTTGAGCGGGAATCCGTTCAACCCTCAGCAGAGGAATCAGAAAGACTAGCCACAACATTCTCAACATATAAAGCATTCAAAGTTGTTCAATAAGGCGCCTTTGGCATTCTATAGTAAGTATACAAGTATAACTGATGCCGATAAGCACCGATACGAAACTGCGCGCAAAACTTACTGTTTGCTGTTTTCTGATTCCAGGAAGTAAGTGTGTGAAGTACCGTCTATCAGTCTATGATAACACGTATATCTTGTTTTCCATTGAAATTACAATAATTTCATTTACAGTGAATGTTCAAAAAGCAGATTTAACGCAGTAGAATCGTTTGAATCGCCTCTCCAGAGACGAGAGTTTTGAGAGCTAACTGTGCCTTAGCTATGCGCTTATTATACAAATTATTTTTAGTTCTAAGATCGTTCATACAATGAATGCATAATCAAGTGGTCCCTGCAGTACCAAGCACGAAGATTGTTACATACTTACATATGGTACATGTATGTATATACATGAAAATACCAGAAAAAACGAAAGTTCCGCCCTTAATTTCAGGGCCAGTGGAAATGAGTTAGTGTTAGGAACTATGTATTAACGAAAGCATATTGTAGTCCAAACACATACTTCGACGTACATACAAATACGAAGAGTTAGTGATAATGCCTCTTTGGATAAGGAATGGTTCTTCGATTGATAGAAAAGGTAAGATCACTAGCCGAGTCGATTGAGCCATGCCTGGTTGCCCATCTGTCCAGTATGAACACACAGATCTCAGCTATTATAAGATCTATTCCTCTCTATTTTATGCGCAAATCAAACTTATTTAACCGCCCCGCAAAACAGTAATTTAATTTTTTCAACTCAATTGGTAAGCGACGTCTACTATAAAAGATATAACTTTCTGACTTGGACATGTACTTAGCTGATAAAAATGTTTACGAATCCTCAAAATTGTAATCCGATCGAACAACACAGAAATTAGAGCATAACACCAAGTTAAGATAATTTGAAAGAATGTATGAATTTAACAAATTAAACTACACTGACCTACTGTCGAGTGCGCTTGACTGTTGTTCTCGTTTGTTAGTGAATTTCGCAGTCCGTCATTCTTTTGCAACGCAAACTAGTCTCAGTCTCAACAATCTCAATTAATCTTAGCACGCGTTCTTCTTATTGCTGCATACTTTGAATTCTATAAGTCGGAAAGAGCCAGATCGGAACGATGTCGTATAACTACAACAGGCCAATTTTATAAATAACTAAAGTTCACTATTAAAAACTATAACAGGCATAGAAACGATCACTAAAATTATGGTTTTTAGATAGATACACAGTGTCTAGTTTCTAGTATAAATGTATAAAGTTATCTTATCTTATTTTCATAAATAAAAAAGACTACCTGCTTCTTGGCCACATTAAATACCCTTTAGTAGAACAATGCACAATGTCGAGAAACTTCATGAGATTCCACTTACATAATTAGCATAGGAATAACTGGTTAATACAGCTGCAAGGATATAAAACCTTTGGCAAATTGAAGAGAGGCTATCTTTGTTATTGTGCCCCGGACGGTGCCCCGGACGGTACCCCGGATTGTACCACGGACGTTGCGGCATAGTAGGCCGCCGGCTCGGTCTTTTCATAGGCCAGTTTGGCCTACGGTTCCCCCCCTTACGTAGCGAGGTGTCATCACATAGAAACCATCTTGCTTCTTTTCTTTGTTTATCTTTTTCTCTCCTAATCCAATCGACATAATAGTGGACTCGTGTGTAAATGTTAAGCTCATTAGGAGTGCCACAGCCAATACCAAAGGAGATAATGCCCACTATACTGAATCTACAGGCAGGCTCCACATGATTAATCAGCACAGGTCCGCCGGAGTCGCCGTTGCAGGTGTCTTTCGAAGGAGATCCCATACAGAACTGTAAGCTATCATTGAAACCATTAGGCAGCTCATCAATATCTGTTGCGTCAAGACATTTATTCCCGAGGTTCTGAAGCTGCACTTTCAGTAGCCTCTTGGATTCTTCACCAGCGAGAGTCATATGACCCCACCCGATGGCAAAGAGCTGTTCGTTGACAATGCTATCAGTGGAGGGCAGGCAAGTCGGAAGCTTGTATTCGTTAAGATTCACCAAACGATTCAGTTGTAAGATGGCAATATCATGATACATCAACGGGTACTTGTAGTTGGGATGTTCCTCCATGTTCATTACCCCAAAGTCTTCAGGCTGAGCATCGTCCATATCACTGGCAAAGTCCAATTCACCCAAACGCACCACGTTGATTTCGCCGCTATTGAGATTGTAGCGATTATCAGCCGAGATTTATACTGTACTGTTGCAATTCTTCAATACCGCACCTCTCCGAATAGAGACAATGGGCTGCAGTGAGCACCAGGACATTGCTAATCAAGGTGCCTCCGCAGAACCAGTAAGTCACGTTGTCTTCGTTGCGATTGCCCAAGCGTGCAATGTGTGGAAACTCCTTAGGCTTAGCCGGGATAGCATCGACAACAAGAGAGTTATCTGCCAAGAGAGTGTTGCTCATCAACATTTAAATTTAGTTATTAAGGAATTTTATATTTTATATTTATTGCTCACTAAGCTCGTTTTCCTCCTCTTGAGCAAGTGTCACTTCATCCGACTGCAAGAAAATTAGAAGAAATAGCCAAACTGTAACTTTCGTTTCGTTAGTCGTACCTACATATCGTAAATACATTTTATTTTAACTTCGACTGTACGCTAAAATTTTGTAATATGTATTTGTATGTATACAGGAAATATTTGAAAGCAGCGTTTAAGAAGATTAAAGCAGAGCCCGCTTACATAGGGTTTTATCTTTTTACCAATAAATGTTGCGAAATTCATATTTACTAAATGAAGAAGCCTAATAATCATAACATCAAACTATAATCATAATCATAACATAAAACTTACACACCGAAAGTGTATGCAACACGCATTCGAAAGCGTGGCAGGCCCAACAAAATATATACATATATTCTTTCTCAGTATTAATATCGCCGATATCTGAGCTCTTTTAAAAACTATCGATTTATATATTGGCACAAGGGTAGGCGATAGCCCTTATGCACTGCACACCCTGCCCACGCCTAGCTACGGGCCTGCCCATAAAGTATATCGTATGCGTAGATATGTATGTACTATATATTCTCATTTAGCATTCACAGGAGAGTCAAACCAGCCATTTTCGGCAGTCTCTCAGTGTTTATTTATTTATTTATTTATTTATTTATTTATTTATTTCTTTATTTATTTAATTAATTAATTAATTAATTAATTAATTAATTAATTAATTAATTAATTAATTAATTTATTTATTTATTTACTTGTTTATTTATTTATTTATTTATTTATTTATTTATTTATTTAATTAATTAATTAATTAATTAATTAATTAATTAATTAATTAATTAATTAATTTATGTATTTACTTATTTATTTATTTATTTATTTATTTATTTATTTATTTATTTATTTATTTATTTATTTATTTATTTATTTATTTATTTATTTATTTATTTATTTATTTATTTATTTATTTATTTATTTATTTATTTATTTATTTATTTATTTATTTATTTATTTATTTATTTATTTATTTATTTATTTATTTATTTATTTATTTATTTATTTATTTATTTATTTATTTATTTATTTATTTATTTATTTATTTATTTATTTATTTATTTATTTATTTATTTATTTATTTATTTATTTATTTACTTATTTATTTATTTTTTTATTTAAAGTCAACTAAGAACAGTCGACTGTTGGGGAATTAAAATTTAAAATTAAATTGTTTAATTTTTTTAACATTTTACTGTTTAACGTAAATTTTAACTTTAATTTTACATATATATTCCTTTGGTTTTTTTTTAACTTTTAATTCATATCTAATTTTAATATTAACAAATTTAATAATAATTTGTATATCTAATTTTTTATATTTTTTTACCTACAGTCGACTGTTCTTAGTTGACTTTAAATAAATAAATAAATAAATAGGTAAATAAATAAATTATTAAAAATAGAAAAATTAATATTACATTATTTTATATTCAAATTAAATTTAAATTAAAAGTGAAGAAAGAAATCCAAAAAAATATACATATTTATTTTGATATATAAAGTTTAAATTTACGTTAAACATTACAACATTAAAACTGGGGCATAACAAATTAGCTGAACCCACATTTGTTACAGAGGATTGGGGAAACCCAGAAAAAACCCAATCAGATCGGAAGTGTTAGGTTAGTCGTTAGAATGTTAATGAGTTAAATGTTAATGAGTTAAGGATGGTAGTTTTAACAGTTATTAGGGAACACTCCGAGTTAATTACTCCAAAAAGTTTGTTGTAATCAGAGCAGAGAATTTGGAATGGCTCATGCAGGCTATAGTTGTTATTGTAAGAGGTGCAACATTTCTGGTTATTCTATTGTAGAAGGAATAGAGAAGTTAATTTGATTAAGCAAGATCATGGAATCGATATTATACGAGTACTTAATCAACTTAATAAGGAACATGACACTTAACATTAGGCGACGGTTGGCAAGAGAAAAATTGATTTTGCACAGACAATTCTATCTTGGTGAACATAATATTGCGGTGACCAAATGCACAAACTATATTCAAGAATCGGGCGAACAAGGGAAGTATAAAGCAACTTTGTTGTATAAAGATCATTGAATTCTTTGGCTCACCTTTTTATGATACCACGGATTATAGAGGCCTTATCAACAATTTCCGTGATATGGCAATCAAATTTCAGTTTGTGGTCAAAAAGAATACCAAGGTCATTGACGTATGATATTCTTAGAAGACGGCATAGATAAAGTGTATAGTTGACGACATGAAAATTACTTCTGTAAAATGACATTTCTTTACACTTTAAACAGTTTAAACTCAACAATCTCGATTAATCTTGGCACGCGTTCTTCTTATTGCTGCATACTTTGAATTTTATAAGTCGGAAAAAGCCAAATTGGAACAATATGCCGTATAACTACCATGGGCCAATTTTCGTTATTTTTCATACACTTGTATATCGCTAAATTAAATTACCACAATGCCTTTACCAGGCTGACAAAATATAAATAACTAAAATCCACTATTGAATACTATAACATACATATAGGTTGCATAGAAACGATCAATAAAGTTGTGATTTTTAGATAGTGTTATTCGATAGTGTTAGATAGTGTTATAACTTATATTAATGTCAATAAAGTTATCTTATCTTCTTTTCATAACTAAGAAAGTCTACCTTCTTTTTGCCCAAGGTTTTATAAAGCTTGCAGCTTTTATACACAATGTCGAGAAACCTTATGCGATTACACTTACATAATTAGAATAGGAATAACTGGTTAATACAGCTGCAAGGATATAAAACTTTTGGCAAACTGAAGATAGGCTATCTTTGTTATTACGGCGGCGCCCCGGACGGCGCCCCGGGCGCTTGGTCGGCCTGGTCGGCTTTGGGTTTTCATTTTCTAATTTTCCTTTTCTTTGTTTATCTTTTTCTGCCCTAATCCAATCGACATAATAGTGGACTCGTGTGTAAATATTAAGCTCATTAGGAGTGCCACAGCCAATACCAAAGGAGGTAATGCCCACTATACTGAATCTACAGGCAGGCTCCACATGATTAATCAACACAGGTCCGCCGGAGTCGCCGTTGCAGGTGTCTTTCGAAGGAGATCCCATACAGAACTGTAAGCTATCATTGACGCCATCAGGCAGCTCATCAATATCTGTTGCGTCAAGACATTTATTCCCGAGGTTCTGAAGCTGCACTTTCAGTAGCCTCTTGGATTCTTCACCAGCGAGAGTCATATGACCCCACCCGATGGCAAAGAGCTGTTCGTTGACAATGCTATCAGTGGAGGGCAGGCAAGCCGGAAGCTTGTATTCGTTAAGATTCACCAAACGATTCAGTTGTAAGATGGCAATATCATGATACATCAACGGGTACTTGTAGTTGGGATGTTCCTCCATGTTCATTACCCCAAAGTCTTCAGGCTGAGCATCGTCCATATCACTGGCAAAGTCCAATTCACCCAAACGCACCACGTTGATTTCGCCGCTATTGAGATTGTAGCGATTATAAGCCGAGATTTATACTGTACTGTTGTAATTCTTCAATACCGCACCTCTCCAAATAGAGACAATGGGCTGCAGTGAGCACCAGGACATTGCTAATCAAGGTGCCTCCGCAGAACCAGTAAGTCACGTTGTCTTCGTTGCGATTGCCCAAGCGTGCAATGTGTGGAAACTCCTTAGGCTTAGCCGGGATAGCATCGACAACAAGAGAGTTATCTGCTAAGAGAGTATTGCTCATCAACATTTAAATTTAGTTAATAAAGAATTTTATATTTTATATTTATTGCTCACTAAGCTCGTTTTCCTCCTCTTGAGCAAGTGTCACTTCATCCGACTGCAAGAAAATTAGAAGAAATAGCCAAAATGTAACGAAACGAATTTCGTTCGTAAGCATCATAAATAAACTTAGTACATGCTCTAAATGAGCGAAAAACTAATTTTGTTTGTGTGATTGTGAATGAATGTCTGATCAATGTTCGGAAAATAGCATTAACGCAGTAGGATCGCTTGAGTCGTCAAGCAGAGCCTTCTTATCTTTTGTATAGTATGTATGTATTATTAGTTATTGATATACAATTAATATACAATGATATTAATTATAATTATTTATTTATGTAAACCTGGCAGCTGGCAGATCCGATCCGGCCCGTTTCGTCTTATGTACAGCGTGCATCAATAAGAAGCATGTGTAACAAGTTTTATTAGGATACCTTTAAAACTGAAAGACTAGTTTTCGTTGCAACTGACGGACACACGGCCAGACGGCAACACGGACAGAAAGACCCGGCTAATTCGATTCCTCTATTGATGCCTTTTCAGAATATATATAATATAACATACTTTATGTGGTCGGAGATATTTATTAAGGTGCGTTGCAAAATCTTGGCAAAAAATTAATATTCCCTTTGCAAGAATAAAAAAGAATTGTTCATGAAAATAACACCAAGTGGGTGTGCAGCTTACAAGGGAGGCAGGCCGCGATTTATACGACAAGGTGTCGTGTTGAGAAAGACAAACGTCGACTAAAAGAATGCTAAACATACAAAACTAAGTTCTGGCTCGCAAGGCTCAGTGATTTGGTGTAGGCAGTAGAGGAGTAATGGCACCCTTATACTTCTCTACTCTACGAGTCGTAGGTTCTTAAAACTTTCATGTGCTATATGACCCCATTATAATTTTATTGGCCTGCCCGTGGTGTTCCCTGGGGCTGATCATAAATACATATATTAAAATTAATTATATAATTCGTGCGCCGACACTAGATTATTACGATATATCTATTAAAGTGTAGAGAGTATCACACAATTAGATACTATTTACGGCATTTGAATAGGTAGAAGGATATCATTCTGCCAAGTGCGCCCGACTGTTGCTCTTTTTGCTTTAGCTTGTTCATCTCGCTCCTGATCCAAAAGTGAACTCGCGTATAAATGCTTGGCACATTGGGATTGCCACACCCAAAACCAGAGGAAGTGATGCCGACCACACGGTATCTACAAAGCGGCTGCACATGATTGATCAATACAGGTCCGCCGGAGTCACCGTTGCAAGTGTCTTGCCCATCTATGGATCCAATGCACAACTGTGAGCTGTTATTGAAACCATTAGGCAGTTCATCGATATATGTTTCTATATGGCATCGATTCCCAAAGTCCTTAAGCTGCACTTTTAGTAACTTGTTGGATTCTTTAACACCGAAAGTCGTGTGTCCCCACCCGATGGCAGTGAGCTGTTCGTTGGCAATGCTTCCAGTGGAGGGAAGGCAAGCAGGAAGCTTGTAAACATTAAACTGTACCCAACGGTTCAGTTCTAAAATGGCAATATCATGATACATCAACGGGTAGCAGTAGTTGGGATGCAACTTTGTGCTGGTAACACCAAAGTCTTCAGACTGAGGGCGCACCACGTTGACCTCACCGCTGGAAATCAGATAAGTATTATCAGTCATGGCGATATTATATCTCTCACATACCGTACCTCTCAGAGAACAGACAGTGGGCTGCTGTGAGCACCATGCGATTGCTTATCAATGTGCCGCCACAGAACCAATTGGTGACGTCGTTTGCGTTCCGATTACCCAATCGCGCAATGCGATGAAACTCTTTGGGAACAGCCAGAGTACCATAGACAGCAAAATGTATCTCCGGTTGAGCTGACCACAAAAAAGATTCCCATCAATATTGTAATTTAATGCATACAAATTGTACAACACAAAATTCTAAATCAATTTTTGAGAATCGCAAAAATCGCAAACTAAAGTTCCTGCAATTCCTATTTCAAAAATTATTTTTTACACAGAGCTTTTATCATGAATTTAGGTGGTTTTTTAAATTTTATAATTTTTGAAATGTGAGCAAAATCGGTGACGCAGGTCAAATGGTGATTTTTAAAATCGAATAAAATCCATACTCAAAGCAATTTGATAAAAGAAATGATGCAGAATCATGTAAATTTATTGTTATATTTTAATCTTACAAATAAAGTGCAAAAAGTCGTAGAAATATGTTAATTTTTATCTGGGATTCAACCATTTTGATTACTTATGATATACAGTTTTATTTATTTAAAGTTGATAATTAATGTGTTCGTTTAGTTTCTCAAACTTTTAACTATCTCCTGCTTAATCCAGTTCAGGTAGAAGTGAACCCGTGTATAAAAACTGGGCACGTTGGGCGTGTCGCAGCCGATCAGGCTGAACGATGTGATGGCCATAACATGGTACATACAAGGATACTCCTGATGGTATGTCAACACGGGACCCCCTGAGTCGCCGTTGCAGGTGTCCTTTCGCTCACTGGAACCAATGCAAATCTGTGAAGTAGCATTGTAACCATTTGGAAGCTCATCGATGTCTGCGATCGTCTGGCACCTGTTGCCGAAGTTTTTGAGCTGCACTTTCTGCAGATTTGTCGATGCTCTGCCGGCGAATTTCTTGTAGCCCCAGCCAATCGCAATAAAGTTCTCGTTGTGAGCTCCATCATCGAAGGGCAGACAGGCGGGATGTTTGTACACACTAAAGTTCACAGCGCGATCTAGTTGAATAACCGCTATATCATTATATAGCAACGGATACTTGAAGTCGGGATGCTCAGTTGCATTGACCACACCAAAATCCTCGGGCTGTGCATCTTCCGTATCGCTAGCGAAATCCAACTCACCCAGTCTCACCACATTGACCTCCCCACTGGAAAGCAGATAAGTATTATCAGTCAGCACGGTGCTATGGCACCCTCCCCCTGCCCCAAACGCACCCTTCTGAGTAGAGACAATGGGCTGCTGTGAGCACCAGGCGATTGCTTATCAAAGTGCCGCCACAGAACCAATTGGGGACGTTGCTACCGTTGCGATTACCCAAACGTGCCATGTGGGGAAATTCCTTAGGCTCGGCAGGTTGGCCTCCCACTATAAGGGGACGTGAGCCGTGACACGAATCAATGGTCTCCCATGTGACGGGTGCATTAGCAAAGAAGAAACTAATCGGCACCTGCTCTTCGAAGACGGTACGCTTGTACAGGGTGCACGCTACAGATGTAAATTAGAGATGTGATAATTATGACTTATTAGATATGAAAATCTAAAGTTACCTTGCTGTACGGCTGGATCCGGAACTTGACCGAGAGTGAACATGCCACACCCGACAAGCAACAGCCACAAACGAACTGACTTAAGCAGTGTCATTTAATGCGCGACGCTTTGAACTGCTATTAACCACAATTCAAGATAGACTGAGCAATAAAATTGCAATGAATAGAATTAGTAGCTAAAGCAGCAATGCGGATTATCAGCCAGCCTCTCTCTCACTCTCTCAAATAAATAGCATCGATTTGAACTCAACTACATACTTGTGTCTAACAAATCGTATACGTTTAATAAATTGATTAAACAATTTCTCAAAATAAGTTATGTTACAATTAACCATACTTCTTGCAGATTTCGCAGTAAACTGCTTAAAATCGAATTACTAAAGTGATTTTTATGCAAAAGTTAATATATAATATGTTATTAAGAAATCATTTCTTTGGGCTACCGGGTATATAACAGTCGAACACGTTCAACAATAGCTTTCCTTATTGTTTAATTGAATCATGTCTAAGTTTCATTGTAATTAATTCTTTAACTAATTATTTATTAATTCTTTCTCGGATTACGCTTTACCTTAGGCTTGGGCTTACTTTTGTCTATCTCTCGCCTAATCCAATCGACATAAAAATGAACTCGCGTATAGATGCTTGGCACATTGGGAGTGCCACAGCCAATACCGGCGGAGGTGATGCCCACTACACGGTATCTACAATGCGGTTGTACATGATTGATCAATACAGGTCCACCGGAGTCTCCGTTGCAAGTGTCTTTCCGCTTTGTGGATCCAATACACAGCTGTGAGCTGCCATTGAAACCATTGGGCAGCTCATCAATTTCTGTTGTGTTAAGGCATCGATTCCCGAAATCCTTGAGCTGCACTTTCAGCAACGAGTTGGAGTCTACACCGGCGAACGTCGTGTGTCCCCACCCGATGGCAGTGAGCCGTTTGTTGGCAATGCTACCAGTGGAGGGAAGGCATGCGGGACGCTTGTAATCGTTTAGATTCACCGACCGATTTAGACGTAAGATGGCAATGTCATGATACAGCAAAGGGTATTTATAGTTGGGATGTTCCTTCGAGCTGCGGACACTAACGTCCTCGGGCTGAGCATCTTCCGTATCGCTGGCAAAATCCAATTCACCCAGCCGCACCACATTGACCTCACCGCTGGAAATCAGATAAGTATTATCAGTCATGGCGATATTATGTCTATCACATACTGTACCTCTCCGAGTACAGACAGTGGGCTGCTGTGAGCACCAAGCGATTGCTTATCAATGTGCCGCCACAGAACCAATTGGTGACGTTGTCTGCGTTCCGATTACCCAAGCGCGCAATGTGAGGAAACTCTTTCGGATCAGCCGGAGTACCATCGACGACAAGAGTCCGAACCGTCCGTTGAGCTGACCAAAAAAAAGTTGCCCATCAATATTTCAATTTAATGAATACAAATTGTGTAATTAATTGCTCACTAAGTTCATTCTCCGGGTCTTCCGCGAGTATCAGGTCATCCAATCGCAGGAAAATTAGAAGAATCAACCAACATTGGAATTTTGTTTTCACATTAGGCATCGTATTTTAAATTGAATCGAACTCGACGAGCGCTGCTTGCGGACTGAATGCTTCGGCTTATGGAAACATTTTTAAAGTGCTTCCCCGTTTGAAAAAAGATGTGAATCATATGAATTTATTGTTGTATTTTAATCTTACGGATGACTGGCAAAAAGTCGCAAAAAAGTTTAAATTTTAATCTGGGATTCATGCATAACAATGACTTATACAGTTTTATTTATTTAAAGTTGATAATTAATCTGTTCGTTTAGTTTCTCAAACTTTTGACTATCTCCTGCTTAATCCAGTTCAAGTAGAAGTGAACCCGTGTATAAAAACTGGGCACATTGGGCGTGTTGCAGCCGATCACGCCGAACGATGTGATGCCCATGACATGCTGCATACACGGATACTCCGGATGGTATGTCAACACGGGACCCCCTGAGTCGCCGTTGCAGGTGTCCTTTCGCTCACTGGAACCAATGCAAATCTGTGATGTAGCATTGTAACCATTTGGAAGCTCTTCAATGTCTGTGATCGTCTGGCACCTGTTTCCAAAGTTCTTGAGTTTTACTTTCTGCAGATATGGCGACGAGCTGCCGCCAATTTCCTTGTATCCCCAGCCAATGGCCATAAAGTTCTCGTTGCGAGCTCCATCATCGAAGGGCAGACAGGCGGGATGCTTGTACACACTAAAGTTCACAGAACGATCTAGTTGAATAACTGCTATATCATTATATAGCAACGGATACTTGAATTCGGGATGCTCAGTTGCATTGCGCACACCAAAATCTTCGGGCTGTGCATCTTCCGTATCGCTAGCAAAATCCAACTCACCCAGCCTCACCACATTGACCTCCCCACTGGAAAGCAGATAAGTATTATCAGTCAGCACGGTGCTATGGCCCCCTCCCCTTGCCCCAAACGCACCTTTCTGAGTAGAGACAATGGGCTGCTGTGAGCACCAGGCGATTGGTTATCAAAGTGCCGCCACAGAACCAATTGGTTACGTTGTTAGCGTTGCGATTACCCAAACGTGCCATGTGGGAAAATTCCTTGGATTCGGCAGATTGGCCTCCTCCTGGATCCGGAACTTGACCGACAGTGAACATGCCACACCCGACAAGCAACAGCCACAAACGATATGACTTAAGCAGCGTCATTTAATGCGCGACGCTTTGAACTTCAAATCAACACTATTCAAGATAGACTGAACAATGATATTGTAATAAATTGAATATCTAGCTGAAAACAACGTCGTAAAGCAATGGTGATTATAAACCAGCTTTTTTCTCTCACTCTCTCAAATAAATAGCATCGATTTGAACTCAACTACATATTTGTGTCTAACAAATCGTATAAGTTTAATAAATTGATTAAACAATTCCTTAAAATAAGTTATGCTATAATTAACCATACTATTTGCATACAGTAAGGATCAGTTAAAATGTATCCCGGCCGAGTTGAAGGCCAGCAGGAGACGCATAAACTCATCGATGTCCATAGATCTCGCGCGATTGGTGCTCATGCCCTGCTCTTCCAGAATGCCCATGACCTTCTTCTGCATATTGAAGTTTTCCTCGATTTCCTGTAGATAAACATAGGAAAGTAAGGTATTTAAAGGATTAACCAATGTATTGAATATCGGATCTTAGTCTACCTCATTTCGCAACGAGCGATACAGTTTGTAGTTCTTCTCGAGCATCTCGATCACAGAGTTTACTTTGAAAGTTGCCGCAAGCGTTTTGTTTTTACGCAGGAATGCGATGCGAGTGAGGCCATCCCACTCCGTAAAGTTGACTGGTGGTGGTGGATTCTTTGGCTCAAGTCGCACCACACTGGACTCAACCTTAGGTGGTGGTTTAAAATTGTTTTTGCCCACCTTCATCAGCATGTCAACGCGTGCTAACAATTGTGTATTGATGCTCAGGCGACAGTAGAGTTTGTCTCCCGGTTTAGCCACCAGACGCTGGGCGAACTCACGCTGAAACATTAGAACGGCACAGCGGAAAAGCGGACGATGGAGCAGCAGTTTAAATATCAACGGCGAACTGATCTGGTACGGAACGTTGGCAATGCACAGGTCGAAGAACGGCAGTTCTGCTTTGAGAAAATCCCCAATGAGCACCTGCAGCTTTGGCTGCAACGGCGTCGCCTGCACACGTTTCTGAAGCTCAGCGGCAAGACGAGTGTCGATTTCGCAGGCAATCACCTTCTTGGCGCGCTCGAGCATACGCACTGTCATGTTACCTGTACCAGGACCAATTTCCAGCACTACATCGGTAGCTCGCAGTGCTGCTTTCTCCAGCATTGTTGTAATGACAAGGGGATTCTTTAAAATGTGCTGGCCAAAATCCTTGTTGAACACAATGCCTGCAAAGCATTTACTGTGGTCAAAAACCGATTTTCTCTTATGTATTTCGTTGAAGTAACTCACCTTGCTTTTGCACCTCATTGTGAATCCGAGTTTTCTTTTCTGTTTTTACTTTTGGCATGATTTTATTCGAAAAAAGTTGCGAAAACTAGCAGCACAATTTTGTTTTGCTTCGTCTGCTTTGCACTTAACTTCTTTGCTGCCATGTGCGCGATGCAGGGTTGCCTTTGGCACACAGTGTTGCCAGATCGTTACTTTGGCGCGCTAATTCAAAATATGCACACATAGATTGAATAAAAAAGCCACTTGGTACATTTTTATAGGTGTTACCTCTTTATTTATTAATTAGTTTTCCTTCATTAAATGTTCACTTAATATTATAAATCAATTTTAGTAATTTTGTTTTCTTTGGTTATCTTTCCCGTATTCATCTTACACTGTTTGTTTACCATTTATTTAGTTGCTTGAATAACACTCACTGTCTTCCCTTAGTTCACTTTTTTTTACAACATATCAACTGTTGACTTTTGACTTTTCTTTGTAGCTTATTTATCCACTCTTTAAACATAACTTAAACATTATTTATGGTTTTAATTCACTTCTCAATATAATTTTGTGTGTTTTTAAATACTTTGTTTTCATCATTATGTTAGTTCATATTCTTTTAGCGGGTAGTTTCTATTTTTTCTCTGATTTTCTTTGTCTTATATCAGTTAACGATTTAGTTTTTTTTGGTTTAATTACTTTAAATGTTCTCTATTTATAGAATCTAAATTGCAGAAGGTACATGAAAAGGTGTAAATGTATGTAGTGTGGCATGTATGACTGTATGCATATGCATATAGCAGTAGTAGTAATAGTTCCTAGATTGATGGGATAGAATACCCCATACAGCTGTTTGCTCATGTCAATCAAGCGTATTGGGTGTGCCTAAAAAGTGTTTATAAGTAGTTTCATAGCAAACTCTCTTAAGATGGTAGATGTGCACTATATGCCCCAATTGATTTCAATACGAATGCGGTTGAGTTTGTTTTCAAGGACAGACTTTTAAAGCTGAATTCCGCCAAAGGCTGCTGAATTAGCAAGCGATTGGTCTTGTGTTTTAACTAGTTAGTATATAGCATTTATAAGGTGGATAGTATGAAAACGTGGTGTAGATTTTTCCTAGCTCTTTTGGTAATGCAGTAATTAGCTAGACAAAACAATGCGTTGCAATTTAGGACAACTTTGATCTACAGTTGAAAATATTTGAAATGCACTTACAACTAACTTTCTTTTTCATTTTGTTGTTCTTCAACTCTTTGTATATGTTTTGCTTTTAGTTCTTTATTCAGGTTACGCGTTACATTTTGTTTTGTTTCTTTTTGTCTGTTTGTTTTTTGTTTCTTATTTCACATTGCGCTGCAGGTGCTGCCTTTCAAATTTCAATAACAATCAACAAACTGTCCTTTGTATTTTGTCTGCTTGTTCATCGAGCGAGGCATCTCATATGGAGATTACCATAAACTAATGAAAATATGTATGTGTGTATGCTGGCTGGATGCGTATATAAATATCGGCATTATCGCAATTTTTGTCTCATTTACCTATAATAATTTAATTTTGTTTTTTTTGTTCATTAAAATTATCATATTCATATGGTCTGCATTTGTGTCCTTGTTCTTGTGTCTTCATTTTGGTTTAGTAAAATGCGGTTATCGAGAATACTTGAGGTTAAGTTAACATTTAAATGGGTAACTATGCGCTAGCGCTCTGCTTGTTTTTCATAAATATTATTATTATTACACATCATTATTACACATTGGGGTTTTTTTTTTTTGTTATCTCATTACATATAAAGTTTCTTTGTTCATTTGTTTTTCTTTTTTTTTAGTTAACAATGTTGCTTACAGTTAGTAATTTGTTCTATACTGTCATACTCTTTTTGTTTGTTTATCGTTTTGTTTTGTTCCATACAAATTTATCAAACTTAGTGTTCGGCAATCGGTTTGCGCTCCTGTAAATGCAGCACAACAATTGTGTAGTACATTTTAAAAAGTCAATTTTATAGTTGCTCTCAAATCAACATTAAGTTCAAAAAAATAGTAATAAAAAACAGAATTTAATTGAGATACACATATAGTATGTACACATGCATATACTTCAATTACCAAATCATAACAATTTAAGATATTTGTTTCTTGTTGTTATTATTTGTTTGTTGGTTGTTTCTTTTTTTTCTTAAGTTGCAATTTGTATTTGTTGTTTGAGTCTTTGGTTTTAAAATCAACACATACGTATATGTATATATATATATATATATTTATCTTTATCATTAATTCATATTGGTATCATATTACATACATTATATCGTTTTATATACTTTCGGTTTTTTCTACAGTTTTTACTGCATAATATACCAAATATACTAAATTTATTCTATTACATGCATATATCTTTATATATATATAAATATTTAATGTACATTCTGTACATATACATGTAGTTATACTGTACTGAATTTTTATACTTTCTCCAGCTTACAGGCTAAACACATTTTTCTGCATTGAATGTATTTATAAATTTTGTGTTCCATAAAATATATATTTATATATATGAAATCGAAATGTTCTGGTTTTTATTTTACTTTTAATTTTGTTCTCCATTGTTAAACAACTAACACTTAGTTTCAGTTACCCTTACTAAGTTGTCTTGTTTAATTTGTGTTCTTGAATTTCTATAGCTCAAAACTATGTGTCTGTGTGTGAATGAGGGTTCATAATGTATATGCATGTGTGTGTTTCTTTATTTTTGGCTTTATTTTGTTGTAATAATATTGTGTTTGTATGTATGTTTAACAATAGGTTAATTTTAAAATAATATCGCTTTAATACTTGAGAAGGAAATTGTGCAAGAGTTCGAATACGCATTAAGTTTGCTAAAATATTCATAATATTTTCCTCAATATGTGACTGTGCGTGTGTCTGTCTATATAGTTGTTTCCTTATTTGATTGGCTATTGTGACATTCTCTTGAGATTCGCATAGGAGAAAGTTGGGTGCGAACTTTGAGATTCGGCACATTGAATAAATAAAAAACTAATAACAAAAATAACGCATGGCGCAGCATTTGCAATAACATTGACTAGATCAGGGGCTTAATTTGGCAATTAATACAATAATAATGTTAACAGCAGAACATATAGACTGGATTAGGCAACAACACTAGAGCTTTGCTTTAAATGGCTTTGAGCATTTAACAATAGTGCACGTGAAAGTTTCGAAAGGCGTGTTAGAAACATAAAATAAACGTAATGTACATGTAAACAAATTATTTACAAAATAATTTGCCTGAGTCCGTGTTTATACTTCTCTTTGCTGTGCGTGTGTGTATTTATAGTATAGTGGTTTATTGGCACGGGTCGTAGACGACGACTGTATGAATCTCTACGCGTTTTTTGAATACGTGTTGTAGTTTGTCGCGTAATGGACAGATATTCACTTCTATCTATGTATGTAAATATACATAACTTGCAATGTGTCTTCCTCCTTTCTTATGTTTTTGCTTTTGTATTTGTTGTGATTTGTTTGTTTTTGCTTTAGAGCTATGCTTTGTAAATTCGAACAGATAACTTAAAACGAAATAATAGCAATAGAGACGATAACTGGAAACAGACAACAATAAAGCGTTCGTAAAATGTTTAACGGAAGCAAAGTTCAAGTACAAGTTGTGCTAGGGATAAGCTAGGGCTAGGAATAGGCTAAGAGATAGCATAGGTCTGTTCGATACCTAATTAAAAACCCGGCAACAATTTGCCCTTTACTTAAAAATTTTCGACTGATCCAGTTTGCTGGTACATTTCTCGCCTACACGTTAAGTGTCTGTCCACGTTCGTCAGCCAAGAAAGGATGCCGCTTTAGAAGACCTTGCGCTCTGGCACATACTTGGGATTGACAAACGAGAATCCAGCAAATTCGTCCTGATTGATACAACGTATTACATCATTGCCAATTGGTGTCAACACCGGATCTTCTTTGGTAAACTCCGCATCAAAATTATTAGCATCACGTGGGTTTTTCTATAAACAGTATCAAGTTTAAGTTATTTATTACATACCATTAAAGCATAAAATATTTACCATTTTGGGTCGGAATGGCGGCTTTATGTTACGTTTCTCTAGCTGATTCCAGTCCAGCTTATTGAAGAATGGATGTTTGCGTATTTCATATTCATCGTTTGAGCAACCCAAACGCTGCTCGGGATTCTTGGTGAGAAACCCTAAAGCGAAACAAAGTTAACAATCTTTTAATGTAAACATTTTATATTTTTTTACTCACCCTTCAATATGGACACCGCTTCACGTGACAACCACACTGGATAGAGTACATCATCGTGCATGATCGAATCGAAAAGCTCATCTTCATTATCAGCCTCGAATGGCGGCTGACCAGCCATCATCTCGTACATGAGTACACCCAGTGCCCACCAGTCCACAGAGGCGCCATACTCCTGTTCCTTCAATATTTCAGGTGCAATGTAATCGGGTGTACCGCAAAAGGTCGTGGTCAGCACACCGTTACTAATGCCCTCCTTGCACATTCCAAAGTCGGCGAGCTTACAGTGCCCCTCTTGATCGAGTAGTATGTTATCCAGTTTTAAATCGCGATAAATAACGCCATTTTCGTGCAAAAACTGCAGTGCCAACGTTACTTCGGCCGCATAGAAAGCGGCACGTGCCGCCTCAAAGCGACGCGCCTTTTGTATTTGAAACATCAGATCACCACCGTTTACATATTCCATGACAAAAAACAAACGATCCGGGGTTTGGAAACAAGAATGCAATGCCGTCAGGAACGGATGGTTGGCGGCCAAAGCTAGGATGCGTTTCTCGGTCATTGTGCAGTCCACATCATCGTCCTGTATGATGGCATCTTTCTTCAACACCTTAATGGCATAAATCTCATCGGTGCCCTTCTTTTCAGCCAACATCACCTTGCCAAATGAACCCTTGCCCAGCACCTTGATAAAATTGAAATCCATCAGGGAACATTTGCCCGGACGTGAGTCTCCGACGCCTACGGGCAGGCTCATGCAGCTGCTGCTGTTGTATCCGCTGGTTAGCGTATTTGTTGAGGTGGCTAGACTATCTCCCGAGAGGTTGCCGCTTCGAAAGGAAGTACCCGGCGCACTGTCCCCAGCCTCGCCGCTCAGCGATGCTCCATAGTTATCCTCGCCACCTTGCTGACTCAAGTATTTGGACCGACGCGGTTGTTGGCCCTGTTTATCCGGTGAGATACCCAGTGAGCTGAGTATCTCGGCCATTTGCTTGGTATTGATGCCGCACGTGTTGGCTACATTCTTTTGGCATCGCTTGTGGACGTTCATGTAACAAGTCTCGCATTGCAGGCCCTGCTTGATGAGTCCGTACAGCAGGGATCCGCAGTGATCGCAGAAAGTGAACCGCTTGTAACTGTGCACCACAAACCGATGCGGAACATTCACATTGAATCGCTGCCCGGCCGGCACAACTTCAACTTTAGCTTGCTGTAAGTGCTACGATAAATCTTGGGAATTGATTTGCAATTGATTCATCCATATGCTCACCTCATCGCGCATTCCAGGACACTTGGACACCACTAACAGATGGCATTTCTTATGTACAACTAACGTGCAGACTAGAAATGATTAAATCAAAATAAAAGAGAGAGAGTTTCATTAATATCGGTAATTAAGAAGAATTTTATCATACAGCACTTGTAGTCTGTAGGGCTCATTCAATGCGGAGTGCAAGACGATTTATCTAACAAATCACAGCAGTGCAGTACGTTGATTATATATTAATACTCTAGATATATTTACATAACTACCTTTAGAAAGAATAAATTTAGTTACAGACATTCAGAGGTTAGACCCACGATAAAATTAGAATGTTCACATAAAATATATTTTTTTTGATGTCAAGATTAAGGCACTTGTGAATTGGTCAATTATTTTCTTTTCATTCGTATTAAGTGTTCTAAATTTTAACAACGACAACATGACAAGTTATTGTTTACGTGTGTGCAAGTGTTTTTTATTTAAATTGCGTGCAGAAAGAAAAAAAATTTTTAATCAACTGTTTAATTTCACATAAACTAAAAACACAAATATTTATAACATTTACTTTTATTTATATTGTAAAAAGTTGCACAACATTTATTAATTATTAAGGTTAGCCGTATTAGGTATTCCATAGAATACTGACTGTTCATCCACGTCTTCAAGTGTCAATTATTGTAATAAGATATAGTCTCTCTAAATGGACATTAGAATAAGCTGCAGTACTTAAAAATTCTTTCAAGCAGTCGTGTCATACATAAGTTAAATCTAACTGTCTCATAATATCAATAAGTATTTTAAATTCTTTTAATTTACTATATGCTTAATCGCTCATCCTTTTAGGTAATTTATCTTGAAACCCCCCAGTATTGCTGTCACATAACAAACACATGATTTATATTAACTGTAATACTTAAGCTTATATTTAGTAAGTGATTCTTTTCCGATCTATAAATCTTAACGCATAACGATTAGTGTAAAACATAGTTACAACATGTGTGTTTATGTGTGGATGTGTTGTGGTTAACAGAACCATAGACAGAATGGTCAGAATGCAGTGCTTTTAGGTGCATGGACAATGCAGAGGGAAGCAACAACAGCAGAGACGGCGCAAGTTAAGAAGTATATGGTAGATTTCTAAGACCTTATGATCATAAAAGATACAATCAAAATTGATAAAATGTGGACAATGGCAAATGCTTTGTTGTTTCTTTAATCGAAACTGTTTACAACATCAACAAACAACGAACAAACGGAACGAAACGAAACGAGCAAATGCATGTGATGGATAGCTTTATTTTTTATTTTATTTATTTGTTTTCGATATTGTATATACGTTAAAGTTCTCCTCTTCGAAACTGTTAGGTCTCTTGAAGATAAATTCCTTTTTAATTTTAAGCAGAACACATACCTTGACATTGATAGCCTTGTTTACCAATTCCCCTGCAAAAAGGCAAGAAATTCCGTGGCTATTGCATATATATTTTCTTTTTAACTGAATGATGAGTGTATGGGTGTGTATGGAGTGTGTGTGTGTATGTGTTTTATATGTGTCAGGCATGAAAGTATGTGAATCAAAAAAGTAACCAATGAATAAATAGAAACAGGTCCTCGGCTCAAAACCCAAAAAGGATGAGTAAGTCAAGCTTTGTATGATATAGTATGAGTATAGCGTGAGAGACCAACCCTGAGCATAAATTACAGCCCCATGCCGAATCGTAGCGCCAACCAAATAAAACCCAGTTATGCGAAAATGGTTAATCAAGAAAGAAGAATAAACTGTAAAGAACTTATGTATACGATAGCTAATATTATGTTACTTATAGTGGAACTTAAAGAGCTGTGTATGATACGATTACGAGATATTACAATAAGAGGAAAGTCTAATTAGTTAAAAATAATAAAATTATAAATATAAATAAATAAAGAATGTAAATGCCAATGCTTTGATGTATATGTGTAGGTGTTTTTGTGTGTTTGCTTTGTCTTTTTAAATCATATCATAATATCAAAGACCCAAAAATTATGTATATGTATTAATTACTGCAATTACAACTTAAAAGAATGGTATTGTATATGACAGCCTGGCTGTGAGTACGTTCACCGCAAATGCGTTGGTTTTTTTCTCACTCACCAAATAAACTCACGACAATGTGAACAGAAGGTGGGCTGACGCAAGAATGTTGCCATAAACTTATGTCCATTGACCTGTCAATCAGAAACAGAGAGTGAGAGAAAATTCAATTAGCTACTGATCAAAAGATTTGAAAATCTTTGGAGATTACCTGATGTACACGACGGCGCATTGCCCCGCGACGTCGATTAAATCCAGCGCGTTCTTTGAACTCCTTATTAACGGCCACCGTTTGCTCGACCTCGGCATCAACCTTGGCTTGATCTATAAAATCGAGAGGATTACAACGCTCTAAAGTGCTTTAAAAGTCAAACTAACCATAATTCTCATGCCTACCATTGCGGCTCTTAAGCTCAATGATGACATGAATTTTTCCCTGTGGCTCGAGATTGATCTGAAAGACATGAGACAAACATTAGCAAAGAGTCTTGGATTACAATCATATCGATAGATAATCAAAAGTATTGATGGTAATATTGTAAAAATAAATCCAATCTGGGAAATCGCATTGATGATACACTTTTCATTATTATCAATAGTGATAAAACACAGTTACCCACCCATAGGTCTGGCACACCCGACTCGCTCTGCATCAGGTCCTCGAATGGAATGATGCAATTGGCAACAAAGTCATCCGGTGGCAACGCAGCATCATGGAAAACAGTTAAATTGATGTTGCGCGCATTGGTTACGTCGTGGACAAATTGCTCGTTCCATACTGGATCGAACGTCTTTGGTCTTGTTGTCGAACGATCTATGGAGAGATTAAGATGAAATGGATTAACAGGTGGCACAGCCAAGTTGGTATGTTATGGGATCTCTTACCAAAATGACTCTCGTCGACATCTATGGACACGTAGGGATCAATGAGCTGCTCATCAGACAATTTACCAAATGTTAAATTGTGACGTTTTTGAAAATCTGTTGGACGCAGGCCGCTTGCCTCGCAAACCTTGATCTGCAGTTTACCCGTAAACATGATTCGCTGATTGTTTCAGCTTCACTTGAACTTGCTATTGTTGTTATTCTTTATGTTGCTGTTGCTTATGAGAATGTATGCTGTTGCTTTTTATGTACAGATGGAGATCTTGGCAGGAGTAGTCGGCAGCGCCGCGTGTATGCAGCTGCGGTGGTTACAAAACGCTGTCGCTCAGCGAATAAACTGACAATTAAAGGTGGTAGAAATTGTCCTGTAAATAAAAAAGAAATTACGGTGAAGGCAGGTTGAAAATTGTAAATAGATTTCTAGTTTTTGAGAAATTTATATTACGAAACATCTTGTTTTCGATTTATAATATTATCAATTTATTCAATCATTCTAGCCCCATTGTGCTTAGCAATTAATAAATGTTATACTCATTAATCCCATAGCATAGAAATATATTGTAACTTAAGACCCTACAAATTATTTACATATATTTCTGTTCAATATCTATAGGGCAGTTAAGCCATGTCCGTCGGATATCTCAACAATTATAAAAAACTAAAGACAGCAAATTTGACATGAATCTTTCTGTATACCATAGTTTTGGCTACTTGTTCCATGTTTTCCGGTAGCAAGGGGCACCTGGCTTGTGCACCGCACACTCTTCACACGCCTCGCTAAGGGGCTGAATTAACCATTGGTTCCAACAATGTTGGTCAGAATAATATAGCACTTTTTTGTTTTCTTAAATAAGGAAATCACTGAGTCTATGGCACAAACAATGCATGATATTTGAAAGTATTGTTACTCTAGGTCATTGACATTCTGGAATTTCGTCTATTATATGTGTTCGAAAAAAAGAAATGTTCAAGGTCGCACTCGAAACTGACATTCAAGAAAAATGGGAACACGAGCGAACGAATGAACAAAATGAACGAAAAGATTTTAATGGCATCGCGCATATTCTTCTTATCCGTTGCACTTCCGTTCAGCATTGAGATTTGCGTTTTTAGTCAGCATTGGAAATTTAGTCGCTCGCCAAATTATGAAACGTACAAGAGATAAACACAAAGATATACACACACACAGTCTCACATACACAATTATGTGTGTACATGAAGGTACATGTACGTATGTTTGTGTGAGATAAGCTGAATTAAAGTTTCACTTAACAATGTTGTTGTTCTTATTGTTGTCGTTTGGATTTGATTTGCTATTACATATTATTCTTGAACATACAACAAAATATAATTTTTTTTCTTGTATGTACACATGTATTTACTACCTTCAACTCATAAACACACAGGCGCACATACACTCAGACACATGTATCTATGGACGGACAGTGCATACATAGCAGCAGTAGCAGATATTTTTCACAAATAAAACAACAAAGAAAGAATAACAAGCAATCCTAATACCTCTGCGCCAGTTTCTCCTCCTCCTCCCCCTTCCGTCTTTTCTACATCCCCCGCAGAAGCGCCAACACTCACCCACAAGCTGAGGCAGAGGCAGTATTGCGATTGCTAACCTAGCGTACAGACGAACGCGCTCTCGTTCTCTTTCCCTCTTGGTATCTCTCTCTATCTGTCTTTTATAGGAGAACACAAGAAATTCTCATACACACACATACATGCTCACACACACAGATTCCAGCACAAACAATACACACACACAAGACTGAAAATGCAAATTGCACAAGTAGATTTGACAATATGACAATTGCGACTAGTGCGTTAATTTACAATTATCTTTAAATCAAAAAAATTTCCCACTTGAAAAACTTATGGTATGGAAGAGACACACACGGAGAGATAGACAAGAAAGACAGCCAGAGTGAGAGAGAGAAAGAGAGTACGCGCAGCGCAAGGCAACAGAGAACAAACAGAAAAGACGCAAACAGACAGGCGCAGTACTCGAATGACCCAAATAAGATAGTGCACACTGGTTTGAAAAGCGCTTTTCATAAACATGTTCAAGCATTTCATATACAAAATTCTATTGTCGAATAAAGATTAATTATATTACTAATTACTAATTTATATTACTAATTACTCGACTTGCAGTATTAACAATTACACCTAGCATTGCAAATTCCCCAACATTATCTTGGTTTTAATTGTAATAAATTATAATTTGATTGTGTTTCTTATAAGAATATTCTGTCTGGAACCAGCTGTGTGAAGAGAGGCAATGAAAGAGCATTCCGTAACGCGCAGTACAGACGACAAGACCTGGCCAGACCAGACCAGACCTTCGGGCAAATATCTGGACATTACATTACATTACACCTCAATTACTTACCTTTTCTCGCAAGGGTACCGTGGCTGTGGCTATGCGCCGTTTTGCTCTCTCTTTCACTCTCGCTCTCTTTGCCTTGCTATATGTGTGCGCTCACGATTGTTGGTATATTAGAGAAAAATGTTCAGCTACATACATACATATGTGCGAAAAAATTAAGGATGGCACATACACAGGCACTGGGCACAGGCACTAACACATACACTTTCGCAAACAGACACCCTGTTTGCACAATTCCAATTGGAAATACTTTCAAGGAATTTTCCCTTTACTTTCAACAATGGCAATGTGTTTTGCACTATTTTCTCACACAAACACACTTTCCAACATTTTTCGACAATAGAATTTCATTTCGCGCACGAATAATTAAAGTAAAAAATAAAAATTATTTATCGTCTCTCGCTCGCCTTTGCCTTTGACAATTACATAGAACGGTGTGGCTGCAAAACGCAAGCTGAAAAATACAAGCTAGAATGTAAGCTAGAGGAATGTATCACAAAGTAAAAATACTGCAAATAAATAAAGAACCATGCAATTGTTTTCAAACTTTTAAATTTCTTTTCCAAAAGTATCATGCTTGTTTTGTAATTTATTTCTGTTTCAAAACTTTATTTAAGTTTGTAAATCACTGTTGATATTTTAAGTTGGTATTTTTGAGTTGCATATATACTGCTAAAAGCTGTCACACTAAAACTACAGCTGATTTCTTTGTTGTCCCCAACAACACTACTTATTTCTAGATATTTCCCTCGTTTATAGTAGTAGAACTTCTCTAAGTCAGAAGAGATTCGAATCAATTCGGATATAAATATACTTCAATATATATTAAAAAATAAAGAAAACATGTCTGTGCGTCACGATTGGTATCAATCGGAGACCAAAGTGGTCATAACGGTGCTTCTGAAAAACGCAACCGAAAAGAACTACACTGTCAAAATTGAGTCGCAAGACGTTCATATGACAGCGGATGGTTACGAACTGCAACTCCATCTGCTTCATCCCATTGTAGTGGAACGCTCCTCACACAAGGCTTATCCGTCCAAAGTGGAAATAACCTTGGCCAAAGAAACTGGCATACGCTGGGAGAATCTTGAGAAGAAGGTCGAGACTGCGGTGGCAGCACCCCCGACACGGCAGGTGAAGAACTGGGATCTCCTGGTCAGTGAGGAGGAAAAAATTGACGAGAAGGAGGCAAAAGGAGAGGCAGCCTTGAATCAGCTGTTCAAGAAAATCTATAGCACATCCACACCGGAAGTGCAGAAGGCCATGAATAAATCCTTCTCGGAATCAGGGGGCACTGTGTTGAGCACAAACTGGAATGAGGTGGGCAAGGATAAGGTTGAAATCAAACCGCCAGAAGGAACCGAATTTCGTGAATGGGACAAATAAGCTGCATACGGAAATTAATTATTATACTAATTCATTATAGACACTCGCACATACACTCATTCACCCACACATAATTTAAGTAAAACAAAGAAAACAGCGCAAGTGACACGAGATATACTACAATTTATATATTAAAATGAATTAATAATAAATAAAGTCCAGATTTAACTTTGCAGTCCTTTTGCTTATAAAAATAATATTTTGAGGGAATTATTCGTTTCAAGAATTTAAAATTACCATAGTTACATTATTATGGTTAATTGCATTATTATAGATGTTGGGTTCTTGTTAATTTTGGTGCACAAAAAATTCCCTGGTTCCTATAAAATGGTATTTGATGAGGGAGGAAGGGAAATTTGTGAACAAACAGCTGATCGACAGCCGGCGATGTGCAACAACAACGCACAATAGAATATTTATTTTTTAAACCACGCTAATAGTTAATAATAATTTCAACAAAATGTATAAAAACCTGGAGGAGCACAATCGCCTGGTTAATAAATATCTTAAGATATTCTTCGTCGTGGCGCTGTATTGGTGAGGACAAGTTTGAGATACTTTTCTGTATCAGATACATTTTTCTAACACGTTGCATTCTCGTTGCCTCCTAGGTGCACTTCCATACTGACTGTGTTCGTGAACAAGCACCTGCTAAGCAGCGATACAGTCAACTTGGGTGCTCCACTCTTTATGTCCTGGTATCAGTGTGTCGTATCAACCATAATTTGCTATTCCGTGAGTCGTCTTAGTCGCAAGTACCCGAGTGTGTTTAGCTTTCCGGAGGGCAATCCTCTGGATATAGATACATTTCGCAAGCTGCTGCCCCTGACGGTTCTGTATACACTTATGATCGGTGCAAACAATCTGTCCTTGACCTATGTGACCGTGGCCTTCTACTACATTGGACGCTCCTTGACCACCGTCTTCAGTGTCGTCCTGACCTATGTGATTCTGCGCCAACGAACAAGTTTCAAGTGCTTGCTTTGCTGTGGTGCCATCGTAATAGGTTTCTGGCTGGGCGTGGATCAGGAAAGTCTAACAAAGGACTTTTCTTGGCGCGGCACCATCTTCGGGGTGCTCAGCTCTCTGGCACTTGCCATGTACTCCATCCAAACGAAGAAGGCACTCGTTCATGTTAACCAGGAGATCTGGCTTCTTAGCTACTACAACAATCTGTACTCCACCATACTCTTCTTGCCACTAATTCTCCTCAACGGCGAACTGGGCACAGTCATTGCTTATCCGTACCTGTGGGCGGGCTGGTTCTGGGCTGCCATGACACTGAGTGGATTTTGCGGGTTTGCCATTGGATTTGTCACAGCTCTGGAGATAAAGGTAAAGTGACTCATTCATTCTCAGCAAGCATGAAGCATTATCAAACTCTAACATTCTTTCCTCCTCCCTCCCCTTTCTTAACGCTGACTGATTACAGGTTACTTCGCCACTCACGCACAACATCTCTGGCACGGCCAAGGCCTGTGCCCAGACAGTTATTGCCACGCAGTATTACAACGATGTACGCTCGGCTATCTGGTGGACCTCAAACGTGGTCGTTTTACTAGCGAGTGCCGCCTACACGCGCGTCAAGCAGTTGGAAATGTTGCAGCAGCATCAGCAACGAAATGCGGCAACAATGAAGGCCTAAAACCGATTCCCGAATAATTTTAATTCATTCAAAGAATTTAGTAACTGACAATGACATATGCATATATGTCCAATTCCCTAATTCTACAACTGATGTTCAACTTCCAAAAATCCATTTAAACAATTTTCTATGTGTAAGTGTCATAAGAGCAAGTGATGAACAACTAATACCCTGTAATTGTCCAAAAACACAAATTTCTATTTAAACATTTTGTACGTTCATACGTTATACATAAGAAGTAAATCCAAAGACAAAAGTATAGCTCGATTAATCTCGAATCAGTGGTAATCTATTAAGATAACTCAGGAAACAGAAAAGTGTCTGTGTGTTTTTTGCGGGAATAATACTATCATTCCCAGAGATACCAACTTGTCTATATACAAGTAATCTTCTTTAAAGTAAAAACGTAGAATGATTTCCTCAGAGGAGTAGATTGGAGTTTAAGGTATGTATGTATTCTGACTGCCAATGCACGCATGGATCCATAAGAGATAAAACTGTAGATCTTACAAGTACATAACAATGTTAAAACTAATTTGCTGCGGCTGCTTCAGCCTGTGCTTCTTCCACTGGTTCCGCTTGCTTCTTGGCTTCTCTGGTTGTTTTGGCAGAGCTCTTGTCGAATAATTCCGCTACATATACAAAGGGATCAATCTTTAACTGCTCACTGCTGGGCGCACTCTTAAGGAGCACACGCGTTATGAAGCGACCTTCACGTTTGGGGCGCATAGTGTTCACATCGTGCAAAAGGAAACGTACGTTCTCCTCCAGATGTTGTGCATCCATGTCCAGTGTTCCTACGTTGGCCTTGATCAAGCCAAAGTTCTGTTGATATTCATCCTTAGCTGCGCTATAGCTTATGCCATTGGAGAACTTCTTGATCATGTCGCCAAGGTTTGTACCCAGCGTTTCGCTTTTTGGATTGGGAAACTTGCGTTTCATCAGGCCACGTAGAGCAACAAGCTCGGCCAGAATGTTGGGATGTGCAATAATGTACTGATAGTCAGAGAGCAGTAGCTCTCCTCCAGTTATGTCTTTAATAAGCTCCACGCCACCCACAAGGGAAGCGCCTGCTTCCCGAGCCGCTGCGATTTCATCCTGAAAAAATTATGTATTAGCAAAGTAAATATACTGTATTTTCTCGGAGTCACTTACATTGCCCTTAGTAAATACTATGATCTTCCTTTCTTCGCCGTGCTCAAACTTGTGTGGGATCATGGCCACACGCTGAAAGTTATCCACAAATCGTGTTGCCTTTTCACCTTGCATATTCAGCTCGATTTCTACAGTGAGTGGCGCATTAGGAACATTGTACATGCTGGGATGATGAGTTTCTCTATGGCATTGTATGGCCTCAGTCACCGTGTACACCGGCCAGCGGTAATAGCGGCCCACGTAGACGTCATCTTTGGGCACCTGCTTCCAGGAGTCGTCCACGTGTTTGTCAGCGCGCTTCACATTGATTCTGCGAGAGTTTTAGGGTGTACACTTAATAATATAAAAAAATATATTAGAGTTTCCTCACTCACCTCTTGTCACGCTGGTTGTGCGGAATGAATCCCACTTTCTTCACCTCCACTTTAACCTTCTTCTTACGTGCTTTCTCGCGTGTGCCTTTGCGTGCCGCATCCGCAACTGCGGTTAAGTGCAGGCAACGCAGAGCCTCGCCTGTTTGTTGGCGCACAGCCAGAGCACGCATTGACGATAAAAGTGACAACATTTCTGTTATAATTATTTAAATTTATATATTTATTATATAATTATAAGAAAATCCGGCTGTTCTCCATACAAAAACATAACACAACAACAGAGTGACCAGCTGATTGTTGGATATTTGCGAGTGCACTTGTTATCGAAATCGAATACTAACGTTGATAAATATATCACTGCACTAATAAGAAGTTTTTTGAGAAAAATTAATAAATAAGTTATTAAATTTGATAACAACATAATTATAATTAATATACAAGCCCATTTATGTTTGATCACAGATATTAAACATATTAAATATTAAATAAATGTTCAACTTATACTGATAAATCCGAGTTTCAAACCATACAGAGTTGTCAGCCGGTCGGCCATCATGGGAAAATTAGCAAAGACACAACAAAAGGCAGTTATAAATCTCAGTTAGAATGTTTTGAAAATAGAACGTTATAAATGAGTTTTGAAAACTGGAAACAGAAGTCTTGAAAGAAGGCACGAAAATATAAAACAAATCACTAAAAACTGAAAAAGGTACACGGAACAAAGAGCATCGCACTCTCTGAGAACACACGTATAAGTTTTCCGAAATTCTCATTTCGGCAGGAAAAACACTCGCCGTGTGAATTTTCTGTGCTCAGAATAGCTTCGACCGACGAACGGCACAATACGTTTTCTGATTAACGCGTCGTGAAAAATCGCGAAAAAATCACCAAAAATTTGTGCGGCGGGGGCGCGTTTTGGGGGCTGCAGAGATTGTATGCATAACAAAAGTGCAAGTAATAATATCTTGTTTTCACATATTATGCAAATACTTAGTGCATAGTCTAATGATTGAAGCTGCAAGTTGTGACAAGTGAAGAGAAAAGATATTGAAAAACAAAAAGTGTATAAATGTGTGTATTCAATGTGGCAACATTTTCGATATAACATTCTGAAAGTGGCGAAACGAACGCCTAGTGAAAGTAATGGCCCCTCGCATATACACATGAGTGCCCCAGTCGCACACGCACTCACACACGCATACACACGCACACTTTGTGCACCTTGGGGGCAGAAATTTCCCCCCTCTCAAGGGAAATTGGAAATATTAATTGCGTGTAACCTAAAAAAATGAAATAATAGAAGTGTATGCATACTTCACATGATTGAGGAATGAGATGACAACGTAGGGTAGGAGGGGAAGAGATAGGGGCTAGGGGCGTTAGGGGGGTGCCAAACAAAAGAGTGTCAGCAATTTATAAATAGTTTACGCCATTGTTTCTATTTATTGTGAATTTATTTTCTTTCTTGTGGCGCGAGTTTTGTGTTCTTTTTTTTTTCTCTGGATTCTTAAGTCTTTCAAAGTGCATTCGCTCGTTTGCCTCGACTTGACCCGCCACACCTCACCTCACCTCGCTTCGTCTCGCCCATACAAACACGCGAATTGCACAAAAATATTTCTTTTCGAAAACGAAATATAAAATATTATTTTGAAAACTTTTGCACATGTGGTGAAACGTGCTAAAATTTCGTTTTTCAAAATTTATTGTTTATTTCGTGTATTTTAAGCGTTACACTTTATAAGGCATTTCATATTACCATATATACATAAATATTTCTACATATTTCCACACACACACGCATACATACATACATATGCAAAAGTGCGAGTGTGTGTGTATGTGTGTGTGCGGACGTTCCACATTTGTCTTCCTCTTTTATAAACAAATTTTTGATTTCGATAATTCGTGGGATATTCTTGTCTTGCGTGCGCTTCTTTCTAGTGCCGTTTCTCGCCGAGTAAACAAACAAATCCCGATTGAGCATCGCGATAGGCGTATGGACACACACGCATACGCTGGACGCACACACACACACACACACGTTTGCACACACGCAAAGTCACCCACTGAGTTAGAAAGAGTGCTCTTGGCATGGATAGGATGCCACCGCCTAAACCGCGTCGTATGCGACAAAAAATCAATCAATCTCTGGCTTATGAATCCCTGCCCACGGCTCCTCCTGCCATGTGCGGCCGTGCGGAGGAGAACATCTTTCAGTTTCCTGCCGTCGCATCGCGAGCACGTAATCTCTCCTCCGCCTCCTCGGTGCAGCAATGCGAGGAGAAGGATCTGCCAGTCTGCGAGCATGGCAAGCACAGCTGCAGACACTGTCAACCGTATCGTGCGGATCGTGGCACCATTGAGCCGCTCAAGAGTCGCCTCAACTCGGCCATTGAGGCCATGGATCAGTTGACGCGCACCTATGCGCTGCTCGAAGGGCTGCTGGAACAGAAACTGGCCACCATAACCGACGCTGAGGAGGACGAGCAGGAGCAGGAGGGCGAGCTGAGGGAGGAAGAATTACATGAAGCGACGCCTTCAACTCCCACGCCAAGTGTGCCGCCTACTCCTGCACTTGTACCTGTTTCAGTTCCTGCCACACCAGCTGCTGGCACAGTTGATACTGAATTCGAGCTAGAACACTCGCTGACATGGCTGGAATCACTGCTGGGCACTGAGGTGGTGCCACCTACCAAACAGGGCAAGTTCAAGCGGTAGGTAGCGATGACATACATCTGACCTGATCGCAGCTAATCTTCACTTCTTTTACAGCATCCGTGAGCGCAGCAAGTCCATGATGGAGGACGAGATCAATGTGTATTTGAAGGGCGATCGTCAGCTGCTGAAGATGAGCTCATCACGTCCGTACCTGTTGCGTCGTCAGAGCACGTACAGCGACAACAAGTCCAAGGTGTCCAAGTGGACCAAGGTAAAGGCGGCCTTCAAGTGGGAACGCGCCAATGTGCCTCCCAGCAGCAGCCAGGATCCGAGTGTATTGCTGCCTATCAACATGGAGGTGGAGAGGTAAGAGATTGTCCGCCAATCTTAGCCAGAACTCTCCTCACTACCATCACTTTTGCAGATACCTCAAGGTGCCCATCAGCACAGCGTGCGGCAGCAGTTCAGCGGATAGCATTATCAGCTCCTCGTCAGGTCACTTTATGAGCGAAACAGGCGGCACGCCGGGCACCATCAGCTCGGCCAGTTCCATGGATGAGCTGAACATGGAGACAAACAGTCGACAAGCTTCGCGTAAATGTCTCGTGCTTATTCCAGCTCTCAGCGCAATTCAAGCTTCTCTTCCACCTTTTCTACCCCAGGTCGACATTCGTCCAAGAGCGAAACGCATCCATGCAGCTCCTACGAGGTGGAACTGCGTAAATCGGCCACCGATGAGCGTCTGGATGCAGTCAAACCCGCTGCATCGATGCCCAGCAAGTCCGCATCTAACAAATCACTGAGACGCTCCAAAGCCTTCTCCGACTTCGAGGTGCTGCCCGAAGATCATGTGGCAGACATTAAGTCAACTGGAAATCGCCGCAGCAAACTGCCACCAAGTCCGCTGAATCTCAATCAGATCTGCAGCGATTTACCGCAACTGCACTCGCCCCTTAAGAGTCCCAAGGATGGTAACCAGACGCTTCCCCGCATGCGACATGTCAGTTCGCCGGGAAACTCCTCCGTGCCCAGCAGTCCGTCGCGACATTCGGATTTCTTTGGTGAATTCGGTGGGTAAACATGACTTCGCTTATGCTATGATCTGATTTCTTACTGATCCTCACTGGTGTTGCAGAGAGCGAGGATCTGTCCAGCGGCGATTACTCGGAGCCGACAACGCCAAATCGTAAGACTTTCCCAAACATATCAGATGAGATATATCAACATTATCATCTTCTACAACTTAAACTAGATACGCACTTCAAGCAACGCGAATTCGAACGATCCTGCGCCAGTAATCGCAGTAAGTCTCCAGCTAATCCTCTCCAGCCATTATTCATTGCGTGCTCCCGATCTTTTCAGGTGTCCGACTAGGCAACAGCAGCGGCAAGCGCAGCAGCGAGGAGCATTCACCCACACAGCTGTTGCACAATGAACTCGTATCCACAGAGGAACTGGAACAGAATCTGACGCCACAGTTCAAGAAGAAGTTGCACAAGTGGCGGGCAAAGCATCAGAATGCCAATTGTTATGCCACCTCGGAGCCAGCATCAAGTCCGACGGCCAAGAGTCTGAGTGGCGGAGATTTGAAGCCGAAAATCGATTGGAATCTTTGGAGTTCCGGTGCGCTAAAGCTGGAGGGGCAGGGCCTCTGTGCACTGCCTGATCAGAAGGATCTACCTGAGAAGTTTCAAAAGAAATTGGGTGAGTCGAGTGTTGTTTCTGGTGAAGAACTGATTACATGTGCCCTTTATTCCACCAGAGCAATGGAATCGCCTCAAGTGTGCACCTGGTGGGGGAGCCAATTCCGACAACGATTCTCTGAAGCGAAGCTCTAAGCACAATCAGTCCACGCGTCGGGGCTCCGATGACGATCGCTGGTACAAGCACAAGCCGCACGACAAGGAGAAGTCAGTCAAAGATTGCCTACATTCCATGATACCCTGTAAGCAACTTGTTGTTTCTCATTCTTGCAGATTGTCGCGACTTAAGGCCATCGTGGCACCAGATCACACGACCAAGAACATTGAGGTAAAAACCTCCGACGGTGAGGTTATGAAATTCGAGGGTATCTCACGAAAATTCACACGCAAGCTATACGAATGGGAGAAGGCCAGGGGCATTGGGCCGGAGGCCTCCACGTTTGCTCTGCTACATCCAGGCTATTGTCCCATAGACGTGGGCCGTATTAACAAGGAGTGCAATAAGGGTAAGCAGAGACATGTGCAAAAGAGAGAGAGAGATAGAGAAAAAGAGAGAGAGTTCCTTTATATCTCAGGCTTTAGGATATTTATATATGAAATTCGCTAAGTAGATCTGTTGATATTTAAATTAGTGTGTAAACATTTTATGATATTCATTGTAGATATGTTGAGAAGCTCCAAAAGAGGGAGAGATAGAGACTTTCAATATGTATAGCTCGGGAGCTATAGATTATACAGATATAAAATTTGCTATGTATATATTTTGATATTCTAATAAGGCTTCAAACAATTTAAGATCTTTACTGCAATTTTCTTTCATGACGAATTTAGAGAGCAATTATCAAAAATTATGTTCACTGGGATAGGAAACTGGTGTGTTTATTGCAGATATGTTCTTATATATTTAAAAGCTAAGTACTCAGATCTCGAGAACCAGAAGATATAGAAACACTAAACTTGATCTGTGTGTCTATCTACATTTCGCATATTTTACGAATTGCAAGAGGTGAAAAATACAGACCTTATAAATATTTATATTTATATGCTCCACCGTTTATTCTACTTCCAGCCACTGCAGAGCACTCTCCAACGCTAAGCCGATCGTTATCGCTGGATAGTGTGGCTCCCAGCGTGAATCAGGCGCAGGTCATTTCGCAGCAGGCCTCATCGCTCTCGCTCAACGATGTCAACGAGCTGAAGGAGATGGAGGAGTGTGGAAACTCGGCTGAGCGGCAGTTTAAGAAATATGACGAGCCCGAAGCAGTCATGGTCGAAGTGGAGGAGCACATACATGACACCGCATCGCCGCTGGTCACTGCCCACACGCTGGTGGAGCAGCAGACGCCTATCTATAAATACGAGGAGGTGCAGTGCAACGATTATGTGTAAGTTAATTCATGAATCCCATTGTCAATCCCAAACTAATCAACAAGTTCTCGTTCCAAAGCAATTCGCGACGCGTGCAAAGCTTCGAGTCGCACACGAACCTGGCTCCGCTGCTGGGCGCACTGAAACGTGCCGACGAACTGTTCTGCCAGCTGAGAGAGGCCTCTCCCGACATTGTGGAGCATGTCGCTATGCGGGATTGCCAGGCGGCATTGCTGAGCATACGCAGCATTTATCCATATTACTCGAACAATCTGATGAAGCCGAGCGTGCTAAACGCTGTCTCCGATGTACAGAGCGAGCTGGGACGCCTGGCCGAGCTGGTGAGTGTCGTTATTGGATCTTCACTTGGCCTGCAATTCAACGTGTTCTATTGCAGTGCCTGAAGTCGCCGCTGGACGAGGCGTGTTGCCAAGAGACAATGCAGGAGCGTCACAACGAGTACATGGAGGAGTTGCAAGGCCTCAACGAATCGCTGCTCTTCCTCAAACTGACCATACGTAAGCTCTGAAGAAACTAGCCCACTAAGTAAGTTGTTGAAACCATCTCTTTCCCTCCCTTCCTCTCAGAGGGTGGATCGAATCGATATCCTCGCGATATTGTGCCGGACATCAATATAACTGGCGAGGATGGGCAGCAGCTGCTGGAGACAAGTTCTTCGTATGCCACGTGTGATGCCTCGAGTCGGGATCATCTAACGCTGGAGGAGCACAGCCCCGCCTCGCCGTCGCCCATGGAACACGAGACAGAGACGAGCACAACAACAGGAACGCTGTGCCGCTCAAGTGCTCTGGTCAACTCCACCTGCAATGCGGCCAAGAAGAAGCTGCGGCTGCGTAAAATGGGGTCACGGCAGAACAGCAAGACGGAGAGCGACAGCAGCGATGCGGATACACACAGCGTGCTGGAGACTCCGCGTCGTATGCGTCGCAAGAACTTTCGACTCAAGCAGCGCTCCCTGGACGATGACTTCCGCATGGGTCCATTTCCACCTGTACAGACTGCCGCCGAGGCGGAGGACATCATCTGCAGTTCGCTGAAGGTGAAGCCTGGCGAGCGCATTGAAGAGTCGCAGAGCATCGCCAGCAGCAGCTTGCCCCAGCAGCAGCAGCTGCAACAACAGCATCTGCAGGCCAAGCCAAGTGGGTTTGTGCCTCCGCCACTGCCGGAGCTGCACGACCGCAGCTACAACACCAATGCCAATGTGTTTGTCAAGACAAAGCGAAAACTCTTCACTACCGTCCTGGAGCCCGAGGGCATTGCTCTAATCGAGAAGGACCTGGAGAGTCCAACGTTCAGTGTGGAGGAGGCGCAGCCAGTCAAGAGTAAATTGACAACGCCACGCCCACTTAGTCTGTATAAATCCATTAGTTTGGAGCGCCTGTTGCCACTGCATCCGCGCGAGGAATTGCGTAGATCCCTCAGCCTGGATTCAGTGCGTCGTATGTCGCTGACTGTGCGTCCGCCACTGGCCAGCGATAGCATGAAGCGTCTGGCGCGCTCGAAGCGTCAACTAGCCCCAACGCCATTCCCACAGGTGCCTCCGCGTCGCGGGCATCTCTTCAAGAAGAACTCGCTGCACAAGTCGCAGAGCGCCACCGTCAGCAACAACATTGAGCACAAGATCGCCAAGACAAGTTCCGGTTCGACTGTGAGTCGTGCCTGTCCCAGTCCAAGTCCTACTCCCATTTTCACTCCCATTTCGCTGGTGTTGCCCAACAAGCTGGACAACACGCTGCCACGCATACAGCGCAAATGGGAGGGCAAGGGGAAGGCGCTGCTGACACCCACCAAGCCCAAGCAATTTGAATTTCCCGAGCCGGAACGTCCGGCGACGCCGCTCTCAGAGCGCGCACTGCGTCTGCAACAGGCCAAGGCGCAATTTCTACAGAGTGCTCCAGTTACTCCCAGGCAGGAAGCCACCACTCCACTCCCCATGGAGGATGCTACTCTGCACAAGAGCGTGAGCGTGGGCAGCATGCGCGGAGACTCTGCAGAGCAAGCGAAGCTGCAGCTGCAACAGCAACGCGACACGGAGGCCACAACGGATCAGGAGAGCATCAGCAACTCCAGTGCCTACGACAGTTTGCCACGCTCGGTAAGTCGCTCGGGTCGCATCTCCAGCAAGCTTGGCTTTGCAACACTTGCCTCCAAGCTACGTCGCGCGGGCAAGAAATCCAAGGATGCAGCTGGAGCTTCAGCGGCGCCCATTGGAAGTGCGCTCTCCGCCCTCTGTCGCCAGACACTGCTGGCCGATGTGATTGCGCTACCCACGCCGGCAGATCGACCACCCCTCAGTCCTGGACGCAATGTACACAAGTCACAGAGTTCCCCACAGGCGGCGACGGGATCATCGAGGGGGGCTAGCGGTGCCCATCACACCAGCAGTGAGGGCATCAACAAATCCCTCAGTGAACAGTATGTGCGCCAGCTCAAGGAGAGCGACGTCTAGTCAACCGGAGTTACTGTCTACGTCTATAAGCCTAGATCTAAGATGGAAGTTAAGATGGCATCGGCTTATCGGAGGGGGATACATCCTTAAGCCTGAGCCATCAAACCTCAGCTTTCGAAACATCGTTTAGAAACTGTTTTTGTATTTATTTTGTTTACACTTGTATAATGTACCATATTCTTTGGCATATACATATATATCCGCCCGATCCTTATCGATAATTCGTGCAGTCCTTCTTCATTGCTCTATCGGTGATCCTCATAGTCATCAATGAAATTATCAACGTAGTCGTCATCATAATCCTCCCCAGCATCATTCTCATGTGGTATCTCATCGGGCACTCCTCCAGTGTTCCAATAACGTTCCTCCTCCGGCTTGGTAAACTCATACTCCGGCTTGTCGGTATCCACAAAGGTAATACATGTGGTCACATTCTGTGCGGTCTCCAGCATGTGGGGTATGCTATCGGCAAACTGCGTGCCACATTGCAATGTCTGCTGTGCTGCTCCGGGTAGCTGATTGTTCACCTTATCGTAGCCGGCAATGCCCACAGCGATAATGTCGTGCACGCGACGCAAGGCACTCAAGAGGTTCAATGTGCCAGAGAGTATTTTGCCCATGATGCTCTGCTTGCCCATGACCTTCTTGTAGATGTTCACCAAATCGCGAACACAACGTTTGACCTCCTTGACAGAGGCCACCGTCTCATTCTGGATGGTGAGTACAAGTCCCATGGTATAAGTGTAGCAATCGACGCCTCCATTGATGGCCTGCAGCACCTCAGTGAACTGCGGCACATGTGAGTAGCTGCAGTAGGCAGCCTGCGAGCCACGTCCCCAGTAACCCCACATCGACTCCAGTGCACCGATGGCGGCCAACACAATCTTTGGTTTGTTCAGTGCCAACAGATTGATTTCCATGTCTGTGGCACGCTTAACCAGATCATTGATGCCCAGCTGTGCCTCGTCCAGCACCTCCTGCATTATATCACGCAGATCCTGCAGTTCTGCCTGCTGCTGCAGGCTCAGTTCGCCACTCGACGAGGAGGGTATCAATTCCTCCAAGGTGGGCAACGTTGTGTCGTAATCTATACTTGGCTTATAGCTCACCTCACTGGAGAATTGTGCACGTAACTCCTCAAAGGCTTGCACATAACTGGCATCGGGTGAGGGCAAATCCTGTAACTCCTTCGCGCTTCCATCACCCTTCTGCAGCTGCAAATTGTAAAGGTAATCGTGCTGCTTCTGCAGCTCCAAATAGAAGGGACGCAGTGCATCTACTTCTGCTGCGGATAGATCCAATTCCTGTCGTTGCTGCTCAAGCAAATCCAGCAGCTCCTGATGAACTCCCCACACATTGCAACTGAGCAACGACAGCGACAGCAGCAGCAACGATACTTTTAACATTTTTCTGCCGCCTCCCATGAAGTTCGTAATCCAAGTGGAGGGTCTATTTCGCAGTAAATATGCTTGGACTCTTTAAGGTTTCACTATCTCAGGTATGGACTATAAACACAAAGTTATCAGTTCCCACACTTGGATTTTCTTATGGTAAATGCCAATGGTTCGATAAGATGACGCTAATCTGGTTAATTCCTATCGCTGTTCGATTTCCAACAAGTTAATGGTTTAGTACTTGTTAATCAGGTACAAATATAGACAGGTAATGCATAATAGGAAGTATACTAAATTGTTATCTGCTGCAAGCACTTCATGAACTGCAGTTTCATCAGGTTTCTAACGCACGCGAGGCAGATTCGTTCTTAACTGAACTCATAAATTGATTTTATTCGAAACTAAAATTCCTATTTAAAAAAAAATAAAATAAATTTAATTTAAATTAATAAGCTCAAGATCAAAAGACTAACAATATGTAAATCAAAATGAAAAAACTTGCATATCATATACAGTTATTATAATATATCACAACCTTTTATATGGGTATCACCCTTTTTTCCGATAAAACAAAAACAAGGTCATGAAGAGTGAAAAACTGATTGACAATCTTATTGACACTTGACGGAGTTTTACTTGACTTTTGGTGCTCGTATTGTTAATTACAGTTAGTGCCCAGATTACGTCAACAGAAATACATATGACTCATAAATTGGTACCACGTAAGCTCATAACATTACAAAGGGTATAACAAGTTAACTATGACTATCAAAAGACAGTTTAACAAGAAGACCTTACAGGTAAATACTAGTAGAGTCTTTGATTAGTTTCTTAGGAAAATATTTCCTAAACTTTCCAAATTTAAAAATCTTTTGATTCCAGGGAAGTGTATTAGTATAGCGGTGTGTTTATTATTATTTGTCGTTTGATTCTACTCATTATTCAAATTGAGAAGCTGTGTAGAGCTCTTGTTTTGCCATTATCGTGAGACAAGCAATGCTTATATATATTGATTCCGTATCGACGCGACCAGCAATAGAAACTGAAACATCATGAGCATCGCACTGGGAATATTCAGCTTAGTTTTGTTGGTCACGACTGTGAGTACGAGCAATGAGTGACTCACCTAAGAATATGTCTTAAATATATATATGTATATATATATTTCCTTCACATCCTTAGCCAGCGCTGGGTCAATCAAGTAGCAGCACGGAGGAGAGTCACACAGAGACCACAGAATATGGACCAATAACTATGGTAGTTAATCATCTGGCCGATATGGCAGTCGATGTCAGTGATCAGACATCCGCCCAACTGCAGGAGAATATCGATCGTGCACTGGCTGTGCTAACAGGAAATCTGGAAAGCATATCATCCAATGCACAATTGGAGGTAAACAGCGTCATCGATGAGACCAACGAGATGATACAGTCAAATCCCGATTGCATGCCAACCTGGCATCTGCAGGAGTTCACAGCGAATGTCACTCAGCAGCTGAGCATGTGCACCTTTGACGCAGAACGAATGATCATCGCCTATCGGGAAGAGGGCGAGCAAGCAATGGCCGAGGTGCAAAGCTTTGTACAGCAATTGGGTCAATTGCCAATGCTGTGTCAGGGACAGCTTATGGGCACGGCTCTGGCACCTCTTACTCCACAGGGCCTAGATCTGACCAGTGGCAGTGCTGGTAACTCTTGCTTCATGGAGGGCATAACTCGTATCAATCAAGGATTAGCTCAGGCCATGCACAATGCCTCGTTGCTGCTGGTGCGCACGCGTCAGTTGTCGCAGGAGCAGATGACCGGGGCGCAGGAGTGCAGCGCTGCAGTAGTTCGCCAGGTCACGGAGTATCTTAGTGAACAGCGCGCCAATTGTAGTTAAATTTAATGTAGATAAATTTCACCAATGCAAATAAAACTGCACAATTTATGCACCCAATAAATGTTACTCGGGTCACAGGATGCGTCGCGTATCCTTTGTGTGCCTTGTATCGCTTATGCATGCGCATAAGTCAAGTAAATGCGAATTGCAAACGAAACGAATTGACATTTATTTGACAAGTTTTTGATTGATTTTACAGCTGCTCGTTTTGCATGCAGCGGAAGAAAGACGAAAGGAGAAATGAGATCACATTGTGTGGGGGACTCAGTTCAGTTCAGCTCACGAACGATTGAACGAACTGCGCCTAATCGCAAGTTCAGTTAATGAACTAGTTGAGCTTCGCTATTTTTTTCTCTCCCTCTCTCTCTGTTTCTCTCTGTCAGTCTCTTTGTCCAATTGGTCAATGGGCTTTGCCGACGACACGTGGCAAACACACGAACCGATCGCACAGCAACACGAAGAGAGGCGACAGCAACAGCAACAGCAGCAACAACAACAACACGAGAGGCAACAGATGTGCATAGAGAGAGAGGGACAGAGTTAGCTTCCTCTACTCGTCGTGCCTGCATTTCCGTAGTGAGCCAAATTATTTTGACCTGCGCCGAGTACACTGAGCGAAATTAATGACTAGATATTCAGAATATATTTAGTAATATTATTAGTATATATTTATTATATATTTTCAATATTTTTTATTATTTATTATATGTTCAGGATATATTCAGTATTTAATATAGAACCTTTTGTCACAGTTAAATGTCCATTAATTTTTTGCAGTGTATGCGAGGCCACGACCAACAAAATTTCCTACGACTTTTGTTTTTGACTCAATGGCGCAATTTTACCCAGTCAACGGCGTCTGAATTTTATCTTATTTTTACTGCTTGTAACAGTTGTTGATGATGATCGCGTTATTGCCAGAGTTGTTGTTGCTGTTGTAGTTGTAGTTGTTGTTGCACAAATGCTGTGATACCCAAAATAAGTGAATACGGTGATGCCTACTCCAACATCTGTTGGGCATTTTCTAGACAATCAAACTGAAAGGCGAGCGACGTTTCTCTAGTTTTGCGAAGAGATTAGCGTAGGGGGGCGACAAGATGAGGAGACGGTAGTTAGTTAGAGAGAGTTTTGAGAACATAATAAAACTAATAAAAAACTGTAACTGCCTTTTAATGAATACTAATATTCTGTCATTTGCATTTCTTGAACTACTAAGGCTTGCGATCACTCATCCGATCTACATCAGAAGAATCTGTGCATCATTTCCACTTTCTTCTCATCGTTCTGCAGCCTTTTTGGACTTACAATGTATTTATTAATATGATTTTAATCATTTTTACCTTGAAAACCGTTTTGGCTCATGCTAATTTTAGATTCTGTGCTACCTATTACGTGTTTCGGTTAGCTTTTAAGATCTGAGCTTGACTTAACTTTGATTGATGCTGCTGCCGAATCCGTATGATCCATCGCCTCGGGTTGCAACATCTAGCAGTAGTAGTTGTCTACTAAGTGGAACGGCTTCTCTAAATGCCACTTGTGGCACTGCCAACTGGCGCGTCTTCGGAGCCGCAACACAATAAGAAATTATCATTATTATTATTATTTGCCGTTCGGTTCGGCAGTTCGGGTACGAGCTGTGCAGGGAGGGGTGCGTGGTGCGGGGTGCAGGGTATGAGCCGCGTGGCGTGCGAGTGAAAGCCTGCCCGAAAAAGGACTAACCCGCGTCTGCCACTGATGGTTAGAGCGAGACAGCCGGCAGGGCTGAGTGCAACATATGCTGTCCTGGCCAAAAGGATCGCTCAGAACAAACGGACGGCGCATGCCGTCATCTGGTGCTACTTTGACTTCGAAATTGGGTAGCATTTGCCGTTCCCGTTCCCGTTGCCTTTGCCTACACTTCTCCTTCGGTTTCCCTTCCCGGTTTCCTTCTTTTTGTCCCTCTTATTGCTGCTTCGGCATTTTTCTGCACTCGAACCATTTCAAGGAAGCAGCTCGGCTTCTGCTGCTCCCTTGCAACAGTTTCTGTTGACTTCCGATAAGCACGAGTGAGGCACAGAGGAAAGAGGCAGCAACAGCAGCCGCAGAGCGGGAGCCAGCGAGTCGAGAGAAGAGACAACAGCAGGATAAACCGCTTAAAGGATACCAGGATATGACAAGCAGTGCGCCAAGACAAATTGGAAAGGGTTGAGAGAGAGATAGAGCGAGAGAGGGAGAACGAGTTGAGGTGTGATGCCGACAAGCATACACAGATGCAGCTCAACTCACCTCACATCCAGCCCTGTTCTGGGTCTCTCTGCTGCTGCCTGAGCTCAGTTTACAAATCCAAATTGAGACCCAAACTCGCGCGCATGTCCCGCAATGAACACGTGTGTGCCCCAGCCAGCGTCAGCTGGACAAGGAACAGCAATTGTGGAAGGGGGCCCTAACCAGCGGATCTACAAAATCTTCGAAAAATAGCCAGTGGACAATTAATATAAAGTAGAAATAATACCTAGCAAACTTGTAGAATCGATAATAATGGATCTATGGTATATAAAAAATAAAAATAAAACTTATAGTGCTTAATATATTTATTTATTTTATTTAATTTCAACGTAGACCAGTCAGTAAAGAATTAGTAATAACAAAATATCACAATGTGGTATCATATTTATCCAGTTATTACCAATAATATTCTAGAAACAAATACTATTCAAAGATTTTACCAAAACCTTTCACTTCATAGAGATTAAAACTAGTTATTTAGATTCGCTTTCGTGTTGCTATACAAATCGTCAATATTTTTTTGTATTTATCCGCAAGAAATGTATCTAATTATTTATCTTAAAGTCCTGCAAGAAATCAAAAATGAAATTCAAATATAATAAATTGTTTCGATTAATAAATTGCCGCCCTCAACGGCGTAGATAATCCAGAACTGTTTACGTAAATCGTTGCAAACAGAAGAATAAAACAGAACAAAGAGTGAAAAAGTCAATTTACATTAGAATGCTGGAATATAGAAATAAATAATGAACTTAGTCTGCATTGACAAATGTTAAATTTTCCAGATCGCGCAATTCAATTAGGAATCGCCGCAGAGTACAAAAAAATTGAGCAATAAAATTGGATTTGGTTCACGCAAATTCAATGCATCAAAAGGAGCCGAGCGCGAGAAAGTGAGAAAACGAGCGAGGTAAGAAAAGGATAAAATAGAGCAATGAATCAGGCAGGACCTGTGCGGTGGGCAATAAAATGCCTGTCCCCAGGACCTCGAAGGATATTTCCACATACTTCGTTCGATTTTGTTTCCAATTTCGTGTCATAATGTGTTGTAAGTAGTTGCCTTTGTTTTCTGCGCACGCACAAAGGACCTCACCACGGGGTTGGGTGTGCTCTATTGTTCTGCGATCTTCGCTCAAGGACCTTCTACTTCTGCAGTGGGAACACCCGCACCGTTCTCAGGCTGGTCTCGGCTGCTGTAGCAGTTGCTGCGACCGCAAGTTGACTCTCGCTGACCACCAACATAAAATGTTGACAGCCGGAACACGCCTCTAAAATATTGTGCCATCTCCGACGAGTCCTTGTGCGGTCCTCGGTCTTTGGACATCGGTTTTCGATCCCTTCTTGAAGCGATCAATGCGCCAATCAATTGATTGCCCAACTTTGACAGTTATGAGCTGCTCTTCCACAGTAATCACATTGCTCTCCGGTCCATATCTTGATTTTCCCTGAAATCGCCATCCCGGGCGATACTTGCCAAGGAATTTATTGTTATTGACATTTTACTTGGGTGGAATCACACGGATTATATCTACTAATTGCACAATCGGCTAGCGCCGCTTCTTTGGCGGCATCTCAGGCGGCATTGTCCTTGATCAGCCCGTTTTTATTGCCAATCACTCAAAGTTACGATCAGTTCTCGCGTGGGGATCTTTGCTGTGAACGTGCGTAAGGATCCGCCAGAGATTATAGCCAGCTAATTATTTTTATATAGGTATAATGAAATTAGGTATTGTTATTTTAAGCTAATCTTTGAAAAAATCTATTGTAATTGTTAAATCCTCATCATAATCGAACTAGTCTTAGTCAAACTTCTGTTTTGTGCTTCCTTAGCCGATTTCCTTGACACCCTTGACAAATCTAGATATACCACGATCTGCTCTAATTTCTGATTTCTCTTACGAATCCAAGCAGAAGCCCCACATTCAACCGATCGTTTAGGCACAAATGGCCTGGAAAATCACGACGTGCAGCGACATCGTCGAAGGTGATAAAATTTCGCACATTAATACTTAATTACTTGAATAATTGGGGCCAAGGGATTAAGTTCACACGCAGAGCGCGTCGCGAGGCTTTTGCAGGTGGACATCGAAAAAAAAACCAAGAAACCACAACAACTACAACAAAACAGACGAGAAAAAATCACAAGCACAAAGGGGAAAGAAGAAACCAAAATTCCTTTAGCCAAAAGTTTGGCCAGAGGACAAAACCTCTCGAAGTGATGCCATGCCGCCACCGACGACGTTGACATTCGATTTCAGCTGCTTTGTTGCTGTTGTTGTGGTTGTTGTTGCTGCTGCTGTCTGCTGAGCTGAGCTTAAAGACAAAATATGAGCGCACCCTGGGCGCATTTTTCACACGAAATCCTGATTAATAAATATATAAGTACCGAAATTTAACTGATAATTTGAAAAGTCGTCAACCTGAGCTAAACTTGGCAGCCAGTAGACGGAGGACGGAGAACAGAGAGAGGGACGGAGGACAGCGGAGATTTCATGTGGAGTCTGCGCGATGCGAAGCTCTGGCGGTGCCCAATTACAAGCAAATGAGCTGGAAAACTGTATCAAATAACGCCCAATGCGAACACTAAATTACAGACCAGACCAGGACCAGAACAGCCCAGAACGGAGAAGAATCTGCAGTAAAATACCTTGCAGACTGCGCTGATCTTACTCTCGCTCTCTCTCTCTCTCTCACAGTACCCTAACTCCTTCTTAACGTGACAAAGCGATGGCGATGGCTTGCGTGTGGCAATTTCAGTTAAGAAATACTGCTACAGTTTGGTGAGTCGGACTTAAATACTCTAACATAAAAGTGAATAAAATGTTTGAAGAAGATATTCAACTTGTTTTGAGAATTATATAATATGTGTATAAATTGATTTCTTATTGATTGATTAGGTTTAAAACGGCTTTAACACTTTATCATCTTCTGAACTGAATGATAACGATAAATAAATTTGTAAGATCATCTTTGCCATTGTACAAATTTACTTATCATATATTTAAACATTTCATAGAGTATACCCAAGTTGTTATAATAATCATTCCATAATTTGTACTGAGGGTGGGCTGTTTTTTCCTTGGCCTGCATCTTTGGTAGCATCTTCAGGTTTTTGCTTTGTGTTAATTTGATGCCTGGAGCCCGAAAATTGTCAAAAAATCAACGTCGACTTTGATTTTTGATGCACTTTCACTGCCCGCTGTCTGTCTGTCCCTCTATCTGTCGTCGACGACTGCAGCGTGAGATACTGGGTTCAGCTGAACCTGAAGGTTCGGCTCAGCGCCGAAGGCTTTTGTCTTTTGCCCTGCCACCTACTTGGCTTGGGCCAGAAGTCAGTCAACTGTGGCGGTCTTCGTCTCTCTGCCCTCTCTGGCTAATTGAGTTGCCCAGCCGAGCGATCGGTCGGCCGTGCGAATTGTTTGTCAAGCAGTGTAACGGTTAAATCTGTATCGTAATCGGAGCTACTGATTGATGGGTTCAGCCTCAGCTTCAGCCTCAGTCTCAGTCTTGATGCGACCCGAGTAGCGTAGCAAATCTTTGACTAATTGCCGCACCGAAGCGAAAACTTCCCTAAACAAACGGCGAACCATAATTGGATATTTGGGAAGTGCTCTTAACTTTCAGGTATTGATCTTTCTTTGGCGTACATTTCCCTTTCTCTCTCTCAGGCCGCACACAATGCGGCTGCGTGGGCGTGGTCGACGTGATTTGGTGTCGCTAATTACAGACTCGGCATTTAACGCAGTCCGTTTTATGGCTTAATAATTGCAATCGACTTCGACTAAGCCTGAGCTGAGCCCACACACAGTTCCGTTGCACACGCGACCGGCGAACATTGTGGACGCCGGACGTGGGTTCACTCTTGGGCGCTCTCAGTTTCTGGCCAGGATTCACATCAATCAAGCGAGCATCGTTTTTTTTTTCGGGTTACTCAATGGGCCAAGGAAATTACATACATGAACATATATGTTTTCCCAGTTTTTTCCACGCATTGCGCAACAATTAAAGGATCTGTGTAAAATGTTCACACAACAATGCCAAAATAATGCGGTGGCGGAAACGGAAACCCCCTCACCAGTAAATGCATGTGCACTTGAGCCAAAACAATTTAAACACACACACAAAATACTGTTGCGGTTTGGCTGCGTTTTTCTACAATTTTTAATGGTGCCTTCAATTGCCTGGACTACGTTTGTGTTTGCCTGGGCATGAGAAAATCTTTTGTCAGCTCGAAGAAAAAATGAAGAAAATAGCAAAGAAGAAAGATGCCAAAATATAGAATAATTGATTTTGAATTTTTTGTATTCGTAAGATGAAATACAAAAACAGATAGATACATATGTTATTCTAACTGTTTTTTATCTCCTCCGATCGTTCTTATAAAGGTACGCCTTAACTATACTATATATAATTATGCAGTATTGTACACATAAAAAACATATACAACTTTTTGTTGAATATCTATATAACTAACCGATTGTTACTATGAAAGCTATAGAATAAAGTTTTTCCTTTTATGTGGAAAAAGTGCATGTCGATTACTGTCTGACTTTAATTGACATTTGATCGACACATAACCTCTGCAAGCGCCTAATAATATTACCCAAAGTAATTCAACGTATTTTCTTTAACTAACAGCAATTATTATTTTTTCTTGTTGCTCAGTATTATTATATTTTAACCTTGGCGCTGCTCAACATAACCTTAACCTTACTGAAATCTAACAGATCAAAGTTCACTTAATATATGCAAACTTATCGAGTAATAAACCGATGAAAGAGCAATCAAGCACTAAGAAATAATAACCGAGAGTAAAGGACAGCTAAACCACCAGTTTGATCTTAACTTATCTCATTGTTGCACTTGCCACTCGAACCTCGAACAGCCCAATTAGTTGTGGACTTGTTAAACTTCTTCAACTCGAACATATCTCCCGAGTCTGTCTGCCCCATGGGGACGCTAATAAGAAGTGACAAATTGATGGTGTTAAAGCTCATTAACTTGTTTAACGCAGATACAGATATACCATAGTTGAGACTGCGTATGTGTCTGTGTATGTGTGTAGCATAATGGGGCAAAGCGAAACCCCAAAAACCTCAAAATAAAGCGCGCCAATTATCGACATGACAAATTTTCAGAACATTAATTCTTTTACGAAAAGTCCACAAAATATTGTGGGGATAAGAGTGGACGAACACGAGGATCTGTGCAACTGCAACCTGCAAGTTTGGACCTGCAACTTGGCCCTGCATGTCGGGGCGAATGCATAATAATACGTGTTAATAATGCTCAGGCAAGCTGTCTATAAATTGACAAAGACATGCAAGACTCCGACCGGGAACTGGGGACCACTTGGAGTTGGAGTTGGACTTCTGCTCCTTCGACGGCGGCATTGCCAAAAGCTGCTACTTCTGCTGCTGCTGCTTGGGGTCGGTTCCCATTCATGAATTCTAACTAATTGTATTGACTTCGAAAATGGAAGCTGGATCGAATCTGTGCAGCTGCAACAGCGATCGGAACGTAGCTCGGTTGCACAAAGCCATCCCTGGCCTGGCAGGAAGATGCCCCAACTCACTCGAAATCGAAATGCAGCTTTAGTTGTTGTTGCCGCTGTTGTTGTTGTAGCTGGTGTCGTGGCGAGCTAAACAATTTGTGTAATTGACAAATTGACGGCCGACGCTTTGTGCGGAAGCGTTCAAAGCCGTAAATTGTCGCTAACAAGACAGAGACGGGATCGGCGCACAGGATACACAGGGGCTACTCTTATAATTGCCAGTTTCTCGCTCGCTCCCTCACTCCCTCTCACTCTCCCTACCTCTCTCTCTCTCTCACACTGTCCCTCGCTCTAGCTTTAATGCGCGGGAGACGCCCGCGTCGTGCGAACTCTAAATTAAGTCATTAACAATTTAACGAACCCCGCCGAATATCGAAGCTAACTAATTATGTGAATTTCCTACGCGTTATTCTCAGTTTTGGGCAGAGCTTTGTGGGTACGCCCGAAAAACATTTTATAAAACAAACAAACAAACGGAAGAAGGAACCAGACAAACGCCACAGTCAAGCACGCCCGACAGTAAGATACCCTTCGCCCGGATTTCTTTGCCAACTAGGGTGTCTTGATTAACTTCTGTGTTGATCGAATTGAAATTAAAAGAAAACGTAGATAATTTAGTCCACTAGGTGTATGTCAAAGTCAGACAGTTGTAACGTTGGTTGCAAATCACTTTGGACAATTAAATCAGTGATTTGCGGGGGCGGTGGGCATGGCAGACAATATATAAAATAAACTTGATCGGTGTATGATACACATAAGCCCTCATACCAAATTTGGTTACTCTATCTCTTAAAATAGTGAGTGCTCATACAAACATCCGATCAGATCTACACACAGACATCCTGAGCAAGCACAAATCAAGGTACACCCCTTTTAGACCATTTTCAATGGTCGTAGGGTATAAAAACAACAACAAAACAAACGCTGCTCACGTAACGATGTCCTGCCTCGCTACCTTTACCTCTCTTTCTCTCTCGCACATCCGCCTACAAGCGCCCCAATTTCCAGTGCGATTCCCAGTGCGAATCCCGGTGCGATTCCCAGTGGCAACCGATCATCAGGCCGTGCGCTATCAACAAATTGGTTTTGGATCTTCCGACTGATTGAATCGCAGAGAAGCTCTAAAGTCTGCAAGACACGGCGGCTTAAGCCAGCTTAAGCTTTGTCTGAGCCTTCTTTGTCGGTTATCCAACAAAAACGATCATCAATCGAAGTTCCCTTTAAACGATTTGTGAGTGGCGCTCCATTTTTCAGTTCTCGTTGTTGTTGTTGTTGCTTTGGCCGTTCGGCCCCACACTTAACTTAATTTGGCAGCCACACTCTGGCGCGCCGTGGCATATAATCATCATCGGCACAATAAACTGTGTTCAGTTCTGGCTGACAACGCGATTGGGGGATCACTTTTCGCGTATTTGTTTTGGCCATCGACTAATTTCGTCGAACTGTCTGCAAATTGATCGCGAAGCGCCAAATCGATCACCTTTCCTCACATACTTATAATAAAGTCAAATCCGCGCGCGACTCTGTCTGTGTGAGTGGAAGAAAGAGAAGTGGAGGAGAAAAAGAGAGAGAGTGAGAGAGAATCACTGCAAAACTCTGAGTGATCTTCACAATGCATCAATTTTAGGGGTAACGTGGGATTGGTTTTTGGCGACAGTGTGTCGAGCGTTTTATACAATAAATTTTATTAAGTAAACAATAAAATATGTATGCATAATTTCCGTTTGGTGGAACTTTCGATCTACAGACGATCACACTGTGGCCATAAAGAGAACAACAACACTACAATCGACCATGGGATACCCAGTATCCAATATATTTTTAGTAATATAATTTGGTAAGGGGATCTGTAGTGTGACATATTAGATCTATTCTACCCCATTGGATCTATTCTAGCATTGCAGCTCCATTATCAGTCCATTTGATCTTATGAATTCTAAGATTTTTCCTGGAATGCAAATTTCTATAATTTGAAGAAGGTGCATTCTTAGTGTTGTATATCGCAGACAATTAATATTACGATTCATTCGTTTATAGACACCTTCAATAAATATGGTTAATTTCGAATTTGGTGTACATCACTCTTGCATTTCCATAAAATTAATACGCTTCCTATAATGTTTACCCTATAATGTTTGCTATATACATGCAGTATCTCTAATAAAGATGACTTCATTTTTCAGCCATAATTTTGTTTGTTAATTGAAAATGCCAAATTTTTAGTTAACTCTATAAAAGCAAATCCCATTCTCAGTTCGAATACATTTCTATTCAGAGGTTTGAAGAGTCTACTAGTATGTCAATTAAGTATTACGTTATTCTCCTATGTGTGTTCGAACTCTACGGACGAATCGTTGCTGTTCCCACTAGTAAAACAAATTCTCCCAATAATCCGTATTCTTTGATGAAAAGTGAATACGAACCTACGCATTTCTACTTTGATAGTGGCTGCAATCGTCGATTTCGGAGGATGACCCTTGGAACTAGCAACATATTTGGCACACCGTAAGTTAATTTATTGCATAGTTTTTATTTACTTCAAGTGCCGTAGCGTCCTCCATTAAGCTATTTTCGTTGGTAAAATTTGAAACAGAAAGTTCAATAAATTGTTATATCACGTGTATTTCTACAATTTTCTAGTGCACCTCCAAGATTACCTAAATATCTCAAAAGCCAAGAAGACAAACTTACATACTCTGCCTTCAAGAATACCTAAGACCCTTAAAAATTGGACATATCTCAATAAGACAAATCTGAAATCATGAAGTAACATTTTCACTTAGTTAAGAACATCTTATCCAAAGTTATGAAGCTTGTATTTCAAATTCCCAGACTCGTACCAAAAGAAACATTATTTTTTGTTCGAATTTTTTATATTGTGTATTTAAGTACTAAATCATTATCTTCCATTTAAACAAATAAACTAAACTATGAACAATACTTAGTCAATAATTTTCTACTGGGCACTAGCTGGAGGGTTCTATATACAGGACAAGGTACAACATTTGGCAATGGATATAGTCGAGGATGAGGACGCCTAGCGCAGCAGATCACCCAGGGCAGAGATGTATGTCTGGGCCATTTGCAGGGTCTCGTGCTTGGACAGTTGGCGATCATTGCCCAGGCAGGGCAGATACTGACGCAGTCGATCGAACGCCTGATTGAGGTTCTGCATACGGCGACGTTCCCTTGCGTTGGCAGCCAGGCGACGCTTTCGCTTGACCACGGGCGAGATTTGCTTGTTGCGTCGCCGCTTGCCCGAACCACCGGCAGATGCATTCGCACCATTGGTGGCACCATCTTCGCTGTCACCATCGGCCAAGTCAAAGGAGCCCTCGTTGCCATCGGCCTCAAAGTCATCATCGAAAAGCATCATATCCTCGTCATCTTCGACGCTGTCGTCGAACAGTGCCGAATTATCGAAGTCAAAGTTCTGGAAGTCATCTGTGTAGAGATTCACACTGGAGCTGTTGCACTGTTGGGTTGCGGGCGTGGCTGTCGTTGTTGTGGCAGTTGCAACTTGCTGATTCTTTCGGGTGTAGCTTCTCTTGGGCTTTGCTGCAGGAGCTGCTGTTGTAAGCGTCGCTGTCACTGTTGCTGGTGCGGGCAGTGTTTTGCATGTGCCCACATTGGGTGAGCCCATAATCTCCAGAGCCGGCTGTGCCACAGATACCGGTACTGACTGCTCCAGCGGCAATGCAAACTGCTGCTGCGCCTGTGTCTGTTGCAGACCACTGTGGCAGCCAGTATTGTAGATGGTATTGAGATCAACATACTCGGGACTCTCGGAACGATGGCTAGCCGGCGAGGAGGTGATCCAGCCATCAGAGCTGGCCTGCTCGAAACTAATGAATCCATTGCTGGATAGATAGTTGCTAGAGTTGGCCAAGGTATTGCAATTGATCTGGTAGTGTGTCATGCCAGGATTATAGGCAGCCATGGGATTGAAGTAGGGCTCCGTTGCGCTCGCCTTGAAGCCCTGCAAGTCCTCAGAGGTCTTGTAATAGTAACGATAAATCTCACTGGACGACATCTTAATGAAGCGTATTATAAAACTGTTTGGCAATCAGAAAATATAAGACTTGAACCGTTCGCTGCGAATGCTGGCGAGTTTCTGACTGCAGGCTAATCCTTGCAGCGCTATTTATACGAAAGAGCAGAGCAGAAAACTCACCACCAATGCCGCCAGCAGGTAAACAAGTCGCCAGCCTGCCTGCCTGCCTGGCCTGGCCTGCTTGACCGACTACCTTTTACCTCTACCTCTTCCTCTACATCCACCTTTACCTCAGCTGACAGCACGTGCCGGCACAGGCAGAGGACCAATGAGAAGCCGTGGTAAGTTTGCCACATTTGCCTCGTTTGCCCTGTTGAGCTTGTGCTGGCAAAATGGCGCTAGAAAATTCGCCTGGCCCCGACGGCGCCTATCGGTGGCAATCTAAAGCCGCTAACAAGATGATTATGGGGTTGAGGAATGGACCGGAACATGGGCGGAAATGCAAACAATCGGAGCCTTTAACTGGATTAAGTCGACCACTAAGCGCTGCTCAAATTTGCAAAAAATCCCAAGCTCATATACAGATTGTTGCAACGATTTGTCAGCACGGGAAAACAAAAATGAAAAAAGAGCAAATCATCTTATCGAGCTATCTAAATCGTCGCCGAGGACCAAAGACCAAAGCCGGCAGTGCAGTCTACCTGCACCGACACCTTTACGAATTTGCCGCCGCCGCCGTTGGAAATTCGGCACGCACTGACCACGGAACGGTATCGCAATGGAAAATCTTGTTTATTACAAGCTGGCGAAAATGTTCCAATTGATATGCCCCGAAAGGGAGGGCAGGATAGGGTCCGGCGCTAGCTTGTTAGTCAAGCGTCAAGGACACGCTCGATCTGGCCTGGTGGCATGCCTAATAAGCGTGCCCGGCGGTACCTAATCGACACTACTCGTGGTGTGGCATAGTTAGGCTCACATTTTAGCACTAACAATTAATCGAAGCGCGTTTTCAATTTAGTTGTAGCGCCGTCGGCATGAGACAGCAGAACACGGTGGTCCTTCTTCTTCTAAGGCCCATGTCACGCCCTCTGGTTGCCATAATGATTCGCTGGAAATCATAATGCAATGAGTTTCTATGATCGTATGATTCTTTGATCTGCGGCGCAGCGCACAGAGTCAACTCCCTGGGGCAGACAAGTAGCACGCCCCAAGCTGCAGTCGGTGCTATCTGCCTTGCACATCTTTCGGCAGGCGGCAATAAAACCTTGTCAATTAGATAAAAATGTCACACAACAAACCGCACACACACCGCAGAAGCACACACAGTATTTATTGGCCAAACATCCGTCGATGCCTTCGTGCAATTTACGAGTGCGCAACGAGTGCGCATCGACTGTGACAGTTGCACAAGTGACGCCTTCGGTTACACCTGCCCGAAGAACACGATCGTATCGCTGGCTACCTTGTAACCCAGCCAAGCAACCTTATCGTTGCTTGTCGATGCGAAGGCATCCGCCAACAAAACGTTTGCATATCGATTTGACAAAAAGCCTCAACAAGCAACGAACACACGTGCTAAGGATAGTCGAAAGAGGGGAACAGAAGGGAAAGAAAGGGTTAAGACAGGGTTAACTATGCGTATAGTTCAGTTTGTGTTTTTGTTTTTGCTTTCCCTTGCCTCACACTCAGCCGGCGCCTTGCGTGCCTGTCACTTAACGTTGCCAAGTGATCCCAAAACTTTGGCCACTTATGGCCCGCTTAATTATGAACAATGCGGCATATACCTCAAGACACACACACACACATGTACTTCCATGCCTGGGTCATACTTTTCATGTCAATACACATAAAAATACAACTTGTGTCTTGCCCTGATGCGATGCGAAGCGTTGTCATGTGATGTGGAGCAGCTTCCAGAGAGCGCATGCCAATAGCTGTTAATAAGCAGCCCAAGAAGCTGATCGATACTTAAATACCCTAAACGCAAACCTCATTAAGAAATGAAGAAAAGCATATATTTATTTATCTTAGAATTCATATTCAATTATAACATATAGATCCATATATCGCATGAACAGATCATATTATATTATGATATCAACTATTTTTACAACTTTGTTAAACTTAAAATTATTTTATACCTTTTAATATTTAAAAACTTTTATTTTGATTTAAAATAATAAAGCGCTTAAATATTGGTATTTGTTGGAATATATGTATGTCTTCATCTGTAAGTTAATAGCATAAGGAAAATCAGCTGTTCTGGTAAAACATAATGTAATGTTAATTAACATAATGAAGTTAATTATCCACTTGCTCATAAAATGTAAAAAAAAGAAAGAAAGCAAGCACAAGTTTATTAAGGAAATAAATACAATATATTAAAATAAATAAATCCAGTTTATTATCAACAGTATTAAAGTATAGTATCAAATTATGAATGAAATCATTCATAACTTCACTTATGTATATAGAAGTTCTAAATTATTGATTTCTCACAACTGTATCATAGTTCATAAAGACTCACCATGCTTGAGATAGTTATGAGGTATGCAGAACGTGTAGGAGCTGTAGAAATGCCAATCAAGAAGAAAAGTAGGCGCACGTCAACGACTCCTATTAGCAAGTCCCTCTGGGGCGTGAAAGTGTTGTCCCGGCCCGAATCGGAGCAACTCGTAATTGTCTGCGGCAACCGTAGCCCAATTTCTTTCTTGTGCATAAATTGAAAAATTTGTATGTTACTTATTTTATTAGCATTTAACACGGTGTAATAAGGGGAACAAAACAGAGAAAGGGACAGAGGGAGAAAGAGAGAGCGAAAGTCAATCGGAAGCAGTAAACGGACATGCGATGGAAGTTGAAGCATCATTTGGAATTGAACTGGAAATGGCAATTGGACTTGAAGTTGCAGCTCGAGCTCGCGTTGCATGTTCGAGTTCTCGTGCACCACGTGGGTGGCCTCGGAGGCGTTCGTGTGCGGCATTTTGCCAATTGTCAAATTGAAAATTCATTAAAGGCCAATTAAGTATGCGAGCCAAAGTCCAAGAGAAATCGAGACACTGTAGCATTGTTACTGCTGTTGTCCTGTATTGTTGGCCAACGGATGCGCCAACTGTTTGACTTGCTCTGCAAATATTGACGGCATTCAAAGTGGGGTGGTTGGTTGGTGCAAAAAAAAACGGATACCCCCATATGGAAATGAAAATATCATAAAACAAGTAAGAAATGCTGCAGGAGAGTGTGTGTGCTCAACGGGGAGATATCTCTTAGAATGCTCCGAGATGTGAGTGACAGTTCATATGGAAACTGTCTTTAAGTTGTCCATGATCTTTTGATTTTTAAACATGTTGAATATAAATAATAAATTCTACTAAACGACAAACTTTAACTCTTCTCTATAATGACTATTGGGTGTCTCTGATGTTTACCTGCCTATTATTGTTACATTCTTGTCAACGAACTTTTTCCTCTCATATTCTCGTTTAATATCCGATTTGAATCTTGTATATATTACTTTCATCTGGTGTTTTTTGCTACATTCTTGTTCATGATCAAGTTTCAAACAATGACAATTCAACTTATCTCTATAATGATATATAGCTTTCGCTAACCTTTATCTGCTTATTCCTATTACTTACTTTTTAGTCTTAATCCGATTTTACAGCTGTATCTCTTAAATTATATATGGGATATGCAAATTAATTTCTATATACTGACAAAAGTTTACTCTTCTCTGGATCTTCATCTGCCTATTCCTGTAACATTCTGTACTTATGCAAACCCATAATACCCTCTACACCCCACCAGGCTGAGCATAATAAACGAGGCAAAAAGTCAAGTGAAAATCAAAGCAAATAAGTTGCTCAAACAGAAGCCGCACTGAGTCCAGAGGATTTTCACAATTTTTTAAACAAATACTCGAATCGCATAAATTGCACATTGTTGTTTGCACAACGAGGGAAGAAGGATGAGCAACGAGCATGGGTTAATTCCCATGAAAATTAAAACTAGATTATACACACGCTCAGGACAGCAGGCAGGTACCATGTGGTAGTAGTAGTCTACAGGGCGCACAGGGTCCTCCTCGGGCCAGGTCAATGCAGCGCCCACTGTGTCATTGTTTGGGCACGCCTGCAGGCAGTCGTCGGGTTGTTTGTCATAGCGATGCTTATCGGATAACTACATGCGTGTATATCTCTCTGGCTATATCTTTGCTTCGTTGATGGGATCAGAGCGAAGCGTAACAATTTTTGTCGCACGGCATCTCTGACTTTGATCCACAATTGCGTTTTGTTTTGCCAACATGTGATAACTATCTTTGCCGATCTTTATACCAAATGTTTGGCGCCAGACATCGTTGACCTTGTCAAATTCTGCTCGGACTAATTCCGAATTAATTTCATGCTTAATTCCGCGCTGGCATATCACGGAATTAATTTCATGCTTAATCTCAACTCCCACGAATCGGAAGTAGGCATCAGACAGCGCTAATCGACAAATTGTGATTGCTATTTTGATAGGTCCGAGGATCCCACGTTACCCTTGGCCAGATCGAAATGCGGTGATCAATTCAAATTTGAAACAGTGAGAACACTCTACAACAAAAGAGCAAACGAAACGCAACAAAAGAAACGAAAACGATGAAAACTACGCAATCACTTGAGAAAAATCAAAAAGGCCTCTCAAGGATCCGATGAGGACCTCTGGCTGCTGCTGCTGCTACACCTTCGCTATAACAGGTGGCACGGAAGCCGCACAAAATAAAAATGATTAAAGCAATAAAAAATACATGTATATATGTTAAGAAAACAACGCAGCGAAAGGAAAAAGGGCCACGCAAGAAATAACAATTTTTAATAAGATTCGACAAGAAGAACAACATCGAGAGGAGGGGAGAAGAGAGGGTGCCTAGAAGATGATGCTGCGAAAGGAGCATGCGGAACAACTTCCGATCCTTGGCGGGGCGTATCCGCCGCACAGCGGGTCAAGTGTGAGAACATTTTACGGAAGGATGTGGTCGGAGCAGAGTTATGAAAAATGATCGAAGGGTTACAAAGAACCCAACCACGTGGTCAAGATTCACTTTCCAGGGCGAGTACGAGTGACTCACTCCCTAGGCACAGCCCTCTGGGTACTCGTGATTCTTCCACCTTCATTGCACTGAAATTACATAGGAATTTCACAGCGTAATTGAGCGTCTAATTTGCGGCAGAATTGCAGTGCCTCCTCAACTCACCTAGAGCAACTTGAGACAGAGCTCGGGGCGCGCTTTCATGAATGGATGCCGTGAGTAGTTTTTCACAATGGGCCGCTTATTGGGCCCTGAATGGAAAGTGTTTCTTTGCTGAAGTGCGCGCTGCACTCGACCAGAACAATAACAACAACTACAACAACTACAAAAACAACAATTAACAAGTTTCGGTTTCTCTTTGGGGTTCTCTTTAGGGTTCTCAGACTCGCAATTGTTATATTGTTGCCAGGCGAATTCCTTTGAACTTGCTTTGGCCCTATACTAAAGCATACTATACTACAATATATATGCATGTGTAGATGATGTCTGGAGTGACCTTAAGTCTCCCATCGCTGAAAGAAAACGAAAATTTATAATAATGAGGGGCGCGCGAGAAGAGCGCGAATAAAATGTAAACTAAGGATACTATTTATATGTATTATTTCGGCTGAAAAGGAAGTACCAAATTACATTTAATTATCTTTAGCTGCATATATGTATCTGGCAAATTCGCGTACGGTACGCGTTCGATAATGGACCGCTGCAGCAGCAGTAACAGAGGCAGCAGGAGCTGAAGAAGTCAGACGATTACTGGGAGACGCGATCACCGAAAACGAAAAACTCTTGGCGCATTCGCATTGATCGAGCGCTGATCAAGAAAGAGAGAGAAAAAAAAAGGTTCTCGTTCGTATTTTGCCTTTGGTGAAATTCGCACGTTTAACCTTTTGGGCAAACAACAGTGGAATAAAAAATAAAATCAAAATAAACTGAAACAAAAATCGTACAGCACAAACTGAACCTGTTGAACCCGCTGGCAATTTTCATATCACTTTGATTGCTGCCCCAGAATGACACGCGTGCGCCGCGGCTAAGCTATTCCCGCTGATTGTGCCATTACGGGGTATGCAACGCGTGGTTGGAGCTGCCAATGGATGCGACTTCAAGTCGGACTTGGGCCGGGCCAGAACTGAAGACCGTTTCATTTCTGCAGATCATACAAAATTAGGGTAACTATCGCAGTTAAAGTGAAGAAACTAACATACTGAATACTGAACTAAGGGATACCACGTAGAAAATGACTGGAGTGTAAGCTAAAATGAGCTGAATATTTTTTTAAAGAAAAGCTTTAACACTCTGAAATATTTGAATAATTTAGATTTATATGAATTGACCGGTTAATTGCACTGTACATTTTGTTTATCTTTCTTTGACATATTCGATAGCATTCTCAAAATATTTGTTCTCTTTCGAGGCTAATAAAGCGACGATCCATGTTAAGACTTCTAAGTCTACATAGCCACTTTACCAATACATATATTGTAGAATGATGAAGCTATGTTATAATTTGCAAATAAATGATAACTTTTATTTTTATTAAACACGAAAAGACTTTCTTAAGTTAGAAGGCTATAAAAAGTAAAAGCAATTACAGTTTTCTTTATCTTGCCTTAATAACATAAGAGAGAAGAGAAGAAAACTCCCTTTACCCATTGATATTCAGGGTATATAAGGTAATGCGTCTGGCAATCACAAGAAAGCGAAACTTTCAAACGGTTTCAAGGATTTCGTTTGTCCCTGTTGGCCTCTGTTGGCGTCAGTCGCATAAATAATTCACGTATATAATTTCCCATAGGTGCTGTTGAGCTCTTGGCACCTGAAGGATCACCGATCACCGATCCTCTGTCCGTGGAGTAAAAACACTTAGCCAGAAGTCAAAAAGTAGCAACACTTTCCAGAGCGACACTTGAGACTAGATCGGGGACTGGCACAGGGTCTGGGACTATGACTGGACCTAACTCCAGACAAAAGAAATCGAAATGAAATACAAATAAATCCCCGATGGGCAGTGTGAGAAATGACTTTCTCGGAAGAAACTGTCTGTGTCCCGGGGTCAGTAGCCAAAACATGTAGTTGGTAGTTGTACTTGCAGTGTTAGCAGGGTCTGTCAACGGAGCTCAATTGCAGGTAATTGATATGTTTGCCTTTGACCCCAATCAAGTCCAGTGTGTGTGTGTGCGTGTAAAAATAAAATGTAAATCCGTAAGTGCTATCGACGCCAGACTCATTTCTCAACATCAACTCAAATTGAAATTGAAAAATTGCGCATCAGATAAAGCATCAGATCAGATGAATCTCGTGTCAGTACAACAAGTGTAGGATACTTCGGGCCGATTTTATAATCATATGATTGGGAAGGGGTGTAGCTCAAGTAGCCTTGTTGACAGTTTTACTTTTGTTTGGAAATTGTTGGAGGTCCAAGAGAGGTGACAATTGCATTATATGAAAATTGATATTTTCAACCGCAAACGGCAGATAGATTACACAATATCATTGAGTATTTTCACCCGAAAGTGACCACACAGCAACTGTTCAGGTAGAGAATGGGAATGAGTTTGCCAAAGGCTGATAGAAGTTGTTATGGGTTTCCCATCGCCATTATCAACTTGATGAATGATGCTTGCATTTTTTTGCAGCCGGAAGAGGCGTGTGCTATAATTAGAACTAGGGCAAACGTGTGAAAAACTAACTAGCTTGCAATTAGCGGAATCTGTCGGGAAGTAAAAAGAAGTGCTGGAAGAATCGATGATCTCTTTACGTGTACTCTAGCCATTTTAAACCAACTGTCGCTGCAGGTCCTACAATAAATCTTAATACAATATAAAGCAGAACAAACAAAATTAAAATAAATATGAAATCTATATTTAGCATAATTATAGACGAATGAGCCGACAATGCAAAGAAATGTTTATATGGTTCAAGGAGCAAACATATTCGATCCTTTCCCCATTCGTTGATAATAACTCTATTTCATTTTCCAAGAATTGGTCGCATTATTTGATAAATTGACCAAGAACTCGTGTCCGAATTAACGCCCTCGCGCTTGAAGGGGTTAATGTTAATTGCCTTTGTTCGGGAATGAAGAAGAAGAAGAACAGAGAATAAATCGTATCATTGCTGCCTCTTTCTGCTACCACGTGTTTATAGAGTTATTCAGCCGTGAGTTGTACCACACACTTTAATTGCCCCAATTCAAATGGATGCGTTGGCGTTGGCATCGTCCGCGCTGCCGCATGCCACAATGTGCTGCGTATGTGTTTGCACTGCATTCACATGCATACATACATACGTATGAGGCACAAATATAAACAATAATCAATCTCTTCAAGGGTTGAACAAACAAACACAAAGGCTGCGCGCAAGGACATGCTTATGAAAAATGCAACAGCAAAGGCAGTTGAAGGCGTTTTTAAATCGATTACTCCTCCCCTGGACCCAGACTCTCTCTCAATTTAATACATATTTATGAGGGAAAATAGATCAACGCTACCAAAAGGGGCACAAAAGATCCTGTGCATCCCGAGGGAAGCAGTCTCGGAGGGCAGTGTTAACTGAACTGCGCTGCTTATAACTGTTTAATATGAAGTTTAGTATTCTTTTTTTACTGATCATAAGTTAATTCTTTAACGCTTCATTAACTTTTGGCCACACGCGTTCAATGCTTTTTTTGGTTCCCTTTTGTGGACCTGTCTGACGCGCGTCTCGACGTCGCGTTGCCTGCTTAATTGCTCCAGTTGAATTGGCCTGAGCAAGCGCACGGTATAGTTTGTGGACTGTGTGTGTGTGTGTAATCTAAACACCTCGAACGGAGGGAACGAAACGAGCTTAAACGTTCTTTACTTCCGATTTTTTTTTATTTTGGAACTGCTGTGTCAGGCGACAACAACGACAGCTGCCACCAGCGCACTCTTTTTTCAGCTGATTTGGAATCCGTACAAGCAGAACACACATTGTGTTGCACTTTTTTCTGTCATTAAAGTCAGGTGCAACATATGGCAGCATAGGTGCGTGAACATAACTAAAAACTTAATTTTTTACAACTTTTAAAAACGCAAACCTTTTCAAATTACATTTTACCGCAATTTAAAGCTATCGTTCAAACATGTAACCTATCGACAAAAAAAATAGTAACAAATTTCAATCGATAGATATATTTATCGAAATACGTAAATGCGTAAAGAAAATAAAACATGGGCGCGCCTTGTTCATTTTAAATGTTAGACTTCGTTTTGTCATTGTGTTACGGTTAGTAGTTCCTTTAATTGGTTATCTTCCTAATCAACTTGCAAAAAGGTTCGTAATTGGAAGTTTTGATATAAATCAAATATTACAAAGACTTACAAAAACTGTTCATGCGATAAATTGCAATTCTGTTAAATAACAGTTCCAATTTTTACTTCTGCACAGTGTGTATACACTTCAATCGAGCAACAACAAATTTAGTTTTAGCTTTTTCTTAATAAAAAATCAATATTATTTACACTTAAACAACGATTAGCCATCTAAAAATACCATCACAATGCCCACAATTGGAGTTAAACGTGATCTGCTTTTCAACGCACTCGGCAAGAAGTACAGTAAGTTCCAGCCGGCATCCGTCCACGTGGAACTGTGTCCGATTCTAATGTTTACCCCTTTCCTCAGCTGATGACGAGTTCCAAGAGTTGTGCTTCGCCTTTGGCCTGGAGCTGGACGAGGTGGTAAGTATCTGTGAAGAAATCCGGATACAAATTTCATCATACGTGTTTGTTTTAGACAACAGAGAAGCAAATGTTAACCAAAGAGCAGGGAGACGTTGCGGCGGCGGCAAATGCCAGCGAGGAAATCATCTACAGGATTGATATTCCTGCCAATCGTTACGATTTACTCTGTCTGGAGGGTTTGGTCACGGGTCTGCGAGTGTTCCAGGGCCAGTGAGTAACACCGAAATAATTTATTGCACCTTTCTTCATTTCGATTTCCAATTTCAGAGTGAAACCACCCAAATTCGAGTTTGTTGAGCCGAAGCAGCGTCAAATACTGAAAATCGCCAAGTCGACGGAACAAATCCGTCCGTACGCTGTAGCCGCCGTGCTTCGTAATGTCACCTTCACGCAGGACTCGTACAATAGCTTCATCGACCTACAGGACAAGCTGCATCAGAACATTTGCCGCAAACGCACGCTGGTTGCCATCGGTACTCACGATCTGGACACCATCCAGGGACCCTTCAGCTACGAAGCTCTAGCTCCGGAACAAATCAAATTTGTGCCGCTCAATCAGACGACGGAACTGGACGGCAAACAATTGATGGATTTCTATGCGACCCACGCCCAGCTTAAGCAGTATTTGCCTATCATTCGAGATTCACCTGTTTATCCGGTTATCTACGATGCCAATCGAGTGGTTCTCTCACTGCCGCCAATCATCAACGGAGATCACTCAAAGATATCGCTGAAAACCAAGAATGTGTTTATCGAATGCACTGCCACGGATCTGACCAAGGCCAAGGTGGTGCTAGACACCATTGTGTGTCTCTTCTCCGAGCACTCTGCCCAGAAGTTCACGGTGGAGCCATGCGATGTGGTGCAGCCTGATGGAAAAATTGCTTCTTACCCGGAGCTGGCTGTGCGTGAGGAGCGTGTTTCGGTGAAACGTGCCAATGCCTACATTGGTATCAATGAGCCCGCCTCCAAACTAGCAGACATGCTGACCCGCATGTACCTAGAAGCACAGGTCGATGCCAAAGATGAAGACTCATTGATTGTAAAGATTCCTCCAACTCGTCACGATGTCATACATGCTTGCGACATCTACGAGGACATTGCCATTGCCTTTGGCTACAACAACATCAAGAAATCGCTCCCAGCTTTCATGCAAATCGCCAAACAATTTCCACTGAACAAACTGACGGAACAGTTGCGCGGAGAGGTGGCCCAGGCAGGCTTCACCGAGGCGTTAACCTTTACGCTCTGCTCGCGCGATGATATTGCACGCAAACTGAACAAGAAGATCGAAGCATTGCCTGCTGTGCATATTGGCAATCCCAAGACACTGGAATTCCAAGTAGTGCGCACCACTTTGCTGCCCGGTCTGCTAAAGACCCTGGTAGCGAATCGCAAGATGCCGCTGCCATTGAAACTGTTCGAGATTAGCGATGTGGTTGTCAGCGACGAGAATACGGAGGTGGGTGCACGCAACGAGCGGCGCCTGTGCGCGGTTAACTGCAACAAGACTGCCGGATTCGAGGTGGTGCACGGTCTGCTCGATCGTGTTATGCAGTTGCTTGCGGTACCCTGGAAGACAGGCAGTGCCGACAAGGGATACTATCTGCAGGCATCGGAGGGTGAGTACAAGTGGACGATTAGACATATATATAGTTATAGATAGATATAGATATATTGATGGATGCATACAATAGATAGATACATAGATATGTTAGATATAATGTATACTATTTCATGACTTATCTATCATCCCTTCCAGATCCCAGCTACTTCCCTGGTCGCTGTGCGAATGTGATGTACAACAATATAATCATAGGTCGCATTGGAGTCCTCCATCCCAGTGTGCTGCAAGCCTTTGAATTGACCACACCTTGTTCTGTTGTCGAATTCACAATTGAGCCCTTTGTCTAGTGGGAACTACTAACCTAACTTAACTTAGCCGTACAATGCAATTGTTCGATGCTATCCACCTCACAAAAGTCTTAATAAATTGTCACAAGAAATCCAGAAAAACGTGTTTTGTTTTTTTTTTATTCTTTTTATTTATGCTGTTTAATGTTCTTATATTTTTCCTTCAATACAATAATAATAATTATAAGAGTAATAATAATCCGTATAGTATGTATGTATATCATATATGTATGTAGTTTCATTTTTTTAGTTTATTTTTTTTGTTTTGTTTTCCGCATGCATACTTCCTTCTCCTTCGTTCATGTTTGAAGTACTTTGTGTAATTTAATTTTTAAATTAATAAATCTATGAATTTCATTTTTTTCGCAAGAAAAAAATCTATATTATGCTTTATCTCTGCTGTTTCTGCCCAAGCAGCTAATAACTTGATTTTAGTTTTCCATTTTCGTTTTTTCTTTTTCTTGTATAATATTTTTGTATGATCCGTCTGGTCTGTGTACTTGTGTGTCGTATTTGTGTGTGTGTTATTTCTGTCTGTCTGTCTGTGTGTGTGTGTGAAGTTTGTGTGACATGTTTTAAATAATTCTAACGAATCTTGACGCTTTCATTACATAATTTGCTTGCAGCTAAAACAATGTTTGAAACAAAACAAACCAAACAGGCAAAAAAAAAAGTACATCGTAATATTTTGCTTCGTTTCTCGTACTCTTATCTTTAATTTCATATTATTTTGTATTCTCTTGTGGTTGTATCTTTTATCTTGTTTTTGAATGCAAGTGTAGGCCATGTAGCGCAACGTACACAACTCTTTCTTTGCGTACGTATGTCTATGGATTATAATATATATATTCTGTTTTGCATTTTTCATCATCTCTCGTTCGCATTCTTTATCATTTTACAAAGCAATTAATGCCGTCTTCATCTTTAAGTTTTCATCAAGTGTTTTTACATATTTTTCGTTTGTTTCGAGTTACTTCTTTGTTTTGTTTTTTTTTTTATTGTATTTGGAAACACATTCTATGCTATTTATGCTTGTGCTCTATCTCTAAGACGTCCTACGCGTAGTGTCGGATAAGCATTAAAAGTTGGCAAGCCGTTTTATTCGTATTCTCATTTAGCTTTTCATCGTCTATGCAATTTGAAGAGTGTAATTAAGTTTTCTTTTGTTGCTTTTAAATGGAATATTAAAACGTTACTCGACCGTCGTGTGTGTGTCTGTAGATGTGTATGTTCGTATTTTCTTTACATTAAGTTAATTAAGCAATTCAAATTTCTACTAGCTACGTTTTTAGTATCCTTTTTTCGTTCCCTAATGCTGCTGCTGAAGGAGTTGTTGAAGAGTTTTAAAGAGAACCCAACACAAAAATCTAACAAATTCAGGACAAAAACAATATATCGTATTATTATGTTTGTCTTTCATTGAGTGTGTTTCTCTTTGTTTGTTTTTCTGCGAGTAATTTGTTATTCTTAGCTAAAGACGTAAGTAAATTTGAACGCGTTCGCTTCGTATCTTTTTAAAAAGTGTGGTTATGTGGTAAGCTTGTGTTTGTCGTTTGTTTGTATGGGTGTAATATACTATAAGTAGTAGTATTTAAGTAATTTCTTGTTGGGTTTGTCCCTATCTCGGTGTCGTCGTGCTTAGCCTTTCGTATTGCTTTGTTTTTCGTGTTTTTCTTGTATATAAATTCTACGTCTGTCCTCGTCTATAGTCCTCCGACATCAGCCCACTGATTGTGAAAAGTAGAAAGAGAGAGAAAGGAGAGAAAAGTGCGCGCCTAATTTTACGGTTTTTTGACATTCATGTGGTTTGCATTTTATTAATTAATATTAAATATGAATATGTTTGTGTATATATATAAACTGTTTGAGTGTTAGTTGTATGTGTGTGTGTAGCTCTCGCCAGTGTTTCCTTTCTAATATATTCATTCATAAGACTGAGGTTAAGCTTAAATTAAACGTATGTATGCGTGTATTTGTATTTCTGTGTGTGTGAGTGTGTGTGTATATTTCTCAGCTTCCTTCATATTTTCATTTTTCTCTTTTCCTTGTTTCGTTTTCTAGCTTCGTTTGCTCACACGAAATAATAAGAATAACATTTTTTGTTTACTTTACTTCAGGGAATATATCAAATTATTCAAGAGTACATTTAAAAAATAAATAGTATATATTTTTCCTTATCTTCATGAGTTCTTTCCGAGTGTGTGTAGGTGTGTTGTGAATGTGTGTGTGGGCGCTTTCGTTTACTCTTCTTTAACGTCCTTAGCGGATTTAGATTTTTTAGTGAATGTTAATAGTTGCCGAAATAAAATATAAGTTGTTTAAATAATTATGAAATAAGTCCAAGGATTCTTTATGGTAGAGAATCGGTCGATGTGTGTATTTGTACCCTCTAGATGTTGTCTGCGTGTGTGTGTGTGCGTGTTATGGGGCAGTCGCATAAAAGGCGTTGAAAAACAATCAAATGAATTTATTGGCATTTTATCATATCTTCAGCGGACCTGCCCGTTTACTAATGTGTTTTTCCGTACACTTTCCTTTCCTTTCACTTCCTATATTTCACAATCTACTGGCTACGTCTAAGTCTGGTTGTATATACTCCAATCCGTCTATTTTCACTCCTATTACTTCTCTCATTTCCTCTGACTCCTCCTCCGTCTCTGCCTCGACCACAACAACGTCGTCAGCACCTTCTACGTCCTCCGAGTACCAAGCTGCCAGTTCCCACCAATCAATGGAAAGTGCCGCTTGAACTCCCACATCCTTTAGCTCATCATCAGTGGAGCATCAGTTTGACCAATTTGTAGTGTAGTTTGCCCATGGCTGCTATGATGGAAGAGAGTGGCACATTAGCAAATTATATCGCAGCTACTACAAGTGGCAGCCACTCACGTGTTTGTCGTGGTGTTCCCACACCTCCACCTTGTCGGGCAAATGCGCTGTCACATCTGAGGCACCGTGCGCACCAACATAGTGTTGAAAGCCATAAGAAGGTGGCAACATGCTAACAAGCTGCTGCTGCTGCTGTTGTGGAGGTGGCGGTGGCTGCTGCTGCTGTTGCATATTGTGATAATCCATTTGCATCTGTATAAGCGAAAGGGAAGCATTAGATATAGAAACAGGCAATTTGTTGTCTAATCCACTCACATTCATTGGCTCGTGCTGTTGTGGATAGGGTCCATTGTTGTAGTGCCTATAGTGCTGCTTATGCCATGGCATATGGGGCTGTTGCAGTCCTGGCGGTTGTGCCTTGGGCTCATGTGTTGCCCATGGGGGCAATACACCGCCGCCGCCCAGTGCGTCATCATTCAACGACGATGAAGCCACATTAAAGTTATTGTATTTCCAGGAAGCAGCACGTTCGGTACCAATGGGCCGCGGCATCTTGCGTATGTCATCATGATTGGGTGACATGGCAGATGGTGAGCTTAGGCCGGCCATAACGCCGCCGTTCTCCACATGCAGCATATCACGTCCACTGTAGGCTGGATACTCCAAGGCACCGCCATACCAACGCTGCTGGGCGACAGCAGCGGCTACACCCACAGGTTGCTGACGCGCTCCAGGCGGAGCTTGTATAGTCTGATTGGCAAATATGTTGGACTGTTGATCACCTTGTGCCTGACTGCCAACACTAGTTGGTGGCTGCTGTTGCTGCTGCTGCAATGGGGTCTTGTTGTTGCCCGGCGCAAAGGCAGACGGACGAGGATTGTACAGGTAAGGCGTTGTTGAATCCATTGGGTAATTCATCGGTGGCGGCGGTATTGGTGCCTTATCCTGCAACAGCAAACGTTGCATATGATGTAACCTATGCTGACGATCAAGCATTGCAGCATTTGCTGCAATCGACGATGCATTTGCCGATCCAAAGTTGCTACTGGGCGTTGGGTCCTGTGGCGCAACCATTTGCATAGCAGCGTGCGCAGGTCGCTGAATTGGAGCCGTTGGTGGCTTAATGACGCCCGGCGAGTGAGCGGCGGTTGTATTATTACCATCACCATGTCCCTGTGTTCCATTAACCACAGCAGCAGCACTTGCCACATTGCCAACCGCTGCTGCAACAGCCGATGTATCAGTGACCAGCGGTGATCTTGCCGCAGTTGCACTGTTGCCAGTGCTGTTGGTGATTATGTTCAGTGCCTGCTGTACATTCTGCTGGTTACCTTGGCTCTGTTGCTGCTGGTGCTGTTGTTGTTGTTGCTGCTGCTGCTGCTGTTGTTGTTGTTGTAGAGCAACTGCTACATTACCAACTGGCGGAGAAGTTGAATGATTCGATGACGCCTTCGAACTACCCACCGGAGAGCTGAGTATATTGCGATTATACCCGGGCGCCTTTGATGCATCTGCTTGTGGCAAAACATCACCGACCAAAGCATTACCTCCTAGGCCCACTGCAGAGCCAGTTCCGGTGCCACCAGTTACAGTGCCACCATCGCCGGCCAGCTTACCCCACTGCGATTGGTGATAATCGCTGAAGAGGCAGTAGGCGCTAGACAACTTGGCCGCCAGTTGAGCACTAAAGCTCTCGCCAGCCATTAGATCATTCAGTGTATTTGTATTGATAACCAGGTTCTGATGCTGATTGTTGTTATTGGTTTGCGATGGCAACTGTTGTTGCTGCTGTTGTTGAGAATGCTGCTGCTGCTGATGTTGCTGTGTTTGCTGTTGCGGTTGATGTTGTTGCTGCTGCTGCGGTACTTGTTGTTGCTGCTGTTGTGGTTGTTGCTGTTGTTGTTGCTGCTGCTGCTGCTGTGGTATGGGCGAATTATTGCGCTTACTGGGCGGTGCAATGGGTGTGACAGAACGAGGTTTCACACTGTTGTTGTTGTTCACATTAGCCGCAGCAGCTGCTGCAGCAGCATTTACAGCCGCCACTTCGGCCACGTTGAAAGTACCAATTGGTCCAGCCAATGTGTTGTTATTGTTGCCATTGCTGCCTAACTGCGATACGGCTGCAACAGCAGCAATGCCCACGGGTTTGCCACGGCCATATGGAGCTACAACAACACCACTACTATTGCGTCCACCAGGCAGAGCATCAAGCTTTTTGGGTGATTGTGTTACTGGAGGCGTGGCCTTTAGCCACACTGCGCCTTCGAAGTTTTGCTGAGGTGACATGGACTTATTTAGTGCAGCCGCTGCTCCTGCTCCAGTTACTGCTGCTGCTCCCGCTCCCAAGCTCTTTTGACTGCTACTGCCGGCCAATGTTGCTGAGGGTTTGAGTGAAGTGGCATTTTCTTGCTTCGATTTAGCCCCTTGTGTTGAAGCGGCTGCAACTCCATTTGAGGCAGGAACACGCAACGGTTGCTGCTGTCCACTGTAGGCACTTCTACTCTGACCACGCGATGAGCTTGAAGTTGGTTTGCCGCCGGCGGCATTCAATTTCGAGGCACCACTGCCACGTCCGCTGCCCTGTGTCTTGCCAGACGTCTGCTGCTGCTGTTGCAGTTGTTGTTTGGCATTGTGTGCACCACCTGCGGTGGCATTGCTGAAGGCCGTTGCTGGCGTTGAACTGGCAGAGGAGCTCGACGATGTGGATGTTGTCGATGCAGCCGAAGAATAATTACCCACAGCTGTTGATGATGAGGCGATGGCAGTGCGATTGTCCCATGTACCCACTGTCATTGGCGGCGTAGAGCCATTGGCATTACCAGCAGCTGCACCCGCACTCGTACCGGGTGCTGAGCCCGCTTTAATGCTGCTATTGATGCGCGGCAACATTTGTAGAATGTCCACATCGGGATCCTTAATCAGCGACAAGATGAGCATGTGTGCCTGCTTGGTGGCATCTGTCAATCCTTTAATGGTAATACTACGCTCCGATTGGTTCTTGCCCTGCTTTTCCACTTCAATGTGAGCACCGGTGGTGGCTCGAATTGCATTAATGTTGCTGCCGGCACGTCCAATAACACGTGAAATAGCATTCACCGGCACCTGCACTTTCTTGCAAGTCATTTCTGGTGCAGCGGATGCAGCCAAGGAGCTGGAACTGGAACTGCTTGCCGAATGGACGTGCTGACCACCACCAACACCACCGCCGCCAACAGCATTGTTGCTGTTCACACTAGTTGTCGAGTTGTTGGGCGTGACATTTGTGCTGTTCGCACCACCGCCAGTACTGCCGATACCACCGCCTCCCAGACTTGGTGATCCCGATGAGTTGACAATTGTGGTCTGCTGGGCGCTGCTTTTGCGCACCACCTCCTTCCAACCATCAACCTCGCTGCGCTTGCTGGTCTGACTGCTTGCTGCCACAGTGGAGGAGCCTGTTGCCTTTCGTGCTGTGGCAATGTTGTTAGCGGATTCATTGCCACCAACTGGCTGCAGTTTGCTGGCTGAGGCACCAGAAGCAGATACTGAAGTAGGTTTTGATACTGTAGCCACAGTGGACTCTTTGGGAGCAAGATTTTCTTTCTCTCGTCGCTGTTTTCCGGATGTTTCCTTGCTGCTTTTCTTGGCAGTTGCGGAAGCAACTGTTGCTGGTGCTGATGCGGCTGCTGCTGCTGCTAGTGATTCATCACGTTTGGCATCGCCTTGACGCTTCAGTTGCTGATTACTGATATTGCTGCTAGACGACAGATTAGCTCCATCATTGGCAGAATTTTTCTTAATGCCGGTAACGCCCACTTTGTTAAGGGGCATGGTTGCTGACGCTGTTGCTGCAACTGCAGCTGATGTTGCCTCGCTAATTGCAGCCTGTTGCTGTTGTTGTTGCTGCTGCTGCTGCTGTTGTTGTAATTTATTTTTCTGTTGCTGCTGTTGCTTTTTGGTCTTTTTGGCAGAGGCATTACCATTGCTGCTACCGTTGGTTGCATTATCCTGTTGATTGGAACTAGCCCTGGCTGCCTTTGTGTCACCGCTGGAGCAGGAACCCTGATCGATACCCGAATCGCCTTCTTCGCGAGCTGGTGGAGTCTCCTCATCATCATCCTCCTTATCGGTATCATCATCCTTATCATTGTCGTTGTCATTGTCATTGTCACTGGCATCATCGTCGTCGTTGTTGCCATTGCTAACCTGTTGCTGGCGACGCTTCTCCTCCTTCTTTTCCATTTTCTTTTTCTTCTTACGTTCGCGACGACGTGCAGCTGCTGCCTTGCGACTCTCCTCTCGTGTGCGCTCCAAATCGAGTTCCTCCAACAATATGGATGCGTTTTTATTGGCTTTAACCGCTTGAGCTTCCTTAGCTGCACGCAGAATTTTCATGCAATCGTAACACTTCTCGATCAGCTCCTTATCGCTAATGGTGCCAATGAAACGAATCATCTCCTGGTCCGATGGGAATTGTGACACATACTGCACCATCCATTTGACGATTTTGGTGTGACCCTTGCGGAATGCGGCCATCAGGCAGGAGACACGACGATTGTCTTGCGAGTCGATGTCTGCATTGTGATTGTACAGCAGTTCCACGACACTCAAATGACCACCATGGGCAGCCAACCAGAGTGGTGAGTTTCCCTTCTTGTTTTTGACTTCAACACTGGCGCCACGCGACAATAACAGCTCAACGAACTTCTGATGTCCCTTGTCGGCGGCAATGGTTAGGGCTGTATCCCTTGACGTAGGCACTGGGGCCGCATTCACATCGGCACCCTTGTCGAGCAGCACGCGTCCAACTTCAATGTATCCGCCCGAGGCGGCTTCCATCAGTGGCGTCAGACCTGTTTTGGCGCGATGCTCGACATTGGCTCGACGATCGAGCAACAAGCTTACGACCTCATGACGCCCCTGAAAGCAGGCCAACGTTAAAGCTGTATTACGATTCGTCTCGATCTGTGCATTAATATCAGATCCCTGATCCAACAGTAGCTTCACTGCAGCCGTGTGTCCATTCATTGCAGCAAGCATCAGCGGCGATATTCCCAATTTACTGCCCGTACGCGAATTGATTTCCGCTCCATGATTAAGAAGCAATTTAATGATGTTCACATAGCCACCGCTGGCGGCTAGACTAAGTGGTGTATAGTCAGAGACATTGCGATGCTCCTGATTGGCGCCAACGCTCAATAGCAGCTCGACAACCTCGTAGCGACCACCGGAACAGGCCAGTGATAGAGGTGTATCCTTAGTGCGTTCCGATTGTGCCTCAAGTTCAGCAGTATGCTTCAGCAATATATCCACCACCTTCTCGTGGCCCGCCGTAGCGGCCAATATCAAAGGCGTAAAACCTTTTTTGTCACGATGTTCAATATTTGCTCCTCGACTTATGAGCAACTCAACCAGTTCCTCATGACCACCAGCACAGGCCAAAGTCAAAGCAGTATCATGATTTGACTCTGTTTCCGAATCAATCTCAATTGTTTTATCCACAGCTGCAGCTGCTGCAGCCGCTAACTGATTCTGCAATTGTGCATGTTGTTGTGCAGCCACCGCTGCTGCTGCTGCGCCGGGTGATGCTGCGACAGGTTGCTGATGTTGATTGGTATTCACTGTTGACCGAAACGAATAAAACCAAATAAGTAATGTTTTTAAGTTTATAAACTGTTCATTATAATACCTTGGCTGCCAGCTGGCGTTTGCCGAAAACCGGAACAACGTCGATCCTTGCGAGATTGTTTATCAATTGCCTTTTTGGCAATACCTCCGGGCATCGACTTGGACGTACCACCAGCTGATGTTGCCACGGCAGCTGTGCTGGGTGTAGCCATTGGCCAGTTGGAAAGCTCATTCTGTCGCTGTTGAAGCTGCTGCTGCTGCTGTTGTTGTTGTTGTTGCTGTTGTTGCTGCTGCTGCTGTTGCTGGAGAGCAAACTGTGTATATTGCTGGGTTACTACAACGGGGCCAGTATGCGTCTGTGTGGCCACCTGGAAATATATACAAGGTGTGGTTACTGATCATTCTTGACAAGAAATATCTATCCTGTAGTACCTGATGTTGCGAACAAGTTGGTGCCTGCATATGCGGCGGAGGATGAAGCAGCAGTTGTTCTTGCAAGTTAAAGTGCTTTTGCTTCATGCCCTGGGGCATTGGCAATGTCTGAACACCAACAACAGGACCAACGGCGGAAGACTGCCGCTGGTGTACCAACAGCTCTTGTGCCACCTGCTCTAATTCAGCACGAAATATATGCGGTTGTTGTTGCTGATCAGTGTGCTGCAGTGTTGACTGCTGCTGTTGTTGTTGGTCAGAAACCTGATCACCCAACTGCTGCTGCTGTGGTTGCTGCTGTTGTTGCTGTGACATGGCCGGTGGCAGTTGAAAGAGAAGTTGCACGGGAGCCGCATTTTTATCGCCGCTTTCCACGTTGTATATAAAGTTTGTAGCTGGTTGCTGTTGCTGCTGCTGTTGTCCGGCAGCTGCTGCGACGGCTTTGATAATGCGTGCATTTGAATGCTGTTGCTGTTGCTGCAAATGCTGCAGTTGTTGCAGTTGCTGCTTCAACTCCGGATCATTTTCGAGTGTGATTTGCTGTTGATGTTGCTGAAGCTGAAATTCGGCGCTATTAGGCAGTGCTGGGTGAAGTTGCTGCTGTTGTTGCTGCTGTTGTCCGGCAGCAACAGCGCTAGCATTATCCGCAGAGAAGGGAAGCAGTGCAACCGGAGTTTGCTGGTGCTATACGCAATAAAATTTGATTTGAATATACCACAACAACTGATTACTATAACTAATGAACTCACCTGCAACTGCTGGAGCTCCTCAGGATCAAGCAAACGCTGTTGTGACTGCATTGGATAGTCGAGGAGGACGAGATTCGCCTGACGCGGATGCTGTCCATCCGCTGGTGCATCGCCAACATTGAGTAATGCCTGCGAATGCTGCGCCGCTGCGGCTGCCAAAAGCTGCTCTTGTCCCGCCCACTTGCCAGGCGTTTGTGACCAATGGCCAGTGAAGCGTCCTTTGCACATTTGATTAAGGCTGAATTCGGCTAGCTCAGGATAGTGCAGATTGCTGGCCAACTCCTACAGAAGAAAAGTAATAGTTTGCGTGAGTTTTGTTTTATTTTGTTGTCCTTTATTTGTTGACGTACTTGGAATATGTCCTCCATTTCTCCAGTAATGTCATACTGTGTGCCATCACTGCCGTCGTTGGTAAAGTGCTCTAATCCGGCGTACAATTCACCAGCGGCCGCCACTGTTGCTGCATCATCTTGATTGAGAATTAAATTAAAATTAAGTTCCTGTGTGTTGCAATTATATCGCATAATTCACACTTACCACATTGCTCCGCGTCCTGTTGCTGTTGCTGGCTATGAGCCTTGGCATGGACTGCAGCTGCTGTGGCGGCTGCCAATTGCTGTTGCAGCAAACTGTTCAATGCCGCTTTGTTAGCTGCCGCTGCTTTGATGGGCAACATATGCATCAACTCGGCATTGGGCAAATCTTGACGATAATCGCACAGAGATTGGGCCAACACATCCGGTTTATTTAGTATTAGATTCTCCAGTCTTGTTGACATTTTACGCTGCTTTGGCGGCAAAGCGGCTCCACTTTTTGTGACATTGTGACATTCACCAACAGCAACATTTACGTCCAGGAAGAAGGCATCATCATCTTCATCATCCTCATTACCAGCATCATCTTCATCGATATAATCAACTTCTGCATCGGCATCGACATCCTCATCCTCATAATTGATTTTATCAATTTCACCGCTTTGTGTATCCTGCTCCTCATCATCATCATCATCGTCGTCATCATCCACTTCCTCCTCCTCAACAATGTAGTCTGTCAGCTCAATCGGTTCCGGTGGCAACGTATTCTCTTCCCCTTCGCCTTCACCATCACCATCACCATCACCATCACCATCACCAGCTTCAGCCTCATCGATTTCGATATCCACAGATATTTCTTCGAGCACGTTATTTTTTGCGGTTACAGCTTCGGCCAATTCAGCTGCAGAGCAGAGTGTTGCTAAATTCTTTAGCTCTCCCCGCGCCTCGACAAGCTCCATTGAAGGTGTCATAATGGTCTCCTCCATTTCGGGTGGTGTCTCAGTGGGAGATTTGGGTTGCTCGCCAAAAAAATTATGCATCTGCCAGTCCTGCAGAAATTTTAACCGCGGAGCATTGGCCAATTTATCATTAAAACAGGCCAACGTAGAGTGACCGCCTCGCGCTTCATTGACCGCCGACTCGAGCAAACCACGAAAGTCCTCGAGCGCGGCTTTCTGCTGCAACATTTCACTTCCGACGCCTTCCAAGGGCGGCTGTTGTTGATCAGCAAAGTTACTGTTGCTGCCGCCAGTGGGTGATGCCATCGGAGATGCTGGCGAATTGGAGTAGTCGACAATCGAAGCGGCTGCGCGCTGATGCTGATGATGATGCAGTTGCAGGTGTTGCTGTAATTGCAATTGAGTCTGTTGCATTTGCTGCTGCAACTGTAGCTCCTGTTGTTGCTGCAATTGCTACAATATATGTAAATATTTATTAGTTAATTATAATAATTATAAATAATATAGTTTTTTATTTCCCTTACCAAATTGTTATAAATGGAGACCATTTGATTTTGTTGCAAAGGCAACACCTGCTGTTGTTGCTGCTGTTGTGCTGCTGCTGCAGCTGCCGCCGCAGCTGCTGCGGCCGCTGCCTGTTTGCGATTGTTTTTATTGGTGGCCTTCACCTTTGGCCGATCGCTAATGGCAGTGCTTTGCAAAACCTCAGAGGAGTGGGTGATAGCGCTTGTACCGCTTGTGTTGCGCTGCGGGTCAGAAATATTACAAAATTTGCTTATTTCAGTTGCATTATTTGAACTTACCGCTGGAATTTGCGAGCCGTTCTCGGTTGTTAAGGATGATTGCTGATTGCTTTGCTCATTGGCAGCGACAGCTAAAAGTGGAGTAAATCAATGATTAACTCTGTAAATATATTTAGACTGTCCACTTACTTTTCGGAGTAGCTTCCAAGGTTGCCTCACTGCTGTCGCTGGCCTCGCAGGGCACATCAAAGCCACAGCGTCTTTGCAAACGATTATCCTCGCCAAACTGATGCTGCTGCTGCTGTTGCTGCTTATCGTCCTCACCCAGCGGCTGTGAGCGGATTTGCTCGGAATGTTCCATGGGCAAATCAATCGCCTCTAGCGGTAAATCAATAGACTTCAGAGCATTAACTGTTTGACGACTCTTACGAGAACCGACACCTTTGAGCTTTGGCTGCTGTTGAGGCTGTGGCTGTTGTTGTTGCTCTTGAAGAACAGGCTGCTGGCAAACGGTGTGAAAGAGGACAGGCGGTGCTGGTGGCGCCTTTTGTGGCGGTGTTAACGAATTTATATGCTCCATATCCAGATCAAAGTGCTTGCAAGGCACTAATTGTGCCCCCGATGGCGGCAGTGTGTTTTGTTGCGGTTGCTCAAATCCTGGCTGCAGATGAAAGAGACGAGATTTCGCAATAAGGCCCTCCTGTTGTTGTGCGCTTAAAGTGGTCAAATCGATGCCTCCACCTACAACTGCCGCACCATTGCCAACAGCGGAAACGTATTCCTCCGTGACAGCTGCATCATTGGCGCCCGCAGCTGCCGCCGTCAACTGAAGCTCACCAGCATCGAGGAAATCACCTGTACCCAGGGCAACAATATTGTTGGGGGAATTGCCACTGAATTGCTGTTGATGAAAGAGTTGCTGATTGTTCGCTCGAGCCGCCTCGGATAGCTCATGTAAGCCGGGCGGAGCATTCAGCTGTTGCAATTGATGCTGCAACTGTTGTTGCAACAACTTCTGCTGTTGTGCTGTGATCAAACGCATTTGATTGGCGGCCTGAGCATTCGCTGACTGAGCAGCATTTGAGCCTGTCGTTAGTTCTGTGGGTGCAATGTGTGGATAGCGGAAGAGCAACTCCACGACGCGTGTATGTCCGCCCTTAGAGGCCTCGATAAGCATCGTGCTGTTGTCCTTAAGCTTATGAAAGGGATCCGCATTGTTCTTAAGCAACATCTCCACAACAGATTGATGGCCCCCGGCGCAAGCCAACGAAAGCGGTGTATGATCATTGCTAGTCGTCTGCTTATTGGGATTGGCGCCCTTTTGTAGCAGGAACTTAACGGTACACAAGTGTCCGGCGCGACAGGCTTTCATTAAGGGCGTACGTCCACCCTCCGATTCGTGCTCCAGTTCAGCGCCATACGATAGCAACACACCTGCCGCATCTGTGTGTCCATTCTCACAGGCATGTGTCAACGCTGTGTCACCTGTTTGCGTCTCCGCATGCACATTGGCCTTGTTTTGCAGCAGGAAACGCACCAAATCGGTATGACCCTCCTGAGCAGCTTCCATGAGAGGCGTGGAGGCACCAAGCTCTAGATTGGCTCCGCCGTTGATCAAGAAGGCTGCCACCTCACTAAATCCGCCACAGCATGCCAGTGTAAGTGCGGTTTCCTGGGTCTCTTCGGTGGTGGCATTGATGTTAGCTCCCTTGCTAAGCAACAGGGCCACCATTTCTTCGTGTCCCTCGCGTGCTGCTTCCATAAGGGGTGTGTAACCCTCATCATTGACTTCCTCAATGTTGGCGCCACGTTCAATCAATAATGTGGCCAATTCCACATGTCCACCACATGCTGCCAGGGTAAGCGGCGATTCAAACGAATCAGTTGGCATGTTTACTTGCGCACCGGAATCCAAAAGCAAACGTGCAACTTCTACATGACCATCCATTGAAGCCTCCATCAGAGCTGTGTGCATTTCATCGGTCTTATGCTCTTGATCAGCACCAGCTTGTAACAGGAATCGAACCATATCCAAATGACCCTTGTAGCACGCTAATGTAAGCGCGCTTTCCTTAAACTCATTTGAATGGGTGTTGATACCAGCTCCGTGCTCTAGCAATACCTAAAATGCAAATTTAACAATTAAAGATATTGAAGCAAAAAGAACCCCTTTTGGGGTAATGAAAGTGTGCATCAGATAAGATCAAACTAAATCACGGTGGATGCAATTAAGGTACTAATATTGTGCATCAGTAACTCGATTCACACGACATTAAGCAGCAACAACAATCAAATCTCGGATTATAATCATATGCTATATTCAACAAGTCGGTCTGAGTTAAAAATAAGATTTACCTTAGCTACTTCCACGTGACCAGCTGAGGCTGCCTCCATCAAAGGTGTATGTCCATTCTCATTCTGTTCCTCCACATTGGCGCCGTGCTTAAGCAATACTTTTACAACATCTACCTGTCCACCAGCACAAGCGAACATCAACGGTGTATTTCCGGTTGCACAGTGTGCATTCACATCGGCATTGTGACTGAGCAACAGTTTAACAATATCCAAATGACCAGCCGAAGCTGCTTCCATCAACGGTGTCGAGTCCTTTTGTCCTTTGTCCTCCACCTGGGCTGCTGACATAGCCAGTAATACCTTTCAAAAAATAAACCAATTAATTGTTTTATCAATACTTCAACTGTACATTAAAAGCAGACCAAAGATAAGTTTTCTATAGCTATGCTAATAACTTAATCTAAGTGATTCCTCTTATGCAGTGTTTTATAAACATTCCTGAGCAATATCTTATTTAAAAAATATACTCCATAATGATGAAATGTGTTGATATCTGGTTCCAATTCATTTTATATTTCATCAAACACATATTGTTATAACCCCTAAAGAAGTTTATAAAGCTTAGAAGAAAATGATGTTTTTTATACAATTTTTACTGGACGACACGAGACATTTAAACTAAAGATACTACTATTGAAGAATTTCTATTTTTCGCTGTTTTATAACTTTGCGATAATAATCGTGTTGCTTTACCTCTTTGATTATTCTGTCTTGATAAGAAATATTCATAAACAGATCGGGAGACGCTTCAAGCTATGGGAAGGTTTGCTTTAATTTGTCTTGCATTATTACCACTATATTTATTACAGCCATTTTTTGGCGTCGTTACCACTAGTAAACTCGTCTACATCTACATACCTGTGCTAGCTCATAGTAGCCCGCGGAACAGGCCATTGACAGAAGGGATTCGCCCTCATCCGTTGAGGCAGCTGCATCGTTCAGGTTTCCCTTGCATAGCAATCGCTTCACCGTATTGACATCGTTGTCGGCACAGGCACTGGCAAGGCTGCGCGAGAAACCACTACTGCAAATTGCAGGTTAATGTTATCAAATATAATGATAATAATAATGGATAAATTTGCATGTATATATGGACATTTATCGCATATCTAGCTCATTTCTACTCACTTTTTGTCGCGCGGACTGCTGGCACAACGCATTTTGGTTAACGCCTGCTTGGTTTCATCGATCGCGTGGGTAGCATGTCGCAATACAGGGGCTTTTTCGTTCGCAGCAGCCTCTAGCAAAGCGGTGAGATTACTGGAACGCTTGTTATTGGGCTCAAGCAGATAGTTCTTAACCTCTGGCGCATCCTCATCGTCATCCTCATCGTCGATCTCTTCATCGTCAGCATCGTTATCCTGCAGGACGTCTGTTAAACAAATTGGCAAGTTAATAAACCAAAATTTAAATTTGATATTATTTATTTACCAATCTCTTCATCTTCTTCATCATCATCACCTTCGGACTCATCAGAATCTTCGGATTCCTCCTCTGTTTCATCTAAATCCTCTCGCACGTCACCTTCCTCATGCGGACAGCTTTCTGCATCAGATTCCTGTATATCATCCTGCAATCAGAGAGAGATAACAAAAATCGTATTAAAACTAGGTTTATAAGACATTAAGTCGCATTGAACAGGGTTGATAATTTTGTAGATATGTATAGTCGTGCTTGTCGGGTTTAGAGGTGAATAAAGAAGGTGGCTGGAAATTGTATAACTAATCAGTAGAGCAATTAAAGAGAGCACATTCTTGTTGTCTAAGGCCAGCTATGTGATGTTTTGTGTGTTGTTATAGATTCCAAGTGGTAGTAGTATTACACTATTATTATTATTTTTTGAAAACAAGGACCCATATTGTTGATTTGTTCTTGGGTTTATTAAATTATGAAAGTCTAATTATTAAAGTGCATATAACAAAATCATTTTGATTCATTTTTAGCCAAACTTTCCAAACAAAATATTGTTTTAGTTTTTTATTTAATTCGATAAATTTTTTCTAAAGTAAGTTTGTTGGTTTTTAGTTTGGTAAGTAAAGCTTATTAGAAATTTTGAAAAAATCATTGGAAAATGTTCCAAATAAAAAAAACTAGTGTTTTAGCGCATCAATAATTGTTTTTTTAGAGGCACTTATAACGCGAAACTTACCAGGAGATCTGGCCTTAAACACAAGAATGCCAATAGGATCTACAAATAAAGAGAAACGTAAGAAACGTATATAAATAATAAAAATAACTGAATCTAAAAATGCATGTAGTATGTAAATTAAACTCAGTTCAATATACTATTTATGAAAGATTCCCAGAGTTTTGTTTAGGAAATTCAAGAAAACACACGTTGATAGATTACTTGAACAAAAGACTTCAACAGAAACTCCATTGTGGATAATGCACGCCGTACCAACGCTTTGATGGATGCACGCATAATACTCCCAATAAATGGCAATCGAACCAGTCCTGGCTCGAAATTAGTAGTTGCCGATGACCAAATACAGTTAGAACAAGAATTTTTTTTTGCTTTTAATTATTATGTATCACATAATATGATAACATTCACAAAGCGTACTTAAAAATTAAAAATTTTGATTTTCCCTAACTTGTTATGCTTTATTTTTTCACTTTGTGCCTCTCCCTAACTAACTGCCTGCCTAAACTCTTTCTCTTTCTCTCGTTCTGACTTTCTCTCTTCCTCGATGAATTGTGTAAACTGTTTTTAAATTTAATTTTAGTATTTCATTCAAAATATGCCGAAAACTATCATTTGCCAATATTGCCAGATCATAATAATAAAAGTGGCAACACAATCAAAATAAACTAACAACAAAAATACTTTTGTTACCTGTGCCGCTCTTTTTGCTTTCATTCATTACCAATTCTACTTTAAGTTTTATTCCAAAACCTAACACACATGTGGTTTCGTGGTTGCTTTATCTCACGTTCGTATATATGGATGTGTGTGTGCTTATGCGAATGAATGCCTGTGTGATGGTTTTTCTACTTGTTTTTTTTTTTACAAATTCGCAAGTCAAAGAGGGAAAACTGAAACGGTTTCTTTGGAATTTAAAGAATTGCATGAGTCATGCCTCAGTAAGACAGTGTTTTGTTTTATGTACATACAAGGTACATACATAGATCTATACGTATATATGAATGTACATATGTGTTTCCAGCAAACATCGATTAAAATGTTTCACATGCTAAATATCAAATAATTATTTTTATGAGAATGCTGCCAGCTTAACCTTTATAAAATGGAAAAAACAAGACAGCAGAGAAAATATATATCGGTACTTGTGTGTGTATGTACACAAATACACACTCATGGGATATCTGCGAGAGAAATAAAAAATAAGAACAAAATTCAAACGAGTTCAATCGCCGCCGACGTCGCAGCCACGACATGATTTTTCTGTTATTCGTGCGTGCGTCTCTTTGGTTGGTCATTTTTCTCGTTACGGACATTCCGAATGTATGTGTGTGTGTGCATTATATGGGTGCATTTGTGTATGCGTATGTGTGTATGTGCGTTTATCTTACGAAAATCATAAAAATACTTTGCATGCTGCTACACCCAAAAATTGCAATTTTAACTTTCAATATTCACTTTATTCATCATGTGTATAGCATTACCAGGTCATTAAACTACATCAATTTTCAACCATGAATTTTGTTTTTGTATTATTATTGTTATTTTTGTGAGATTTTTTTTGTCTTCTTTCTCTCCAGCTTTGTAGTTTTGCGCATTTGCTCTTTACACACGATTTCACTCACAACTACAACGATACACACACACACACAACAACGGCAGTGAGGATGCCGGCGTTGCCAGACAGTGCAACTGCTGCCGTTGCTGTTGCTGGTGTAAATTTAACCTGCAAAACAACGCGGCATTCTAAAAATGATTCTTTCTAATTTAATGAAAGCAGTTGTTTACTAAAAACGTATGTAATATTCATTAATGAACCACAAATATACTCATTTAGCAGAGTCGACTTTTGGTTAATTTAACGATATAAGAAAAGAAAGAATTGGCTAATGACCTTTGATTTGTGTTGAGTAGACAGCATTTTTACACAAATACATAGATATGTAGATATGTATTTATGTATATATGTGTGCACACACATGTGCTAAATCCACAAAAGGCCAGACAAAGAGATATTCACACACACACACACGACCCTACGCAGCAGCTGCACAGCTGATTTATGTACATATACATACATATATATCCAAACAAATGTAATTCACGACAGCAGAAAAGAAAAAGGCTTAAATCAACGAGTCATACACAAATTGTTACTCGAAACGGAACAGGTTTTCATCACACACACTCAGACCAGGAGTGAGAGACGGTATGGTGAATTTCAAGCGAAAAATCTGTGAATAACTGTGCATTTTCTTCTGTTCCATTATTGATTCCTCTACATAGACGAACTTCTAGTGTACGCTACGTTAATGTACCACTGCACCTGTGTACATCGGGCCAAAGTTTCAGCGAAATAGATTCAAAAGAAAACGTTTGGCAGCACACACACTTGCATACGCACACTTGTGATCTATAAATACTAAATTCGCTTTTACACGTTGTCTCAGCAGCTGTTTTTGGCTGATAACAACAAAGTGACGAGTGATTTGCATGCGCGAATTAATTGGGTTTATCTTATCTCAAATACGATAAAACGGGCATATTTACAATAGATATCGGAAGGGTGTGTAAATACTCCAAGTTATTGGACCGATAAAATAACAAGATAGTAAATATTGCTGAACTTTTTAAATTCGTTGGAATTAATTATTGTAATCATAATACAAAGAATGTATGCATATTTGTATCCAGTTTACAGACAACTCTATCCTCTATTTTTTTATCAATAAACAACAAATTAAACAAACCTAACGAAATAACATTAATATTTGTAATTCAAAACCAATAAGAAAATCCTATACCCTTGCAAGTATTGTTTTCAAGCTCCTCCTATTGTTCATATTCGTTTTTTATATTCATTATTTCTTCCTATGAAAGTTATATGTTTGTGTTCCGATATTAATGAAATTTAGTAAGCATTACTTAGCAAAATGCAGAAAAATAACAAAAATTAACCGATAGATTTTATGGCAGCCATAAGATATATAGGTTCGAACCGGCTCGTTCCCACTTATTTACAGCGTGCACTAATAAGAAGCATATGTGCTAAGTTTTAAAAGATATTTGACAAACAGAGACTAATTTGCGTTGCAACAGACGGACATACGGACTAAGCTAGTTCGACTCTCCTGTCGGAGATATATCTTTAGGGTGCGTTGCAAACTCCTGGCCAAAATGAATATACCTCTGGTATAAATATATTCTCAGATAAAAGCCCTATTCTTAATAATTATGCTAATTGGGATATTGTGTAAATATTGAAATGATACTTGACGTGTACGAACATGTTTTTTTTTGCACATGTCTCCCCCAATTATATTAAAAAACTCAATATTAATTACTAACAAGTTATACTAACCTCTGAAACGGATTCCTCCTCCGATTCGGAAAGATCTGTAGTGACAGGCTGAGGATAGAATTCGGTATCTGTATCGGTATCCGTTGTGATGATGTTCTGCAATGCCGATGATATCGCATTCACTATGCCCACCGATGAAGATAGAGGGGAGGAGTTCGATGACGTGGATGATGAGGCTGAGCGGTTCGAGATGGCGCCAACATTTTTCAGCTTTTGCTTGAGCACAGCGACAGCTGTTGCCGCACTGGCGCTGGCACTTGAGCTTGCTGCGACGCTGGCGGCGGCAGCACTACTCGTCTGAGGGGATAATCCAAGGCCAACAGCAGCGCCCGCGTTGCTATCGGCGGCAGCGGCAGCAGCGCCCATTAGCAAAGTTGTTGCTGCGAATTTTAAATGCGCAGAATCTTTGCTGCTGCTGCCAGCAACTGTTTTTCCTCCAGCTGATGAAGCGGATAAGGCTGCGCCTTCAGTGGGCGTGGCAGCATTCTGCTGCTGCTGCATAGCTACCTGACGCTTCAATGCTGCGTATGCGGCACGAGTTTTCTTCGAACTGCTCGGCGTGGGCGCTGAGGCAACTGCGGCACGAAATTTGGCAGCAGCATCGGCAGTTGCAATGGCGGCTGCATTGGTTGCTGCTGCTGCCGCATTCATTGTTGTTTTAATGCTTGTTGTTGTTGTTGTGGTTATTAATTCACTTGTGGTTGTTGTTGTTGCTGTGGTGGCGGGCATGGGCGTGGCTGTAGGCGTCGTTGTGGTGCCAGCGGTAACAAACGCCGATGCTGGCGATTCGCTATGTGCACTTGTTGTTGTTTTACTGGCAGCCGTTTTAGACATTTTGGAGTTGGTGTTATTAGTGTTAGTGTTAGTATTGGCAGTGGCTAACGTGCTGTTACTGTTAACTTTTAACTTGACGCTGGTATTAATATTGTTGTTGTTGTTGCTGGTACTCTTCTTCGTCTTCAAGTGACTTAGCTCAGCAACAATGGCAGCAGCTGCTTCGTGCTCTGCTGCTGGCGTTGATGATGATGCTGCTGCTGCTGCTATTCCTAGTGTTGTTGTTGTTGTTGTCAAATCCTTGGCACCAACAACCGTCGCCGCATGCTTGACAATCTTCTTGTTGTTGCTGTTGCCACTGTTGTCGTTGCTATTATTATTGTTGTTGTTTGTATTTTTAATATTGTTCGCAATGAGCGCAGCCGCTATTGAGTGTCGGGCGGCTGCAATTTTCGGACCGGTGTAATTCACCTGCTTGACAACGTTGTTGTTGCTGTTATTGTTGTTGTTATTATTATTGTTGTTGTTCTTCTTTGCTGCTGTTGCTGCTGCAAGTCTTTGTGCAGTTGCATGGGTTGTTGCGCTATTAGCTTTGATTTGTGTTGTTGCTTTTGTTGTTGTTACTGCTGCTACAGGTTTTGTTGTAGCTGTGGTTGTTGTCTTTGCTTTTTTGTTTAAATACGCAGAGCGCACGTTGTTTAAATTCAAGTTCAAGTCATCGCCATCATGATTTTTCGCATCATTATTCATTTTAGTCTCGGTTGGGCTCCCTTTAATTCAACTCACGCGTGCTTCTCGTGTGCAAATATGGTTTTTTTTATCAAAGGATTAAAATTAGATAATAATAATAAATTACTTCAAATAATTTGACATTTTGGATGTTTATGCTTTTAGCCATCGAAAAAAACGCCAAACGCAAATTCCACTTAATTTTAATTCTTTTTATTATTTTTAGTTTGATTTCCCTCTTATACAAAGTGTGCTGTGTTATTATCGATTTTGGTAAGGAATTGAATTAGATTATATTATATATATAAATATATATATTTATACATATGTACATATATACATTATACATATATATATTAGTGAAAAGGCAAAATAGATGAAGAAGACACACACACATAAAAGCACTCACACAACACGCACATATACGTATATGAAACGCTCACGCAGGCGGTTTGCAACCGTGTGGCAACTCTGTGCATTCTTACACTGCTCCACCATTGCACACTCATTCGTTCGTCATTGTACATATGTACATACATATACTCGTTTTAATTTTCCGTTTTCTTAATTCACGTTTTCGTAGTAACTTTTTAATAAAAGAAAAAAAATTTTAGAAAGAAAATAATCGCACAGACAAATATATGAGAGGGCAATCATTTATTTTATATTTATTATTATTATATTATGATTTTTTGTTGGATTTGTAGAATTTTATGTAGGAAATCAATGCGCAATTGATAATTTAGTTGCTTGCATAGCGTGCTTTTTATGCTTTATATAATCATGCTATGTACACTATGTTATTGTCAGATAAATGCTGAATTTTGGACGGCTATTTTTTTTTGTATATATTAAATAGCAGCATTTTATTTATAAAACTTTTCGAGCATTTTCGACTTCGCCCCAAACGAGTGCAGGCAAAAATCACTTTACACATTTTACAGCGACCGAAACCGAACGAACATCGCGTCGAAACGAGATAACGAATAACCGCAGCCAGTTCATCAGCGGCACGACATAGCGTATGTGCAAGGGAGAAGACGCTATGGACCGAGCGAAACCACAATCACACGCACGCCAAAGTCGAAAAGCAGGCGGACGACGACGAAGGTAAATGGTAAATGAAGCAACCAAGGGAAAATTTTGCGACACCAATATTCCGATGCAATTTTACACCAATTTAACAATGCGTTGAGGCTTGCAAACATGCCCTGCGTATTCAGCACATGTTACGCAATATTTTTTTTATAGTTTCGCGTATTACCGTTGCAAATTTGTAGCAAATAAATTAATTTTCAGCAGCCTAAAATTCACTGTCTGTCATTTCTGAACCTCTACGGATCGCCATATTATTCCCGGATATTGAATTGAACCTAGGGATGAACGATAGTTTTGAACCTGTGACTTGTCACAGATATTTCCAAGTCACATGTGACTGTCGTTGTCGAATTTCAGCGGAAAAGGACACAGGATGTACAGAAAATAAATTTATTATGTTTTTAATGTTGCAACAAATCTGCATCTTTATATTCTGTTGATATATCAATAACAGTTTACAGTTACTTTTGGAGTGAATAAACCTTTCTTGTTAATAATTACATATTAATATATAGTATTGTAATATGTGTATAATAATTAATGTGAAATTGACAATACCAATGTTGAATTATTCCTATTTAATATTTCCTACTATCGTCACATTTTAAAATATCTTAAATTTCCACTGTAGCTTCATAAACCTCAACACGTTCACCTCTAGTCTGAACTAGAAAAAGTGAACCAGCTTCAATCACATATGTTACATTACGTATGGAATGCGGGTACGTTACGTGCCGCAATGTATGTTTACGTGCAAATGTAGGCCGTAAAATTTTTAATTGTTTTAACTTTTTATTATATGCTGAGGTCTTAATTAATTGAAAATGTATCCTTTTATGATTAGAGAGAAATGTTTAATGTTAGTTAAATATATTTCAACCGGAAAAAATACCGGTAAATAGTTCCGTAAACGAACTAAATGAACAACATTCCTTGACTTGGTTCGTTCTTTCGATCTACTAACTTGTTCGAACGAACTTATTCCGAGCGATTAAAAGTCCCAACGCCAACTACGTGTCCACTTCATTTTTGTAATCTCAAGAAATAAGCGAATTTTGGAAAATACATACTGTGCTCACCCGAGGAAATGCAACTGTTGCATATTCCCTAAGCGTCCTGGCCTGCTTGACGTTCTGCTGCTTCATATCGACGGTTTTCCTGGACTACACAACCGATGCAAACATAAATACCGTAAGGGTGTTGGTAAAAAATGTTCCTGACTACGGTGCATCGCGGGAGAAACATGATCTCGGCTTCCTGACATTCGATTTGGAGACAAATCTCACAGACATCTTCAACTGGAATGTGAAGCAACTGTTTATCTACTTAACGGCCGAATATAAATCACCATCCAATCAATTGAATCAAGTTGTATTGTGGGACAAGATTATTTTGCGTGGCGAAAATGCTGTACTGGATTTCAAGAGCATGAATACCAAATACTATTTTTGGGATGATGGCAAAGGTCTGAAGGATAACCGCAATGTTACCCTCTCCCTCTCATGGAACATGATTCCCAACGCCGGGCTACTGCCACCTGTGCAATCGACCGGAAAGCACACGTTCAAATTCCCGGCCGAATACTCCACATCGATATAGGTTTCATTTTAATATACCTACCATATATAAAGCCTGTATATTTTAATGTACTTGTACTAAAAAACATTTTTCTTTATGTTAGAAGGGATCGTTTATAATTATTATGGATGTGTGTAATTGTCAATTGCCTATAAATTAATACAAGAAATCTGAGAGACGAACTTGATACGAGACATTTTAAAAGTTTACATAAATTCATAGCCGCCATCGTCGAAATTACGATTGCCGACCATTGGTCCGCCGGCGCCCATCTGATTGGGCTGCCCGCCCATTTGGGGTCGAAACTGATTGCCGGGTGTCTGATGCTGCAACAGTTGCCGCAGTCCTGGATTGTTGTTGCCCAGCATGGGACGAACCATGCGTTGTTGTTGTTGCTGCAGCGGCACCTGCTGCTGTTGCTGTAATTGTTGCTGTATATTGGGATTGGGTCCACCGGGTCCACCCACCCCATGTGGAATGCGCTGTTGTTGCATCATGTTCTGCATTTGCAATTACGGCTGCATTGTCGGCATGCCACCGCCTCCACCATTGCCACCAGGACCACCGCTCATATGTACATTGACTTGGCCATATTGATTGTAATGCGGCTGCTGTTGCTGCAGGGAATTGTCCTGCAACATTTGTTGCTGTTGCTGTTGCAGTTCCATGGACGACTTGCCCTGCTGCTGTTGCTGTTGTAGCATTTGTTGCATCTGCTGCTGTGGCGGCATCTGTTGCTGTTGCTGCTGCTGTTGTTGTTGTTGCTGCTGTTGTTGCATGTTGCCATGTGATTGCTTCTGTTGTATTACCTTGCGCAAACGTTCCACAAACATTGTCTGATTGTTCGGTATAAATCCAAGGAATGCACTACGATCGGGCGTATATAGCAAGATGAGTACCTTGATGTCGCAGGCCGGAGTATTGGCCAGCGCTGAGAAGTGCACGCAACCCGCAAAACCGGAAGTCATAATTTTGGCCAACGAATCAAGCGCCTCCCCCGGCGTCGGACGGAAGACAACCATTTTGGAATCCTTTAGAAACTGTCTGCCAATGTTACCGACCAGATGCTTGGGCATCAGTTGCATCACCAGCTTGGGTGGCCAGTTGTCTGCCTTGATTTCGGGCTCACCCTCTTCGATGTTAGTGCAGACAGTGCACTGCAGTGAGTGCGTCATCTGCTGATCATTCTCGGCCTTTTCAGACCATTCCAACACACCAGTCCAGATCTTTTCCCGCAACGAGGCTTGTTCCTGTGGTTGCTGCTGCTGTGGTCCTGCCTGTTGCTGGAGTGCAGGCACATTGCCAGCACTGGAGACAGCTGGCATCATGTTTGCATTTGCATTAGGATTAACCTGTTGTTGCTGCTGCGGATGTTGCTGTTGATGTTGTTGCTGTTGTTGTTGTTGCTGCTGCTGTGCCAGCTGTTGTTGCAGTTGATTGAACTGCTGATGGTTGAGCATTTGCAGCCGTTGTTGCTGCTGTTTTTGCTTCTGTTGTATTACCTTGCGCAAACGTTCCACAAACATTGTCTGATTGTTCGGTATAAATCCAAGGAATGCACTACGATCGGGCGTATATAGCAAGATGAGTACCTTGATGTCGCAGGCCGGAGTATTGGCCAGCGCTGAGAAGTGCACGCAACCCACAAAACCGGAAATCATAATTTTGGCCAACGAATCAAGCGCCTCCCCCGGCGTCGGACGGAAGACAACCATTTTGGAATCCTTTAGAAACTGTCTGCCAATGTTACCGACCAGATGCTTGGGCATCAGTTGCATCACCAGCTTGGGTGGCCAGTTGTCTGCCTTGATTTCGGGCTCACCCTCTTCGATGTTAGTGCAGACAGTGCACTGCAGTGAGTGCGTCATCTGCTGATCATTCTTGGCCTTTTCAGACCATTCCAACACACCAGTCCAGATCTTTTCCCGCAACGAGGCTTGTTCCTGTGGTTGCTGCTGCTGTGGTCCTGCCTGTTGCTGGAGTGCAGGCACATTGCCAGCACTGGAGACAGCTGGCATCATGTTTGCATTTGCATTAGGATTAACCTGTTGTTGCTGCTGCGGATGTTTCTGTTGATGTTGTTGCTGTTGTTGTTGTTGCTGCTGCTGTGCCAGCTGTTGTTGCAGTTGATTGAACTGCTGTTGGTTGAGCATTTGCAGCCGTTATTGCTGCTGCAATTGCTGAGCGCAGACAAAATTCACTTTACACATTTTACAGCGACCGAAACCGAACGAACATCGCGTCGAAACGAGATAACGAATAGCCGCAGCCAGTTCATCAGCGGCACGACATACCGTATGTGCAAGGGAGAAGACGCTATGGACCGAGCGAAACCACAATCACACGCACGCCAAAGTCGAAAAGCAGGCGGACGACGACGAAGGTAAATGGTAAATGAAGCAACCAAGGGAAAATTGTGCGACACTAATATTCCGATGCAATTTTACACCAATTTAACAATGCGTTGAGGCTTGCAAACATGCCCTGCGTAATCAGCACATGTTACGCAATATTTTTTTTATAGTTTGGCTTATTACCGTTGCAAATTTGTAGCAAATAAATTAATTTTTGAGCAGCCTAAAATTCACTGTCTGTCATTTCTGAACCTCTACGGATCGCCATATTATTCCCGGATATTGAATTGAACCCAGAGATGAACGATAGTTTTGAACCTGTGACTTGTCACAGATATTTCCAAGTCACATGTGACTGTCGTTGTTGAATTTCAGCAGAAAAGGACACAGGATGTACAGAAAATAAATTTATTATGTTTTTAATGTTGCAACAAATCTGCATCTTTATATTCTGTTGATATATCAATAACAGTTTACAGTTACTTTTGGAGTAAATAATCCTTTCTTGTTAATAATTACATATTAATATATAGTATTGTAATAATAATAATTAATGTGAAATTGACAATACCAATGTTGAATTATTCCTATTTAATATTTCCTACTATCGTCACATTTTAAAATATGTTAAATTTCTACTGTAGCTTCAGAAAACCTCAACACGTTCACCTCTAGACTGAACAAGAAAAAGTGAACCAGCTTCAATCACATATGTTACATTACGTATGGAATGCGGGTACGTTACGTGCCGCAATGTATGTTTACGTGCAAATGTAGGCCGTAAAATTTTTAATTGTTTTAACTTTTTATTATATGCTGAGGTCTTAATTAATTTAAAATGTATCCTTTTATGATTAGAGAGAAATGTTTAATGTTAGTTAAATATATTTCAACCGGAAAAAATACCGGTAAATAGTTCCGTAAACGAACTAAATGAACAACATTCCTTGACTTGGTTCGTTCTTTCGATCTACTAACTTGTTCGAACGAACTTATTCCGAGCGATTAAAAGTCCCAACGCCAACTACGTGTCCACTTTATTTTTGTAATCTCAAGAAATAAGCAAATTTTGGAAAATGCATACTGTGCTCACCCGTGGAAATGCAACTGTTGCATATTCCCTAAGCGTCCTGGCCTGCTTGACGTTCTGCTGCTTCATATCGACGGTTTTCCTGGACTACACAACCGATGCAAATATAAATACCGTAAGGGTGTTGGTAAAAAATGTTCCTGACTACGGTGCATCGCGGGAGAAACATGATCTCGGCTTCCTGACATTCGATTTGGAGACAAATCTCACAGACATCTTCAACTGGAATGTGAAGCAACTGTTTATCTACTTAACGGCCGAATATAAATCACCATCCAATCAATTGAATCAAGTTGTATTGTGGGACAAGATTATTTTGCGTGGCGAAAATGCTGTACTGGATTTCAAGAGCATGAATACGAAATACTATTTTTGGGATGATGGCAACGGTCTGAAGGATAACCGCAATGTAACCCTCTCCCTCTCATGGAACATCATTCCCAACGCCGGGCTACTGCCATCTGTGCAATCGACCGGAAAGCACACGTTCAAATTCCCGGCCGAATACTCCACATCGATATAGGTTTCATTTTAATATACCTACCATTTATAAAGCCTGTATATTTTAATGTACTTGTACTAAAAAACATTTTTCTTTATGTTAGACTAGCTGAGAACAATTGCAGGAGTAACAACAAACCAAAATTTCATGGAGTAATTTAATAAAAGAAAGATCTGAAATTCAGTCCCTAAATACAAAGTAGAAGGGATCGTTTATAATTATTATGGATGTGTGTAATTGTCAATTGCCTATAAATTAATACAAGAAATCTGAGAGACGAACTTGATACGAGACATTTTAAAAGTTTACATAAATTCATAGCCGCCATCGTCGAAATTACGATTGCCGACCATTGGTCCGCCGGCGCCCATCTGATTGGGCTGCCCGCCCATTTGGGGTCGAAACTGATTGCCGGGTGTCTGATGCTGCAACAGTTGCCGCAGTCCTGGATTGTTGTTGCCCAGCATGGGACGAACCATGCGTTGTTGTTGTTGCTGCAGCGGCACCTGCTGCTGTTGCTGTAATTGTTGCTGTAGATTGGGATTGGGTCCACCGGGTCCACCCACCCCATGTGGCATGCGTTGTTGTTGCATCATGTTCTGCATTTGCAATTGCGGCTGCATTGTCGGCATGCCACCGCCTCCACCATTGCCACCAGGACCACCGCTCATATGTACATTGACTTGGCCATATTGATTGTAATGCGGCTGCTGTTGCTGCTGGGAATTGTCCTGCAACATTTGTTGCTGTTGCTGTTGCAGTTCCATGGGCGACTTGCCCTGCTGCTGTTGCTGTTGTAGCATTTGTTGCATCTGCTGCTGTGGCGGCATCTGTTGCTGTTGCTGCTGCTGTTGTTGTTGTTGCTGCTGTTGTTGCATGTTGCCATGTGATTGCTTCTGTTGTATTACCTTGCGCAAACGTTCCACAAACATTGTCTGATTGTTCGGTATAAATCCAAGGAATGCACTACGATCGGGCGTATATAGCAAGATGAGTACCTTGATGTCGCAGGCCGGAGTATTGGCCAGCGCTGAGAAGTGCACGCAACCCGCAAAACCGGAAGTCATCATTTTGGCCAACGAATCAAGCGCCTCCCCCGGCGTCGGACGGAAGACAACCATTTTGGAATCCTTTAGAAACTGTCCGCCAATGTTACCGACCAGATGCTTGGGCATCAGTTGCATCAGCAGCTTGGGTGGCCAGTTGTCTGCCTTGATTTCGGGCTCACCCTCTTTGATGTTTGTGCAGACAGTGCACTGCAGTGAGTGCGTAATCTTCTGCTGATCATTCTTGGCCTTCTCAGACCATTCCAACACACCAGTCCAGATCTTTTCCCGCAACGAGGCTTGTTCCTGTGGTTGCTGTTGTTGTTGCTGCTGCTGTGGATTGGCTTGTTGTTGCTGCTGCTGCTGCTGTGGTCCTGCCTGTTGCTGGAGTGCAGGCACATTGCCAGCACTGGAGACAGCTGGCATCATGTTTGCATTTGCATTAGGATTAACCTGTTGTTGCTGCTGCGGATGTTGCTGTTGTTGTTGCTGTTGTTGCTGCTGCTGTGCCAGCTGTTGTTGCAGTTGATTGAACTGCTGATGGTTGAGCATTTGCAGCCGTTGTTGCTGCTGTTGTTGCTGCTGCAATTGCTGTTGCTGCTGTTGTTGTTGTTGCTGCTGCTGTTGTTGCTGCTGCAGGGAGTTGACGGTTTGATTGGGCGGCGCATTGATGCGAGAAATCAGCGCCGAATTCGGATTGGGATTCTGTTGCAGCGGCATATTGTTACCACCAGCGCCCATGAAGGCTGGACGTTGGCCAGGCTGATTCGGATACATCCAGCGATTCTGGCCGGGACCAACATTCTGCTGGAAGTTCGCATTCTGCATTTGATTGGGCACAAATTGATTCTGCTGTTGCTGCTGCTGTTGTTGCTGCTGTTGTTGTTGCTGCTGCTGTTGCAACAACTGTTGCTGTTGTTGTGCATTCAACATACTCGCCTGCCCGCCAGCAATTGGCTGCTGCTGTTGCTGCGGCATGTTGTTCATGTTCATGACCTGCTGTTGTTGCTGTGTTGGGCCACCCTGCTGCTGCTGTACTGCCGTTGTATCCATGGGTATACCCTGACCCTGGCCAGCCTGTTGTCCATTTTGATTATTGTTCAGTCCCTGCACGGCTGCTGCCTGAGTTGGGGCACCCATTGGATGTTGTCCGCCAGCCGCTGCATTATTGACAGCCATGCTATTCGGACTTGGTGCACGTTCCTTGAGGCTGTAACCCTTGAGAAGCACCAGATGGCGTATGTTTTTTGCATAATTCTTGGTCGTGATGGGCTGATCGCCGTCAGCTTTCATGTACAGCTTAAAGAGCACCGGCATCTTACGTGGTGCAATGATGGAGAGATTTATTTTGCGTTCATTAAAGAGAGCCGCCAACTGCTCGCAAGATTTGCCTTTGTATTTCCAGGACTCGTTCACAGACATCTGGTACGGCGGACTATTGCAGATCAGGATGCAGTGACGCTGCAAATTGGTCTGTTCCATCATGTGACGCTGTTCGTTCATTTCATCGAAGCAGCCGTGAGCAGCAGCAAATCCCTCGGCCAAATGTCCATGTGATTCCATTCCTCCACCGACCAGGGGCAAGCGTTCAATCGTCTCGATTACCTTCTGGGGCTGTACAAAGGGTCCGTAGGTGGCGCAAACAGGCTCCAGCAGATTAGCCGCAGTGTTGTATGTAACAATGCCATATAGGGTAGCATAGCGTTCGGCAATGAGGAACTCTCGCTCATCAATCGAACCTTGTGTGAAGTGCTCCAAGGTGGGCAGAATGTAGTTGGTCTTCAACTCGTTTATATATGCTCCATTGATTGCACTGTTCTCGATTACAAATACCACATCGGCCAATGTCAGCTGATCCACCTCCATGTTGAGCACACACGACTGAAAAGCGGCTTTCAGGTGGGGATTAACAACAATGCACACAGTTAATTTGGCTTTGCCTGGCTTCTGGGTCCATATCGAAACTTATACTGAGAGTTATCGATAACCAAAAAAAATTACAAGTGATGGAACTATTAGAGAAAAGCAAACCATAAACGATATTCAACATCGGTTGCGATGTTTCTGCTTGCACCTTGGAATTGTATTTCTATTTTATGTTATGTAATTATCTCTAATTTAAGAATAACATTTTTTAAAACACTTCAAAAACTGTTTGCAGTATAATTTATACATAAATACTTTATATTATATATTAAATCAATAATCGATATGTTAGCCGCATTGATGATATCGATACTAGTTTTGTCACTTTTCTGCTCATCTCTCTTTCGCGTTTATGTTTGTCAAAACAAAAAAATTATAAATTACTACAATTTCGTATAATTAGCAGCTAATTAATGTTCAAATACCACAAGATGCAATGCAAATAAACCCTTCTCTGCGTTTCTGTGTTTGTGTTCGTGCGTGTGTGTGTGTCTACATGTCAATAAATTTGTCGCGTGAACAGTGTAAAGAGAAAAAAAATGGACATGTTCATGACATGTTGTGTGGACCAATACTAAAGGTCTCGAAACAAATATCCAGCTAAAAGCAAAGCAGTTAATCGTGTGCAACAATGTTGCAATATAAAAACGCAGCCAATGCCACTGTTGCAAATGTGGTCAACCACAATAACAATAACAATGCCCAAGCGGCAAGTACCACACCCGTCGCCCCCGCTAAAGCAACGGCCACTGCTGTTGCTGCTGCTGGCACTGCAGCAGGGCAGACAGTCAATGGTACAAGTGCTACACCCGTTCCTAATGCCGCGCCACAAATGCAACAGATAATCAATATACACCCAATGCCATCACAGTTTGGTGGTGCTACCACAGTCGCTGGCATGCCCCAGAACATGTTTCAAATTGTGCAGCCCATGGCAATGCAAACGGTCAACATCGATGGTCAGGAGGCAATCTTTATACCCAATCTGAATGCTCAACTGGCGACGGCGCAGCCGGTGAACATAAATGGTCAGCAGGCGTTTATTACGCCCAATGGGCAGATTGTACGTGCCCCGCAGGCGGCGCCAGAACAGACGCAAGCTCAAACGCAACTCTTCACGATACCCGGCACCAATATACAAATCCCACTGGCCAACATTGTGCAGCAGGCGCAGCCACAACAGCAACAGCAGCAGCAGTTGCAATCTCAGCAGTCTACAGCGCAGCAGCAGCAGCAGCAGCAACAACAACAACAGGTCCAACAACAGCAACAAGTGCAACAGCAGCAGCAACAACAACAGCAGCAGCCGAACGTGTCGGCTGGACAAACCATCACCATTCCGGGTACCAATATACAGATTCCCGCCTCGATGGCTGCGGCAAACGGCTTGCTGGGTATCACCAATCTGCTGGGTGCAGCGCCAGCAGCGACTACAATAAAATTAGAGAATGGACAAACATTGCAGAATATTCAGCTGCGTGCAGCACCCGCACCCGGCACAGCTGCCCCACAGTTGCTGCAGTTCCCACAGCCGGCACCGGCGGCGCCAACGTTGCAGCAAACTGTTGCAGTTCAAATACCCGTGCAAACCGCCAACGGACAGACCATCTACCAGACTGTACATGTGCCAGTGCAGGCTGCAGCCGCGGCAGCAACATCAGTGCCCCCATCGCTTTCGAATCTGACGCAGTCGATCCAAGCGATGCCAGCCTCCATGCAACAGGCGGCAGCACAAATGCAGATCATACCACAGTTTGCGCAAATTGCACAGATCGTCACGCCCAATGGGCAAATACAACAGGTAAGGGCAACTTGATGTCTTGGCTAGGCTAACAACCTGATGTGGCCTATTAGTGTGGCTTATTAACCTCATTTCTCCCATTCCCACAGGTCCAACTGGCTCCATTGAATGCACTCAACTATTCGCAGCTGCCGCCGAATGCGAATATTATCCACATTCAGAATCCACAGCAGCAACAGCAGCAGTTCTTGCAGCCACAGACGCAGCTACAGCAACAGCAAGTGCAACAACTGCAACAACAGCAGCAGCAGCAACAGCAGCAGCAGCAACAACAACAGCAGCAGCAACAACAGCATCAACAACAGCAGCAGCAGCAACAGGCGGCCGCAGCAGCAGCGGCGGCAGCTGTGCAACAGCAACATCAACAACAACAGCAACAGCTGATCAATGCAATCAACGAGGCAGGCGGGCAATTGCCAGCAAATCAACCGATAACCATAACCAATGCACAGGGGCAACAGTTGACTGTGATACCAGCCCAACAGCTACAGCAGTTGCAACAGTTTAGGGCCAATCAAAATGCTGCTGCTGCTGCTGCAGCAATGCAACAATTGCAGTCGACGAATCTACAAGCGTTGCCCATACAGAATATTCCGGGATTGGGTCAGGTGCAGATCATTCAGGCGAATCAATTGCCTGCTAATATGGCAGCCAATTTCCAGCAGGTGCTCACCCAGTTGCCAATGCCGACAATGCAGGCAGCACCAACAGCAGCAGCAGCAGCAGGAGCAACAACAAATCCAGCAGTTACAACCGCAGCAACAGCACAAAACACGAGCACGAGCAACATCAGCATTACACCGATTACCATGATGCCCAAGCAGGAGCCACAGAGTCCCACGCAGCTGATAACAAACATTAAGCAGGAGCCACCAGACACCTGTGTGTCCAATACGAATTCTCCCGCCAACAACAGCAACAACACTTCTGTGCCAACGACGCCAACAGCAACAGGAACAGGAACAACAACAACGCTACAGCTGCCAGCACAGCAGCAACAGATCAAGTTCATCATGCCACAGTCCCCACAGCAGCAGCAACAACAACAGCAACAACTGCAACATCAGCAGTTGCTGGGCGATGGCAACAGTCTGCCCACAGTGACCATACCAGCCTCCATACAGATAACAGCCTTGCCACCACCTCCGCTGCAGCCAACAGGCGGCGTTGCACGCAGCACACAACAGAAACAACAGCAGCAGCAACAGAATAGCAGCAGCAGCAGCACACAGATCACCATGAGCAGCGGTGGTCAAATGGTGGCAGTAACAACGCCAGCGCGCATCAAACAGATGAAGCAGTCGGCGGCACAGTCGACCAACGTTAATGTGAACATTAATGTGGGCGAAAATGTTATGCCTGTGCCGGAGATAAAGCCACGTCTGAAGCGTGTCGCCTGCACATGCCCCAATTGCACGGATGGGGAGAAGCATTCAGATCGGAAGCGTCAGCACATCTGTCACATTGCAGGCTGCAACAAGGTGTATGGGAAGACATCGCATCTGCGTGCTCATTTGCGCTGGCATACGGGCGAGCGTCCCTTTGTTTGCTCATGGGTATTTTGTGGCAAGCGATTCACTCGTTCCGATGAGCTGCAGCGTCATCGACGCACACACACCGGCGAGAAGCGTTTCCAGTGCCGCGAGTGCAACAAGAAGTTCATGCGTAGCGATCATTTGTCGAAGCACATCAAAACGCACTTTAAGACGCGCTCTGGCATCGATCTGATCGAGCTGAATATCAAGCAGGAGCAGAAGATGAATGCACCTAAGAGTATAAACACCATGAGCGGCATTGTAACTATTGAGATCCCCGCCAGCGGTGTAGCCAATGCCAACGGGGGCAGCGGTGCTTCGAGTGTGGCGGCAACAGTTGCGGGCTCAACTGTTACGGCAGCGCCAGGTGGTGCCACAATTGTGCAGCTGCCGACGTTAAGTGGAGATGATATCGACAGTTTTGGGGAGGATGATGAACTTGAAGAGGATGAGGAAATGACCGAAGAGGATGATGAGGAACTCACGGAAGAGGATGAGGAGGAGGACGAGGAGGATAGCGGCGATGAGGAGAAAATGACCATCTCTGTCAGCGAGCTGGGCGATAACTCATCCAACTAGCATTCGGAATCACTGTTCATGGAACAGTTCATCTTTGATCATTTTCCATAGCCACAGCATGCCCCGGATGCGGAAGCGGGGCCGGTGAATGACTTTCTTCAACCTGTACAGATGATGATATCCCCGCAGATTCTCTATTCCCTGACCTCGTAAAGAGTGCTACGTGTATTAGGCTAAGATACCATGTAAATCATTGTATATAGTTCGCATATAAAAAATAGGTTATCCTTCGGCACGCCGAAGTACACCCCGATACCCCCAACTATCTGAGAACCGATGATCTTTCGGTTTATTCAGTTTTTAATCAATTTTAGGACTAATACAAAACATATTCAAGAAATTTTTTAAGTGTGTACAAAATATTGCATCCCTAATTTATCATAATTGTTCAAATTATACTATATATATTTGATAGAAACCCAGTTTGGCATGAAGATTAACAACTTATCTGTACATTATATTGTAGCATAAGTTTTACAAACTTTTATTTGGTAACCAAAAGAAAAAGAAAAGAATATATAAGCTAAAATATGCGCGATTTTAACTAGAATAGAAGCATTACTGAGAAAAATATGACGTTTTACGGAAATTTTTATACTCAAAACGCACAAGCACAACGGATTGTAATATATAGAAAACATGAATATATATACTTTATTCGAGAGAATGTTTGATAAATTGGTAATTGAAATCATAAATAAATTCTTTATACATTTTCGATGTTCAACAAAGTTATTTTCTCTTATAATACAAATAGAAGATATAGAAGATAATACCAAATCAACCTACAATAATTCTTCGCTGCACTGTGATTGGGTCGATGTAGCTGGCACTTGGGTGTTGAAAACACTGTAATCCTCTGTGGTCGACTGACTCTGAGACGATTCGATATCTGTTGTGCCCAAAGTCATGGATTGACTGTTTAACTGCACAGCCACCTCCATCCAATCTATGTTGGCTGAAGTATTCGCGGTAGCTATGTTTCCGTCTTTGGCAGCTATATCGAGGTAAACGATCTTTCCTCTTTCAGGCATTTCACGCTCACTTAAGAGCTTTCCAATTGAAGAGGATCGAGTTTCTTTCCCTTGCGTCTCCCCAGACGAAGGTGATCGCGTAGCTTTCATTCCTTCTTTGGGAGCTATATCGAGGTGAACAATCTTTCCTCCTTCAGGCATTTGAGGCTCACTTAAGAGCTCTCCAATTGAAGAGGATCGCGTTTCTTTCCCGGGCGTCTCCCCAGTCAAAGGTGATTGCGTTTCTGTGTCCTGCGTAATTTCAAATATAAGTGCTTCTATCTCTTCTTCTTCGTTTTTTTTTTGAGCATTAGGAACTTGTGCTGGTGGCAACAATTGATGACCGTTGGTGCCACTGCTGCTGCTCTCCAATATCCGTGATTGGGATGATTCGCAGCGCCAGCGATCTAATCGAAAATTATTCTCCTTTTTCAGTTGACATTGCCGTATATGATTATCTTTGGCGATTTCTTCCGGCGTATATGGCGCAACCATCCTGCCTACGGCTTTCTTTAACAAGGCATTGATCGTGCGCTCAGATCGGTTGGCCAGACGTCCTGCTTTCTCAAATCGGATTTTAGCATCATGAACGCAATTGTACAGCGTCATATCTACACGGACTTTAGTACGCAAACAGAGCTGTTTAACATCAGAAGGGCTATATTTACGGTTTAAATCATCGACAGTAATTTTCTGTAATGCGATGATTTCTTAATAAGGCGCCAACTTTCTGAGAATGGAAGTACTCACGTGAGATTCATAATATTTCCGCAATAATTCCTTGCCAGTCTCATCCATATTCTCTCCTATCTTCATGAATTCGATCTCTTCAAGTTTCTGATGTTTTATCAGGTCTTCAGATAAACATCGAGACATGATAAATAACAAAATCTATCAACAATTTGGATTAAATTTACACAGCTTTTTTTTCGTTTTAAGTGTGACCACACACATTGAAGGACAAAATATGGAAACTAGTCTTAAAATACTTCATTTAACGTAAGAAGTATTTGCTGACGTAAGCTCATACGTGCAGGGAATTGTTATTGGGGAAGTTCTTTATAAAATACTACCAGTGTTATTCCAAAAATCATTAACGCTATTTTATTATAACCAATGTATTTATTACAATGAATTATAATAAAATTATAAGGAACAATACCGGAACATACCGAGCAACCAGCCGTTATATATGACTTATTGACGGGTATTTTAAAAACATATACTTCAAATTTATTTTCTTCAACTGCGGATTTATGATTATAATTTGTTATTATAAATTAATAAATGTTGTGTTAAATTTTTACAGGATCACCGATAAAAGTAATTTAAGTGGGACCATATTCATTGCGTCTGATCAAAAGCAAGTATGTAAATTCCAGAATTACGCGTTTTTTGCCAATTTCGCCCGCTGTGGGCACACCGTGAAGAAGAGCGTGTGCAAGAGGAATGCGAAAAAAGAAAAGTTTGTCGGAGTAAAGCCACGAATAAAACGCAAATTACTTTCAGCAAACCAAGTAAAAACAAATTCAAACAATATCAATCAAAAAGTGGCTGAAAAAGCAAAAAGTACGAAATAACAACGTGTTTGTATGTGTATTTCTATGTGCATGTTGGCATTTGGCCGTAATTGTGTGTCTGTTTTGAGTGTTCCTACGCGCTTGTTTTGTTTTGGTTAAACCACTTCTACTTTGTTGTAAATTACAATTATGTTCTCAATAGGAAAGATTAAAAAAAATGTATTTGAATTATGAATCAAATTGGTTTGAAAATTTATTAAATGTAAAGCATATTTATACCCAATTTTTCCCTATTTCCAATCTGTATTCTCTGGACAATAAAGTGGCAACTCCACACCAACATGTATACAAAAACAAGGAACTACTATGAAAACGAATCGCGCAATAAATAAATGGAAGGAAAACGCGCAAAAAAGAAAAGGCGACCCAAAACGAGAAAGGGAAAAGTTTATTTCCTCGCTTTGGTACAAAATTTCAAGTAACGCGTATTTCTCTCAAGAACCGCAATTGTCTAAACACTATTATAAACAATAGAAATAACATAATAATTAATCAAAATTGCATGGTAATTTAAAGAGAACGCGTGAGTGAAGAGGCAGCAAGGAATCAACAGAACTCAGAGCTAAGAACTGATAAAAATACGTACATTAATTAACATAGGTAAATCGTACCGGGAGGGGGTTTTCATACAGCTCCGCCCTCAGCTCCACACTTCCACTTCCTGCAGCTGCTGCTGAACTTAAATGTGATGCCCACACAACATACATACAAACATATACTATACATATACATACATATAACTGTGGTGTAAATTCTCGACGCGAAGCTGAGCCGCTTGAGCCTTGCTATACAATTTGCATTAATATCGTATTGTATATTTATCTCCCCCTTCGCACTACAAGTGTTTGCCCAGCATATTTTAATTGTTTCATTGTTTTTCTTCCCCCCCTCATGGCTATCACATAAGTGCATACACGCATGCACATTTACATCTTTTCGGTTGAGAGGGTGTGTATGTGTGTCTGTGAATACCTATGCGCCTATACATTATATGAATTTTGCGCGCGCTTTGAAACAATTATGGTTTGCATATTTAGAAGTAATATATAATTTAGCAAGAATGTTTGTGTATTTGTTAATTTTTTGTTATTACTAATACAAATAATAATTCAATCACTTTGTTAATATTTTGCAGAGACGCTTAAATCATCAGGCGGTTATTATGAAAGGTTATGATTTGTTTCAACAACTTCCCACAACATCCATAAAAAAATTTAATAAAAAAAATCAAATGAATATTTGTGTACATTATCATACATGGATATATGTACTTAACTTTTGTTGCCGTTGCCATTGCCTAAGCCGGGTTTTGTCTCCTAACATGAGCCCTAACTTTGCTAAACAACAACAAAAACAACAACAGCCTATTCCATTTCCCCAATCCCACAAAAAAAAGAACACTCTCCTACATAGAATTAATAGAATTCTCAACATTATATATTCCCCGCACCAACAGGCAATTACTATAAAATGTCTCGTAACAAAGACAAATATGATAGTACGAATAGAAGACAGCAGATATTTCTATCTGCCGAAGATATTGCCGCTGGCAAGAAAACAAACTGGAGCGGTCTTGAGATCACGGGTAAGTAGTATATAAAAACATCTTGGGAAAGAACAAATCCATAACTCACCATAACTCCCCACACTTGTTGCAGGCTGTGTGAGGAACATTAGCCCCTCACTATGGGAGTTTGAGCATCTGACCGCATTATATCTGAACGACAACCAGCTTTTGCGGCTTCCTGCGGACGTGGGAATGTTAGTTAGCCTGCGAACGCTCGATCTGTCTAGCAACAAGTTACGCAGTCTGCCTGCAGAAATTGGGGAACTCATACAGCTGAGGTGGGTAGAGATTTCCCAACAACAACTACAACTGATTGTTCATCAATAGCTGCCTGATGCATCATTATACTTTTGCAGATGGTATATTAATTTTGTTCAGAAACAGAATTTTCAACAGATGAGTTGAATTAGCCATGTCTGTATGTCCGTCAGTTCATCTGACCGAACTAGTCACTCAGTTTTAGAGTTATCTTGAGGAACGGAACCATAAATCGATATATCTTGCATACAACCGATTTTCCAAGATATTGCCAGATTTTCTGCATAAGACTTTGTTTTATATAAATATTATGCGTTGAATTTTCAAAATCAAAATCTGACAACATAACATATAGCTGCTATAGGAACAATCGACCAAAATTATGGTTTTTGTAAAACTGCCAAAACTGTTTATTAAAATAACTTAACTTTGTAGTGCCAATTAAAGTAAGACAGTTATACCCTTTTTATTATTTTAAAGTCGGACAACTATATACTATAGTTTTAATACTGATAATCAGATAAAATTAAGATTTACATAAACATGTTATGTAACATATGTTGATGAATACATACAAGTTTATTCAATTGTCTACCATTACATCTAATTAGTATATGAACGATCGAAGTATATAAGAACCTATAAGTGTATAAGAATTTCGGCATGCCGAAGTTATCCTTCCTTCTGGTTTAATTTATTTTCAACAATAATGATTATTTATTGTACACAGGGAGCTGCTGTTGAACAATAACTTTCTGCGAGTGCTGCCATATGAAATCGGCAAGCTCTTCCATCTGGTCATACTCGGTCTGATGGGCAATCCGCTGCAAAAGGAGTTTATGAACATCTACAATGAGCCAAATGGTACACCAAAACTGCTCACCTACATGCTGGACAACTTGTCATGTGAGTAACAGATTGTCACTATATATCAATGCGTATGCCTGTGTGTAAGACAGCTCCTGTTTGCGTGTGTAAGTGTGTGTGGGTAAAAAGGAAAGCTTGAAACAGGCGCGCATGAAAAGAGAAAGTTCTCCGTCGTAAATGTCTCTAAAATACCCTGTAACCATTGAGCAATTGTTTAATAGGAGGGCATACTCTAACTAAAATAGTTAACTAAAAGGAAACAATTATTGAAAGGGTTGAGTATTAAGACTATTGATCAGCAATTAATTAACACTTAACTGAACAACCGTTAAAATTGTTTGCTGGGTATTGCCCGGGGGGTGACGATAGGTTGCATTTTTCACTTGTTCGACACGTTTTCGATTCGATCAGGATACCAGTGACTAACCGGTTTATCGATACCCATTTGGGCAATTAAAGTTCAACACTCATGGTATTTTTTTTATAAGAGTATTTTCCAATTTTGATGTTGTTGGCAATACCATAACATAATGCAAACATCAATTATAATTTAATTGAATGCAAGCGCCAAAATTACATATATAAATGCAGACATGCACACACATACATACAAACAAATGCAGTGAGAATAACAATAACAACGTACACTGCACGACCTCGACATGTAAAGCTGCTGGACGTTGGCCCGAAGCTATCGCAGTCGTAGCTTTAAAGAGAGCCCAAGCTTAATCGAGAGCAAGAGAGAGAGAGAGAGACGGTGAACGTGAGAGTAGTCTTGAGAGAGCATGGCATGAGAGCGCGAAAAGACGTCAGAGTGTATATGTATTTGTGTGTATGTGTACTGGCATAACGGGGGCTTCCACTGCGTGTTTACTGTTAGCCGGCAGAGACAGCGCAGCTCAAATGAAATTGAATTTGCTGTGTGGCATCAGTCAGTCTGCCACAAGCTTGGCTCGCGAGCGGACGCTTTTGATCTGCAGCTAACGACGAGACGCTGTTGAAGGCGAAACAAGTTTGAGAAGCTTCGTAACGCGACGACTCTGTCTCTGACTTCGTCTTGTTTCGTTTTGCCGCGACTGCGACTGCGCAAAGTGTTTCGTAATTTCGGCAGCACAAACAACAACAACTGCTGAGGCAGGCAATCGTTGTGCCAGTTTTCCAGACGCTTTTCATTTCATACGAAAATTTCGTTGCTGCACTGCTTCACTGTCTGTGTGTGTGTGTGTGTGAATTGTTTTGAAATGGCCGCCACATGCCACATACGGCACATGGATTAAGAGTGTGTGTTGAAATTGCAAATGCGGCCAAGTGATGTGCGAAACGCACGGCAAGTTTGGACTAGAAACAAAAGAGACGCTGCTACCACCAACACCACGTGAGATACGAGCTACGAGGTGTCATTGTCGCCCTCATCAGCATCAGCAGGATTATGAGATCGCATGTGGCAGTTTATCGTGCGCCGCCAGATGCCAATGCAAATGCCGCTTGCCAGTTCGCTAGATATGCTGTACACGCGCCTCCTCCACATCCATCAATCCCGCAACAGCAACATCATCATCAACAACAACAACAACAGCAGCATCAACTCTGGAGGAACAGTGCTGCACCAGCTGGTGCCACTGCCTGCTATAATTTGCAGGCGCAACTGCATGGCTTGCCCTATCAGCAGCTCCAGCTGGTCAATCAGCAGAGAATCAACGAGTGCGCAGGAATACCGCTCATCTCGAATGCCTGCGCTCATCTAACGCCTGCGCAGCGTCAGCGTCTGCTACGCAAGTCAGCAAGCAAAGCTTGGCCAGTTTCGACTACGCACAACATTTCACAGCTGGCGGCGCATGCGCAAGGACAACCGCTTTTGCAGAATGGCAAACATCATCAGCATCAGCATCTGCATCAACAACAGCAGCATCATCAGCAGCAGCAACATCATCACCAGCACCAGCAGTTGCAGTCTTCGCCGCAATCCTGGCCAGCACATGCGTCCAGTTATCAACCTCTTAGGATGAACAACTTTCAATTGATGGACAAGTCGCGTGTGCTGCGCTATCAAAATTCGCCGCCCGCTGCACTCAGTTCCCAAGAGCAGCAGAAGGCGCTGAACAGCAACAGCTACAGCAGCAGCAGCAGTGGGAGCAGTGGTACCGCGCATCAGGATACAGCAGTAACAACTGTGGCAGACACTTGCCTGCCACGCATCATTAAGCCACGCAAGCGTCGCAAGAAGGATCGCAAGCCGGCGAACGGAGTGTTGATCAAGTTGGATGCGGATGCACTGCAACCAAAGATGCAACAACAACAACAACAACAGCAGCAGCAGCCGTCGTCGACGAGCTATACGCAGTTGTTGTCCATGCCGGGTGGCAGCAAATTTGGCGTTGGCAGCAACATGCAGCATGATCACAGTCATGGTGTTTGCTTCTGTCGCGACTGCGATCCATTGCGTTCGCTATGGGAATATCCGCTGCGGCGCACACACTCGGATGCCTCCTCGTCCAATGGAGGCCAGGCTAATGCTAGTGGCAGTGGAAGTGGCAGTTGCTCCACATCGTCGGATAACTCATGCGCCAGTTCGATTTGTTCACAGAGTGTGGCCAATAATAATTTCGAGGAGACGGAACACTTTGCACCCATCACTGGTGACAGCAGTCGAGCTGAAATTGTGGGCGTCATTGGATCACAGCGTGCAGCAACAACAGCAATACCAACAACAACAGCATCAACATCCATTACAGCTGCAACGGCAACAGGGACAGCAGCAGCAACAGCAACAACATCAACAACAGCTGCAGCCGCATTGTACCTAAGCGATTCAAGTGACTCTGGCTATGGCGACATTTTGAGTGGTATGAATATTGCCAACGATCTGTTTGCTAGCTGCTTTGCTAGCCACGCAGGCGGAGGAGCGAGAATGGCAAGTGCAGTTGGATGCACTGGTGCAACCAACGCATCCACCAATTGCAGCACATCCAGTGCGGAGACGCTTCTCAACGAGAGCATCAACGAGATTTCACGCAAGCTAATCGAGACTTGTGCGGTGAATGAACCATGCGAACCAACGAGTCTCTTCGAGATGGGATTAGTTGCCACCGAGGGCGGTGGGCGTGGCAGCAGTGGTGGGGATAGTGACAGTTGTTCGGCATCGGCATGCAGCGACAGCGGCTTAGACAGCGCTGGCAGCTACAGCTCTGAGGCGCTTGTCTTCAACTTTGAGCATTTAAATCTGACGGATACGAATTTTGTAACGCCCACAGCGATGGATTTTCTAGTTGACTGCAACAACAACAATTGCAGCAGCACCACCACCAGCAGCATCAGCAACAGCAACGATCACAAGGCGACATCGCAGCAGCAACAGCAACAATTTTACAACAATTGCTTTGACTTGGTTTGGCGCAGCAGTGACAGCAATAACAACAACAACAACGCCAGAGAAATGACAGCTGGCAAAGGCGGCGATAGCAATGCCACACCCACAACGAAGCTAATACTGGGCACGGTTGGAAAATTGAAGCCAGCATTTTCCACAATATCGTGACGAACCCAAGACAAAATGGAACTGTGGCCCCTTTGGAAATTCGAAGCTAGCTAATTGATGTGGGTCTACAACTGCTGTGCGTGGGCGTGTGTGTGTAGGTGTGTGGGACTGTGCGTTGCATAACCAAAAAGCAAAGACAACCGTTAGCCCACAAATTAAACGAATCAGCTGGAGAAGAGAAATTGAATGGAACAGCAGCAGCAGCAGCAGTGGCTATAAAAAAAGAAACAAAACGAAAGACATTGAAATTAAAAACTCATGGGCGCCACAACAAAAACAACAACAATAACACGACTGAACATGGCTTGAAGCCTTGTATATGACGATATGCATGCACATATTTATATGGTATATGTTCATCATACTATATATGAGCTGGTGTGTGTGTGTGTGTGTACACACTTCAACTTTCACTTTCACTGCGGCTGCGGCTCTTTGTTTTTGCCCAGACAACCGACAATCGACTCTTCAACCACAAAGAGCAAATACCACCACCACCACCACCAACACTACTACAACAACAACAAATACTACGAACCAACAGCGATGAGTCTTATGCAGATTTTTGTCTATAGTAAAAGTAATAGAAATCGTATAAAGACAGAAAAAAAAAAGCCCAACCAAAAAGCCAACAATGAAATTTTAGAGGGGGAAGTTACTACTGGCAATTCTAGCATTATACAGTGCACGCTCGATGGAGCGAACTAATGTTTTAAAAGGCATATATACTATATATGGTACATTCATATCTCTCTCTATTGTGCAGACTTTCGAGCGTGCACTGTATATGGATATATAAAATAAGTTTAATTGAAATTCACATTTTGCAATCATAAATTGCTAAATATTATTTGTTATTTGTGCATTAACGTTTTGAGGTTAGGTTTCTTAATTGTCGTAATCTTAAGTCCTTTACTTCTCTTGTATTATAACTAAATTATTTGTTTTCGGGTTAAGAATTCGTTCAAATTTCGTCTGTCTGACGTCCCTCAATAGATATTTGCTTTTAGAATATTTAAGCCACGTTCCTAATTAACATTTGATTGATGATATTCATAATTTTGGGTCGGTTATAGGTAACAATTAGTTTATGCTGCGCTACAAAGTGAACTTTTCTAGCATTTAAGTTAATGATATTTTATATTAATCAAATCATACTTTGAACACATATACGCAATGATCTCCGGCAAGTGCTGTTAACGAGGGTATTGAGTGGGAATTCCTTCGGTTCAGAATATATCCTTAACTCAATTAGGTGTCTTGTATCTTCAAGCATTTGGCTAACAATTTATTCAATCATGAGATCATACTATTTACAACATACATTTTATATAGACTAGTTGGGATTGGTTACATATTGAGAAAAACATTTGGTTTTATTTAAATATCTACATTCATTTGATCATTGAGCCTATTTCAAATATAGCAAATCATTTTGATTTTCAAGTTACTTTCAAATTACTCAAATCATTCGAATCAATTTGATTATCAAGTTATTCACAACATTCGAATCATTTTCGCTCATTTAAATAGCTCAAATCATTCGAATCATTTAGGTTCATTTATTATGTTGTAGTGTTAGACTGTCAATTAACTCATAAATTCAAATGGTGAACGTTGTGTACTCATTGCATTTTGTACTACTTTCAATGCTACTGCTACTACTATATACCTGTATTCATACACACTCGACTGATTCTCGCACTTGATTCATTTGTTTCGACTGCGCTTGGTTTCTGGTTTTTTGCTTCTTTATTTTTTATTTTGTTTACCCGATCAGCTAGAAGGTTAAGGTCGTCGCTTATCAATGGAGCCGCGTTTCTAATTTGTAGGCTACTTCCCCCTAATTATGCCAGCTCGATCAGTGACCATAAAATCTAAGACACCAACAACAACAGCCCTAGTTACCTGCTTATTTAGTGTAGTTGGCGCCGAGTAAAAGTTTTCGCCTTTTTTAATTAAAAGAAACTCACGAGCGAGCGAGAGCAGAGCGAGACTGAAATCGCATAGCATCGTATCGCATGGGATGTGCTTGATGTTGTATGTTGAATGTTGCATTGGCTTCAATGTGTCTTGTGTGAGTCTGTCGAGTGTTTTCTATGGCTGGGGCTGTTGTCTGGAAAAATGTCACAGTTTTCCACGATCGCGCCGAGTTCCGGCCATGGCGGCTTTTGTTACCATTCCCCACATAGAAATTATTGCCAGGCAACTAATTTATTTAATTAAGATTTTCACTAGCTCTAATTGTAAAATTGTAAAACGTAATTGTAAACTGTAAACTGTTTTGCTAAGCGACAATTGTATCTGTTTCTTAGTATCTGTATCTGTATCTGTTTCTGTTTCTGTATATGTCTATGTGTATATGTATCATTATTTGTATACGTATTGTCGTAGTTAAGTAGCGTTTTTGCACAAATAACAAAATGAAGGCGCGTCGTTTTTTAGTATTTCTCACATATATTTTTCGCATTCCCATTTAGTAGCCTTAAGTACGACTATTAAGTTTTTTTATTCGCTCACACAATACGGCAATTATTATTATTTATTTTGACTAAGCATTAACGAGAGCTCAATAATAATAGTAATAAAAGTAATGCAACACAGAAATGAAATGAAAGAAAAGAAGAAAAACGAAACAAATAAAAGACGAACTACGATTGTAAACAAACAGCAGTGTGAAATGATTTTGTCTCAAACAAACCTGATTAATGTTTTGATAGCCCCGAAAAGTTTGTTTCCCCCAGTTAGCCGCTAGATTTCTAATGGGGCACGTTCGAGTTTTGCTGTCGACAGTTTATAAATAAACAAACACAGACAGACAGATGGGCAGACTGGGTAAACATACTTCACCATACTCCACACTCTCTAGTCTTCACTCTACAGTCTACTCACTCTAGTTGCGATCTTGGGACCGAAACTGCACTTGAGAACTGAACTTTCCAAACATTAGCTGGCCCAACATTTCTACAGCCACCCAACTTTGAATTGCTTGGCAAACTTTGAACCATCCATTGTTGCCAGTAGTCGTGATATATACAGAGATATACAGATATATGTGTGTGCATGTAGTTCTAGGTATATCTGTTTGTGTTTGCCGCTACCTTTCACCCGTTTGTCGCTGCCTTAATTGAAAGAGCAGCGGCAGCTCCTTCTCAGTGCTCAGAGTATCGAACCTATTCTCCGTATTCTCTTCTCAGCGACACCGCTGTAATAACCGTAACTGGCAAATTAATTTTTGCCTCTTTGTGGGCCACAAATTGCCGGTCATTTGGCTAATTAATGTCTCTATTTTAGGGTCTCGTCATCAACACAGTCAGCCAGCAATAGAGCGGCGAGCGAGCCACCGAGCGCTTAAAGAGCCCGCTTAAGAATCTTAGCTTGCCGCAGACCGGGTCGGCTGATGAGCAGCTTTTCCATCATCTTTCACAATCCACAGTCCAGCTCTGTCCGGCAGTCCAACAGTCCAGTCTGTCTTGGCAGTCGTCCGGCAGTGCTAGCCGGCAATCGTTCAACCGTTTGGGACGCGCGTTGAGTGGGTCAGTGGATAATTGGGTCATTTGCAACACTGTTTGCGCCATCACGCTGCTGCTGCTGCTGCTGCCGGTTGCCGGCAGCCGGAGTCAGAGTCGACGACAGCAACCCAAGAGAGCGACGAAGACTCTGCGCGTCAGCCGGTGTCTAATGTGTTTGGCTACGTCAATAAGTGCGTTGTCTTTGTCCACGTATTTTTGGTTGACTACATAAGTTGTTGTTGTCTTGTTCTCGCCAACGAAGCATTGAATCGTTAACGTCTGCTACAAGCTATATTCGCTCTTTTACCCCTTCATAAGTCAGTTTAATTGTTTCCATATACCCTTTCCCTTCAGAGCTACAGCAAATTTGTAAAGTTCTTGAATTGATTTTAGAGAGGGAATCATTATGATGTGCTCTGATTTATAAACATCCATATCTGCAGAAAAAATTCTCATAAAATAAGAGACTGCATAATGTGATAACAGTTTCTACTGGTTCTAGAATATTAGACTGTATTGTATTGACTGTATTACAAAGACTTAGGCAACAAACTTGGGCGAAAAATATCTTGTGAATTGTTTATAATTGCTTCAACTCTTATACTCTGAGATACAATATGAATTTTGAGTATGCTACGAAAATAATGAATAGGAAAATTATGTTTAGTATTATATATGAAAGATATCTATCTTGGTATACTTATAGTGTATTTAAATATTGGTTTCACTTCATTTTTTATTTTTTATTTTCCTCCTTGTTTTTGCCGACTTTTAGTTGATTTGGACTTGCAGCACTGTACGATTTTCCATTCGACTTTTTGCTTTCCAAACAATTGCATTTTCAATTTGTTGCCTCATTTGATTGACACACATATTGGTACATACTCAGTATGTGTGTGTACACACACATGAAGATAAACTGAAATTGAAAGTTTTTTTGCTTCGCCGTCCATGTTCAGTGTGTCAGGCCAGCAAGTAGTCCACACTCTCCATCCCAGTTCCATTTCAACAGCAGTCCCAGTTCCTGAAGCCGCCTCCCGTTGTCTCTTCTTTCGCTGTCTCTGTGGCCAGATACAAAAAAAGGTCAAATGTCTACGAAAAAGGTTACGCAAAATGTCAAACAGTTAAGAATCTAACGGCCACACAAATGTCATTATTACATTTATTTCTCCACTTTTAATGTCGTCTGCTCCAGCTTGGCTGCCGCTTCAGCGTGCTGCTTTAGCTGCTGTTGTTGTTGTTGTTGACTTTTGCTATTCTCTTTGGTAGCTTCATTTTTTGGATTTTCACAGACAATTTCTGTTCGTGTTATTCGTCGTAGTCGTCGTCGTCTGCGAACTGAGTAACAATACCCATAAAGTGCTACTTAGAAGCAGTCGGTACTTCACTTAGTTACAACAACTTGTGTCTGTCTCTCGGTCTGTTTGTTTGGCTTTAATTTTCTCCTAAATCTTTGTGCACCTTGTCAGCTTGTTATGTGGGTCGTATGCGAACATAAGTAATATATTATATTATATTATACTATAAGCACGCACTCTGGCACATTACAGATGCGAGTGTGGGTTCATCAGAAATGCTGGAAAGACTTGTTAATAATATCAAGATACATTTTGGTAAATTCTGTGGAAAATGCATTGAACATAATAATTGAAGATGCACGCGAAGTTACACGACTTGGATTAGGTAGAGTCTCTTGGTAAGTGTAGGAATTATATAACTGGTTAGGCACATAAGATATGCATACATTTATAGAATATATTCTAAAGAAGCAACTCTAGTCGGCTGAAGATATTCCATCCATTATTTGTCTTTTTTCTTTAAATCTAAAATATATATTATAATAATTCAGAACTGCATTAAAAACACTATATGCCAATTAACTGATGCTCGGGCATAAGAAGTATAAAGTTTCGATGGACTTAAATATTCATCTTTCGCAATCTTATAGACAATTAAGGTTAAATTAAAGACTGTGCTAATAGATACACGAAGCAAGCAATATTTATCTCGAAAGAACTGAAGAGCATGAGGAGTGCTTCGATTCTTGCTATCCACAAATGAAAAGAGCGAATCATTGTTGCGGCAATCTCTGCAGGTTAATTAGGGTTAAACGCAATGTCTTCAATAGATCGAGTATATTCAAGATGAGATATTGAAATGCTGGGTAATAATCAAATATACGAATCATTCTGATCCTCTGCACGAGCAATTAGCTGCTGGAAAGTAGAAGAAGAAGAGGGTGAAGAAGAAGAAGTGTGGGGGAAGGGGAACAACGAAGACAATGCACTCTTTAGGGCAGCCAAGCAAATCTTGCGAGATGGTGTTAACATCTAGACATCGTTTTGAAATCGTTTCAGCTATTTGTGCTTCATTTGACGCTCTTCTTGTTGTTGGACGATCTTTTAGTCTCTTTCCCATTTGTTTTTTTGTTATTGTTGTTGTTTTTTATGCTCACGAAATGAGCACAACATGAATTAATTTTCAACGTTTTTCTTCTGCTACCTTCTGTAATAGTTGTTTTTGTCGACTTCAACGGTGGCTGTACAAATTTTGTTGCTTTATGTAGGTTTATGGCCATTTGTTGTTGCTGCTGCTGCTGTCTGCCACCACTTTGACTGATGACAAAGTTTTTTTTGTCGGCGCGTACTTGTTGCTATAACTGTTACCTAATCGTTTAATTGGCTTAAGCCAGTCTGTGCGTTTATTTAATTTAATTTTGATGACAATTTATGCTTAGTAATGCATTTTAAACGTGTCGCATCGTCATCAATACCAAGTGCGCAAGTGTTATTGCACATACCCTGCACAAACGGAAAGTGGGTGACATGAGGGCACAGGAAGTTGAAAGATATGTATATGTATTTATGTACATATATTCTATTAAGCATAAAAAAGAACTGAGTTATGTTGAAAGAAGCCAAGTTGATTTTATAGTATTGTTTCTATCTTAGTTAATCAACAAGCTAAAGCTATTCAATTTGTTATCTACCTTACGCCTACGTGGAATATGCTTATTGCATTGTGCTCTTCCCACACTCACTTGAAAATCCATAGAAACTGTTTTGAATATAAAACTTAAGTGTTTTTGAATAGTTTAATGATATTGCTTTGTAAACCTTTCTGTTGATTCAATCTGTATAGTTTTGGCATACAAAAGTAAACAAAACAAATATGTATAAAGAATAGTGAGTAGATTATATACTTACATTATATCATTATCTTGTATATTTGTAGTTGTTTACCTAAAACAATCAGTATTATTCTTATTCTGGGATTATTTAGATAATTATTCAAATTAAAAAGGAAACTTTCCGAATTGAATCTTTCTCTTACAAATATTTCGGGCATTTTGGAGCGCTATAGGGTATCTTGTAGCTGACTGTTATTCTTGTTGCTGTTGATGATTTAGTAGAGCACATGGTAAACCCGAAACACGAACCGGTATTTATAACTGCAGCAACAAACAACGGGCGAAATGAGTGCCAAAATATAACTGAAACAGAACCCGCAACCCGAAAAACGTAATCGTAATAATAATAAAAGTAATAATAAGAGCCTAATAAAACAGCTGTTAACTGAGTCATTAATTGGCACAGGCGTGATTCGAGCCGCTCTTCGAGTTTCTCCTCTTTCTCTCTTTCTCTCTTTCTCTCTCTCTCTCTCGATTGTTAACTGTTTATTATTGTTTCTTTTCGGTTACGAAATGCGTCTACAATTTATTTTCGTTTTTCTGCTGTGTCATCGTTGTATGATTTTTTTTGTGTTGTCCGTTTTGATTTCAATATTTCGCCGCGTTTCCGTTTCGCGTAATTGGCCCACATTTCTTATGAATATGCAACAAAATCGGAAATGTTATTTCTGGTTTCTCTCTCTCTTTCTTAGTCTTTCTCTCTTCTGCCTTCAGCCTTATTTTGTTATAAGTATTTTATAATTTTGATTATTCCTATTTGTCTCGTGGTCCCTTGTCTGCTTTGTAGTCTGCGGAAGTGGCGCACAGCCCGTTTTCATTTTCGTTTTCAGTTTCTGTTTCTGTTTCGGTTTTGGTTTGGTATGGGCCTCTCTGGGTCTTATCAAGGTTGTTGTTGCGTAAAAGGAAGTGCAAATGATTAGAAAGTTGGCGGTGTAGGGCAATGCGAGCTATACACGAGATGCATACGAGGGCGATTTGATGAGTTTCTACGTGAAGAGAGTGAAAAATTCAACTCACGCATGGGATAACTAAACAGCCATTGTATTGAAACTAGGGTATATTTGGTGAGATAACCCTAAGTTAATAGACATGCATGTAGTTGAGGGTTGCTTGAGTTTGATATGGTGATTAATTTGTTAATCAGTGATTCAATAACTTTACTTCTAGAGCTTTAACGATTAACAAACGGTTCCGACTAACTCGATAACCTCAACAAAAGAAAGAAGGTTATATAACTGCCGCTTCTCTGCTTTTCTCTTGAAGTTTTCGCAGTCTGAATATTTGACTTACTTCTCTCCATCTTGTCTTCTCGTATTGGGATCAATTAGCAAGTTTCGGGCTTGCCCTCGCATAAATTGTGCGCTCAGCTCAGACTTGTTGGAAGTCCAGCAGCAGCTCTTGGCTCTGGGGCTGGGGCTGTGTCAATGTCAGGTCCCCAACGCAGTCGCCAGCCCCAGCGTCGCAGTTGGAGTCCCAGTCTCAGTTTGCTTTCCAAATGGGGGAGAAAGTACGCGCAAAAGAGCTGAAAGTGGATCAGCAGCAAAAACGGCTGAAGAAGAAGCAGAAAATAATAATAAACGTAACCAAACCGCGTGGCAGCATCGCGTGAGCTTCCAGACAACAACAACAACAGCAACTCCTACAAAGATGCGGCGATGCTGTCGAAAGAAAGCCCACGCCAGTCCAACGCTCGTCCGGCTGCACCGGCTGTGACTGTGGCTGTGGCTGCAGCATCCTCAATCCGCTAACTTGCAACTGCTGTGCCGCACCACACGATTCGTGTCTGCATAATCATCATGGTGCGCACAACGCTGACTGTGTACACTGTACCCATACACAGTGCGCACATTTCTCAATTGATTTTCCATGTGACGCAGCACAATTCGCAGTCGCTGTGGTGCAGTTGCAGGAGGCACTGTGGCAGTCGGAGACTTTGAATACGATGGCAAGCTGTGGCGCTCACGAGAGGTGCTTGGAGAGCGTCATCGCGTCGCGTCAGTCGCGACAGTCGACGCTCTAAGTCAGCGACCAGTTGCTGCTGCTACTGCCGCTGCCTCCGAGGCAACGAGGTGCACTCATTGCGTGTAGTTGCACATTGTCTACAATTGGTAATATCTTTATTTCTTTAATTTATAGCATTGTTTTTTTTATTTAAAAACCCTCTCTTTTAATTGTATGTTTATATTAGTAGTTTTATGCTTCATGTGTTCAATGTATCGCATTGTTTTCTTTATATTATACCCTGTATTATACAGGTATGGGTACATCAGCAGTTGACTTTGCTATAAATCACGTTATTAATCGTTTTGAACATGGTTTTGGGCAGTTTGTTATTGATTTGGCTATACAATTGGCCAGTTTGTTATTAATTTGGCTATACAATTGAAAGGCTCTTTTGCTATTTTACCTATATTCCCTAAATTCATAATGAATTTGTACTATATTTATATGAGTTTGTCGATATTTTCGTAGCAAAAAGGTATACTTATCATTTAGGTTAATCTGTACATCTATTTTCCTCATTTAAATAAGTTAAAATAGTCATATAGTTCTTTAGTTCATCATTGAACTCAATTTATAAACTATTGCTGTGATCTCTGTCTAACCCAGTTGAGTAATGAGATTATTGATCAGCAATGTGTCAATCAATTTATGGAGCTACCCTCGCATCGATAGAGCTTTGGCCACTTAACACTCGCGATGCAGTTCGTTTTATATTTGTGCATGAAAAATGCTGTTGAACTGGTTTGTGCGAGTGTGTCTGTGCGTGTGTACATGTGTGTGTGTGGAGTGCACCTTAAATTCAGTTTCATTATTATGATTTCAATGCGAGATTGTTTTAGTTGTAGCATCGACAGCGACAGCAATAGCAACAGCAACAGCAACGATTAACCGGCGCGGCCAACGCCATTGAACATTGGCAGTCATTTGCTGTGTTTGTGTCGATGTTGCCGCAAAAAGTGGTGCAAATGAAACGAGTTATCTAATTGCAGCTCAATGTGTGGCAAGTGGCAAGTTGACTTTTGTTTTCTATTCAGAGCAGGCCTGCTGCTCCACTCATTGGCTGCAGCAGCAACGCCACCAACACCACACTAAATCAGCAGCAACACCACTAACATCTCCTTCTTTCTCTGCCTCTTTTTCTCTGCCTGTCCACTCTTCACTTGCTGTGCCGTTGCCTCCTGCTCGACGCGTCGTCATCGTCATCGCATGTTGTGCATACAAAATGTTGACTAAACCAGCAGCAGCAACAACAACAACAACGACAGCTAGCAGGCTCTGCCTGTATGTGTGTGTCTGTGTGTGTGTGTTGCTGTGGTGTTGGTGTTGTTAATCGCACCAAATTTCAATTTGAATTTCACTTTCTTTTTCGATACGCTCACTTGGGTTTTTGCCTTTCGAACTTTTGTTTTTTTTCTCTCTCTCCCTCTTTGTGTCCGTCCGCCCGCCACCTCTTCCTCTCCCCTTCTCATATTTATCTTTTTTTTTGCTGTCTTATTTTCTTTTGTTTTGAAATGCAACATCGCAGCCAACGACCATGAAAAATCTTATAGAAAGGGCTGCGCGTTGGTCTAGGAAAACAATGTTGGGTTATATCAAAAGATCTAGTGTGAAATACAATGGTATTTCCATATGTTTAAACTGAAATTAAAAGTATATAAAATTTGGTAGTTTCTTTATCTTGGCATTCGATAATATATGAACTTTAAAATTATAATAATACGATTTATATGAAATTGAATATAGTAATTTGTTATACACGCATTGAAGTATAGAGTATAGAAAAGGTTTAGGTTTAGCCTTCGAAAAAAAAATAAACTTCAGCTGAAGGTTTAACTTCAAGTTTTTTCAGTGACCAACATTAGGTGTCGTTCATTAGGGATTACTTTTGATATTTTTGTATATGCGGGAGATTTGTTCATAGTGTCAGTATAGTACATTACATACATATATACATGTGTGTCTGGTTAACAGTTGAAATGTTTTGTTTCGGGCGCATGCCTCGTTGCTTCAACTAATTTCGTTCCTCAAAACGATATTTTCGTTTTCGCTTTTCTTACCTCTCTTTCTCTCTCTTTATATGTCTCTCTATAACATGATTATCCCTCGTAAAAAAATAATTCGACATCGCGTGGGCGCAAGTTGAAAGTTTTGCAATTCGAAGACGAGACGCCTTCTACCATTTTCGATTCATGGCTGCGTCTCCTGCTTCCCACTTGACTGGGAATCAAATTGAAGTGCTTGTTGTGATTGTGATTGTTGTTGCCACGTAGTTGGCATTGAGTTCGTTGTCTAAGTCATCTTTTAATTATATTCCATTCCATTTCCATTTAAATTTCCAAACATTAACAAGCCAAAAACAAAAAATATCTAGTTCAAGTTTTTCGTTTCGTTATCGATCATCAGCAGATGTGTGGTTTATTAAATAATCATATTGTCATTGAAAGGGGAAACGGGGAAGAAACAGCCAGCAAATACAATAACAACAAAAATATAAATATCAAAAATCTTCACATCAACAGTAAATTGCCAATTTCAAATGCAATGAAAATTTTGTTGTGGATCTATAAACAGTATATAAGCCAAATACGACGTGCTGAGCTAAAACCAAATCTCAGTCGCCCAACTGATTGTAACAGCAACAACAACAACAACAGCATTAACAACAAAATTATGAAAAATCTCAAAATTTATTGTTTACAAAAATAGTGAAAGTTGTTCATAGTTGTCTTGTCTGACGTTTGCGCAAAATTAACAGAGAAAAAATAAAAAGGGGAAACACGAAAAACCGAGCAAGCGAAAAACAATCGTCGGCTTTTGAAAATAAACTTTAACAACAAAAATTGAAAAAGAAAAAAAATTATAGATACATAAATTAAATAAAGTAAATACATCAACACACACAGCAAGAAATCAAGTACAACAAAGTTATATCGTTTTCGAAAGATATAGGGAAAGATAGAGAGGAGAGAAGCAGAAACAGAAAAGTGCAATTGAAATCCTCGAAGAAAAATGTTATAAGCAGCAGCAGCAGCTGCGGACGACGACAACAACAACAACGGCAACGGCTAATAACACCATTGGAGCCGGTCGGGTGGCACGCATCGTCGTTGCCCAATCACACCCGCACCCGCTCCCCCTCCCACCGATTCCATTGCCGGTCCAGCATCCGCGCTCATATCTGTATAATTCGCATTCGCATGCAAACCAGACTGCGCGCTTGCAGGCGCAGAATGTCAACGGTTGGAGAAACCCAGGTCTAGATCTAAAGATATCCCAACAACAACAATTGCAATTGCTGCAGCAGCAGCAGCATCAGCAGCAGCAGCGTCAGCAGCAGCAGCGTCAGCAGCGCGCCAACAACAGAGACGACGGCGTTGGCCACGACGACGACGTCACCTGCCGAAGGCGGAAGCAACGATTTGATTGCTTTTGCATGTCACTTTCACCGCTTGCGAACACGATCGCAGAAACAATAACAACAACAACAACAGCAGCAGCAGCAACAACTGCTACTGAGAAGCGACCCCAGTGTGCCAGTGGAGTGCGCGAGTGTGAGTGTGTGTGTGTGTCTGCGAATGTGTATCTTTGTGTGCTTGCGGGTGTTAAAATATATTGTAGTAGTAGTAAAATAGTCTCCCTTTCTTTTCGCATTGCCCAAAACTAACTTTTGCTCTCTTCTTTCATCTCTTTGCAGTTACCGTTAATCCACCGCCCCAAAGGCCATGGCTGCCACTTGCGAAGCCCAATAAAACAAGACCAGCCTGTAAGTAGTAGAATATTTATAAGACATTGCAAAAAAAGATTACTCTACGTTGCATTATAAAACCGGCTGTGCAAGGGGAAAGAAAGGGTAGCCATTCACAACCCCACAAAATATAAATATTCTTGAGCAGCATTAACATCCGTCTGCTATGTCGATTTATTCATGTCTGTCTATATATGTAGGAGACTAAAAAAAAAGCTAGGGTTACCATATTTGGTGACAACATGTCTAGGTTATTGCAATCAAGTAGAGTAAAAAGCTATTAACGTTGTGCGAATTAAAAATCTTTATAGCCGGCAGAAAGAGAGATATAAAGTATATATTTTCTTGATCAGTGAGTCGATTTGACCATGTCCGTTTGCATGAACAGTTAAATCTGTGCTAGGCTTACCAAATTCAGTGACAATATTGTCGTTAATTATAATGCATAATCGAGTTTGTTTTAAAAACGGGCCACGCCTTGAATAGAAGTTACATGTTTAGGAAATATTTTTATAAGATATTTAGTGGGTATATAATAGACGAGCACATTTAACTGTAACCTTCTTGTATTATACTATTATATTATATATTTTTACTTATGATTTACAGGTATTTTTACGGTTATGTGCTACAATGTGCTGTGCGACAAGTATGCGACGCGACAAATGTACGGATACTGTCCGTCGTGGGCATTGTGCTGGGAATATCGCAAGAAGTCAATTATTGATGAGATACGGCATTATGCGGCAGATATTATCAGTTTGCAGGAGATTGAAACGGAGCAGTTCTATCATTTTTTTTTGCCCGAACTCAAAAACGACGGTTACGAGGGTATTTTCTCACCAAAATCCCGTGCCAAGACAATGTCCGAGGTGGAGCGAAAGTATGTGGACGGCTGTGCGATATTCTTTAGAACGTCAAAGTGAGTAAACTGATCATAAAGTTGAATTAAATATCATAATTATGTATTAATTGTACAATCTTACAGGTTCACGCTAATCAAGGAGCATCTAATCGAATTCAATCAGCTGGCCATGGCGAATGCGGAGGGCTCGGACAACATGCTGAATCGTGTGATGCCCAAAGATAATATCGGACTGGCCGCACTGCTCAAGGTAAAGGACACCGCCTGGGAGCCACTGTCGGAGGTGACACAGATCTCACAGCCATTGCTTGTGTGCACCGCCCACATACACTGGGATCCAGAGTTCTGCGATGTCAAGCTGATTCAGACAATGATGTTGAGCAACGAACTGAAGACGATCATCGATGAGGCCAGTCACAGTTTTCGACCGGGACACAAGAATGATTCGAATAGTGTGCAGCTATTGCTATGTGGTGATTTCAATTCGCTTCCCGATTCGGGAGTAGTTGAATTTCTGGGCAAGGGACGTGTTGCAATGGACCATCTGGACTTTAAGGACATGGGCTACAAGCTATGCCTGCAAAGGTTGCTGTCCAACGATACAAACGAGTTTACGCATTCCTTCAAACTGGCGTCCGCCTACAATGAGGACATAATGCCGCACACAAATTATACGTTCGATTTTAAGGGCATTATCGATTATATATTCTATACTAAGACGGGCATGGTGCCGCTGGGCCTGCTTGGGCCCGTTTCGAATGATTGGCTGCGCGAAAATAAAGTTGTGGGCTGCCCGCATCCGCACATACCCTCCGATCATTTTCCGCTTCTGGTGGAATTGGAGCTGATGCACACAGCCAGTCAGCAGGTGCCTCCCAATGGGCTTATTAATCGACGGTAGCAATAGACACGGCGCGGCAGGCCAACGAATCTGTTGACCAAGACGACGATGACGACAACAACGACTACTAAAATGACTACACTGACTTCGATGACGCCGACAAGCACGACAATGATGAATACAGCAACAACCTCTCGAACAGCCGGTGCTGCTGGTGGCAGCAGCAGCAATAGCGGCGGATCGTTGCGTTACAACTATAGAGGATGCAGCAGCGGCAACAATCGCAACAACAGCAGCAAAGCCAACAATATAAACAATCAAAATAGAAGTAGCCACATCGTCAGCAGCAGCAACATCAGCACCAACAGCAGCAGCATCAACAGCAGCACCAGCAGCATTCGCTCGGCCTCGCACGGAACATTGCGGAAACCTCCCAATATTCCATCAAATCAATGACAGCAACAGCAACTAAGAGGAAGGCACAGAAGGACAGACAAAGAGATAAGAGAGATTAGGGAGAGAGAGATAGGAGAGATGAGAGAGAAAGAGATGAGAGAGAAGGATATAAAAGAGAAAGAGAAGGAGATGAAAGAGAAAGAATTGAGAGAAAAAGAGATGAGAGAAAAAGAAGTGAAAGAAAAAGAAATAAGAGAGAAAGAGGGGCGTGAAACAAAGCCCGACGAAACGAAACCCCTTCTATGATGATGATGATGGATGTTAGTCGATGACGTCTCTTAGTGCGCCGATACTAAAACAAAATAGTTCAGTTCTTTAATTATTTAGTTCCGATTCTCGCATGATTTCAATCCCACAAAAGATTATACATATATTAGTTCTAAGTTGACGAAGTTGTAGATGATGATGAACCCGCTAGCTTTGTGCGCTGGATCGTGAGTGCGTGGGGACATTACCTAATGCGACCGACGAATGACGGGCGAATTGAAATCGAAATCGAAATCAAAATTCGAATCGAATCGAATCGGAATTGTTTGGTCAAATTGCACCCACACAGAGTTGCGGATTAATCGTATATACTACATACAATATTACTTGCTGCTCTAACTCGCCGCCTTTCTCGTTATATTTTTTAATTTGAGTTTTAGCATCGAATAAACTATATAAGTACACATAAAAAATGTAGGTTTTTGTAACCCAGCAGCCAACAGCATCATCAGCAGCAGCAAACAAAACAATATTGCGGATAAATGTTAAATGTAGAGCAGACTATTTTATAAGTTAACTCAGATAAATGCAGACAGACACACACAAAGCAAACCAAGAAAACAAAAACAAAACCAAACAAGGAAATTAAGATAATTTTAAGTATAAAATGCAACAAAACTAAAATTACGAAACTATTGTGTAAAAATTAAGAAACAAATCTAAAAAAGAAAACAGATTCAGAAAATACAATTAATGATTTTTCAAAATTGCTTTAATTAGCAAACAACAACTGGGCCACACTTACAACACACACATCTAAGTATAAGTATATATGTATATGTATATGTATATGTACTATTTAAATATTACAAAAGAGAAACCACACATACATCTATAGTTATTGAAGAACTGTGTTCTCAAGCATATATAGTATAAATAATTACACATAAATGTACATTGAAATCCATACCACATACATGCATACAATATGTGTATGTATTTATGTACATATGTACATGGATCGATCTAGGCAATCACAGATTGCAAGGTTAGCAGGTTACAGAGTCTGCAATTTTGAACTAACACGATTACTCTAAGGATCAAATACCTATATATATATATATATACATATAGAGAGAGAGAGCGAAATAACGGTAAATGTATAATACAGATGACAGAGAGATTACATAGTGACCGCACGTGGGGCAGCAAAAAGTTTTAAATATTGTTAATGCAGTCAGTATATAGTATCGTATAATCAAAGATTAAAAACCAAACAACAAAGAGAGAACACAGCATACGTACAAGTTTTAAATATCATAATCAAGTGTAGCAATAGCGACTAAAAGTGCATTACGATTAAACGGTTTAAGAGCAACAACAATGTTCAACATTCAGTGTACAATTTCTGGCAACAACAACAAGATATGATGAATATAATTTCATAACTTTCATTGCGTCGTGCGGCAAAAGACAACTTTGATTAGCAGCAAACTCATCCAAAAACAGTGCGATTAGATTAAAAAAGCATTCATTAAAATAAAAAACTGGTTTTATTTCTTTCGATATAATCAAAATCTTGGAAATTTATATACATATCTCATAATAGCTCTTTATATTATTTATATATTTGGGTGTCTCAATTTTTTTTTTTTAAGAACTCATTCCCAATTGCGTTTTGTGCCTGTAACTTGGCATTGATGGCTCCCCACAATTGCTTATTGCCACGCTGCAGTGTGTCCATGTTGCCAATCATATAGAGCGCCAAGCGGGCACGGGAGAGTGCTACACATACACGATTCGGCTGACGCAAGAAGCCAATCTGACCCGATGGATTGCTGCGAACTAGCGACAAGAGCACAATATCAGCCTCCAGACCTTGGAAACTGTCCACTGTCGAGACCCGAATATTATATTTTTTTTTATTCTGCACAATATTTTTTAAGCACTCCACTTGGGCAGCATACGGAGTTAAAATAACGATATTGTAGTCCTTGTACTTGCTTAATTTCTTAATAATTGTTCTCATCGTCTGAGCCTCGTATTGATTCACAAAGGACATGTCAGTCTGCAAAGGATTCAGACATATGATCATCGTATAGCTACGGAGAACATATTGATAATGCTTACCAGTTGCTCCTCGGGCTCGTTGTGATCCACAAAGAATATGTTGGTTGGTATTACGTTCACATTGGGATAGGCGTTCACAGATGTATCACTGATCAGTTTGTCGTAGAATATGGGTACAAGCAACTCGGCGATGCAACTACGCATCCGATACTGTACATTCAGCACAGTAGCAGGAAAGTGGTGGGTAATAAGACGCTCGAAGAGTGACATTTGCACATCCTGAAGCGTGTGTGTGCCCATGTAGGGCTTTAATTGCTTGTGGTCACCAATCAGGATGACGTGTTGGGTGTAGGGTGTCAGACAGGCCAAAACATGAGTTTCCGCAATCTCCGCAGCCTCTTCGAATACGAAGCATTTACTTTGCAACAGTCTAAACAAGAAATTTAATCGTGCCGCACATGTGGTTGTCATGGCCAACAGTGAACGATCCTTTGCCACATGGTACTGGAATATTGTACGCAAAGTGTTTATCTTTTCGACGATCAATTGCAATTGCTCCTGGGCCTTTCTTATCATTAAATAGTCTTCTTCGGTGCCATCGAAATTGGCTTGTAGTGCCTGTAATCGCTGGAATTGCTCCTTATACTCACACTGGACCAGCCACCAAACGCGCTTAAGTTGTGACGGCACCAACGATTTGTCAACAACATTTTGAACATTATATTTGCCAATTTCTGGTAGTCGCGACTGGAATCCAAATCGCAAAATGCTGTCCGTATGCTTGGATATCTTTAGCAAGAACTTATCTAGTGAATCGTTCGTGTAGGTCAGAACAATTATGGGACCGGTTTTAAGCCGCTCCACGTTTTGCAACAACGTATTGATCAACTCGACGGATAAATGCGTTTTTCCCGTGCCAGGTGGGCCTTGTATAAGGCTAAATTCCGTGGTTAGAGCGGTGCTGAAGGCAACTTTTTGCATGACATTTAGGTTGATATCATTGGGGGATTTATCAAACGAATATGGCTTTTGATTGTACATGTAATAGGAGTCCGGCTTGATATAAAGCGGACGACGGACATGTATCTGCAAGACAAATTCTTAATAATATTTATATATTAAGTGTTTGCCCGAACTTACCTCACCATCGACTATATAGCGACGCATTGGGAAATTTCCAGCACTGCAAGTGCTTAGATAGTTGTGCACCCGTAGGTAAGGTTCAAAGAAGACCGGCGCCTCGAACATGATAAACCGCTTTCCATAGATATTGCCAATATTATATTGCTGGGCAATCTCCACACTCAACTACAGAACAAATAGTTATGGTTTAAGATAAATAAATAGTACAGTATTGATCTTACATAGCCTTCCTTTAGTGTCTTTCCATCGGTGTAGCCAACAATGGCCAGTATAAGATTGTCAAAGTCATAGCTGGTGGTGAAACACAACATAGTGCCAGTTTTAAAGTTTTTTAGAGGCATGCGATACTTTTTCTCTATATCTGGTTTGTAGTTTTCAAGGCGTGTCTCTGGTCGTGAATCCATAAAGATAAGACTGCTTCGTTCCGCTTCAGAAAATTCAGGATTCAATATAATTTCTGTGTTCAGCCAAAGGAGATTTTGTTCAATAAGGGAATCGACATCGACTTTGTTACGCAGACGTTGTACAAGTTCACGCAATGGATGCAAAAAATCCTCGCATAGAAGCTGCCGCTCCCTGTTTATATATCCAGCCACATCGCCTGGTATAGCCGGCGACGTCACCTCAACTGCCTCGGGTCGCAGTAAATCTTCAAGCTTCGGATATATTTCATGCTTTACCTTACTAACGATTGGCAATACCTGCAACTCCTGGGAAAATTCAATGCACAACGGATGTTGTAAGAGCTTTGGCCGCTCACATTGGACAAGTAACATTTTAAAATATTCGATTAGGTCGTATCCTAACTTGTCCAAGACGCCAAGTTTGTGGCCACGTATGAGTAACCACTTGATATTACGCAATAATTTCTCCGAGTCTACATCCAAATTTCCAGCTGAAGAGGGTGCAAAGAGCTTTTCAGCAAATTGCTGGATGTACTGCAGCAGCACTGTCTGCTTGGCAAATCCGGACAGCAATTGCTCATCGAAACCACTCAGTTCTAATTGGGACAACGTTGTTAGTATTTGAACATATTGCGAAATTCGCTTTCGCGAATCGTTTGCCGACAACTGATCCACGAATAGATCCCGTTCCTCGGCCATGAAATATAGAAACATTTCCAATGGTGTCATTTTCTCCGCTTTGCCAAACTCTGCGGCAGAAAAGCGACCCGTAGATTTCGAACCGCTGGTGCTGCTGTGGCAGGCAGCCTCTCGGCTGCGTTGCCTCGAATAGTCATCTGCTGAAGGGCACAGATTTCGAATAAATGCGTATTATATGTAGTACTAATATTATTTAATTTTCATTAATTTACCGGTTGTGTTGAAGACCTCAATGTGCTCTTCTACTTCATTTTCCAATTGTCGTTGTTCCACCTGTTGCTGTAGGCTAGACACAATCTCGTTTTCATCCTTGTTGAACCAATCGTCATCTGAGTCAGACATTGTGAAATTAATTAATTGCGTTGCTGATACTTGCGCTATGACAGTTAAAGTGGGAATACCCCTTTTGGTTCCAAATCCCAATTGTTTTACGTTGCGAATTGCCTTAGCTTCTGTTTATTAGAGATGGGCGATCACTGCAAATGGCAGGTATTTTTTAAGTACACACATAAATACACATTGCGTGCAGTATTTAGTAAAAATTAGTATTTTTTATTGACTTAGTTTTTATTATTAGTGCTGATCATTACCAATTAATAAAATACCAAGAAAGTAAATTTAATTATTAGAACTTATTATATAAATAAATATATATTTATCATACATAATAACAGTTGTTGTCCAATTTATTTAAAACAATTGGTCACACTTTGTCAAGATTCTAACACTTCGTTTAGTGCGCGGAATAAAGTTTTGTTGAGTCGAATTTTTTGAGTAATTTTAACGACATAATAAACAAAATATACATTAACTTAAGTGTCTTTCACAATCTAAGCACAATCTACAATTGAATATAGTGTTGCTAACATATAGAGTAAAACCTACTATAAAATACAAGAATTAATATATAATATATATATTGTACATATACGTGTGTATTCATATACGTATACCATACCTGTGCACTCACACCGGGGACTTACAGCAACGTTTAACCCTAAATACATCCACACATACGTCCAATGTCAAATATGGTTGAGATATTCGGAGATGACTGTGAATGGGAGTGGTTTCAGACCGAGAAGGAAAACATCCTACGGAACTTAAAGCGTAAAAATACAAATGAAAAATTTCAAAAACCGCAAAACAGAAATTCCAACTACCGGAATCGAGTTAAGACGGCGAAACCATCCATAATAACTACAGAGGATCTCGAGGAAATCCTTAACCTTCAACCTTTGGGAATGTTTCTCTATTTAGAAACCGAAAAAGATCCTGATTTTTTTGTTGATCAAATTGGTCCGAACGATGACTTGGAACGCGTGATAGTCTATACGCGCATATTGGTAACCCTGTGTGAGCTGGAACTTCCAGGATTTCATAATGATATGCTCAAAAAGATAGCATCATGTACACCACTCCTTACCCACTACGGAGAAATAGTTCGCAAACTCTGCACGAAAAGCTACCGCACCATGTGGACGGACATAACGCGTGTCGACAATATCATTTGCTATATGCTAACGATCCTGTTGCAGGCCCAACGTGCTGGAGTTTTAGATAAAAATGCTATGGAAATACTATTCAATATCTGGATGCATTTGAAAAATAACATGAATCCAATAATTGAAGAACGTCCGGTGTGCATGGAGTTTTTAGCGCAACTCCATAGTGTCTTCAGCGTTGAAAAGGAAATCTTAGCAGAACCCAATCCAGCCACAGAAGTAACTGACCAATATTTAAGACAATAGACATAATTTTCTTATTTATACAATTTTACTTCACATATAGTTATATCCCAGTCTGGAGGAGCTGCAGCAATGGCTACAGCAGACAGAGGATGCCTATTTAATGGAACCAAAGCTAAATATCAGCTATATAAGTACAGCTCAGTACATTAATAGCCATCGGCTCTTCTTGCGCAGACAGTTTCTACTACCCCTGCGTAACCTGGTGCTTACACTCCATCGAATTCGTAATGTGTCCGAGATCAAGCCACTTCACATTGCCTTCGAGAGCGTTCAGATAAAGCTAAACAAGCAATTCTCCGACGCCCAAAGAACTAAATTGATATTTTTGGATATATTGGCCTCTGAACGTAAAGCTGCCGGCCCCAACCACGATGTACAGTTGAGTAAAGCGGGTGCAGATCAATTGTCTAAGCTTAAGTTAGGTACCCTCCTGTGCCTAAGCTCTGGATATGATTTTAAAGATCTTATACTGGCCACCGTGGTGGACACGGATGTCAAGAGACTGCACAAAGGTTATGTATGAACTCTAAATTCCTGCTGAGCTGAGATCCCCATGCGATAAACTTTATTAACGGATCGCAGTTCACTGGAAACCCATTATTATATTATATATAAACTATATACATATCTACCATCTTTCAGATTGCTATATCCATTGTTCGACAGTTCAATATTGGCAACATTTACACCAAGAAGCTTATCATGTTTGAAGCTCCGGTCTATTTTGAGCCCTATCAGAAGGCGTACAAATATCTCACCAATAGCAATGTCATAAACTTTCCGATGAGCGATTATATTGTACATGGATTGACATCAACTCATCCACCTGCCTATTTAAAGGATACACAGCCTCCGAATATCTATGAGAGTCAGAAATTCACCAACAAATTGCGTAAAATGCCGCTGAATAGTTCGCAATCTGAAACCTTTGAGCGTGTGCTTAAGACGAACTTTAATCTAATCCAAGGACCACCCGGCACGGGCAAGACACACCTTTCGCTGCAGCTGGTAAAGACCATGTTGGAACATGCCAAATTATGTGCACCCATTGTAGTCGTGACTTATACGAACGAATCACTCGATAAGTTTCTGTTAAAGCTCAGCTCGTATACCAATAGTATTGTGCGGTTCGGTTGCCAGTCTCGTCTACCGGAAATTGCCAAGTTTAATGCACGTGCCGATACTAATAAACATATGATAAATGCAAAGCTAAAGCGTCTATATTGGATGGTACAACTGGAGTTAAAGGAACATTTCAATAATCTGCAGGAATTGTATACTGCTTTTAACAATACGGATAAGGCGTATGATGATATTTTGGCTATGCAGCATATTGTCTGGAATGCCCAGGAAAAACTTAACTGCATAAAAATGATATTTCAGCATTATTTAATTACTAAGAAAAATGTGGTGGCCATGACTACCACCTGCGCTGCGCGCATGAATTTTGTATTTCGCTTTCTGAAGAGCCGCATCGGTAAATAGATCTCTTTTGAATCATACCCACTAAATTAAAATTATTATTTAATTTTTATTTCAGTTATTTTTGAGGAAGCTGCCGAAATTCTAGAAGCTCACATTTTGCCCTGTCTTACTCCGTACACAGAGCATGTGATTATGATAGGCGACCACATGCAACTCAAGCCATACTCAGCTTACATTAAAGGATTGCGATATTCCACGATTAATCAATCCCTATTCGAGAGACTTATTCGAGCTGGCTTTCACGTAAACGTGCTGAATATGCAGTACCGCATGCGAAATACTTTCGCAGAATTTCTTTGCCCCCTATTTTATAAAGAATTGTTTAGCCACGAAACCGTTATTGATTTCCCTGCCATACGTAATATGTCAATGAATGTCTATTTTGTTGATCACCAAGAGCAGGAGGTTGCTATTCATAACAGTTTTCTAAAAAATGATTGGGAAGTGTTGAAAGTCTTCGAAATTGTACGTTATTTGACGGATGTCAGTGGGTATGGTAGTGAGCAAATTGTAGTTCTTTCCCCATACCTCTTGCAAGTGGAATCAATCAAAAAGAAAGTAAGAATATTTTCTCCAATTGGAAATTTAATATTTAATCGTTTGTTTTTTCGCAGTTTTCTAGAATGGCCCATTTAAGGGAAATAAGAATTACTACTGTGGATAGTTTCCAGGGTCTAGAAGCAGATATAGTCATACTATCGTTAGTACGCAGTAACCAATTCCGAAGTATCGGATTTCTTTCCGAAGAGAATCGTATATGTGTTGCCTTTTCACGTGCCCGCTATGGTTTCTACGTCGTTGGTAATATGAGCCATTTTACGCAGTGTTCATTTTATTGGAAAGAAATAGCTATTAAGTTAAAAAATTTAAACGCTATAGGCTCTGAGTTTCCCTATGAGAATAATAATGTTGCTTAATTAGCTTCAGATGTCTGCTTTGTTTTGTATGTTACAAAAGTCAACAATATGAAATAAAAAGATTACTTTGTTTTGTTATTCTAAAGTATTTTGATTTTGAATCGAATTTATGAAAATGTAAATGAATAAATATTTTCTCTGGTTGGAGTTAATCAGTATTTTATTTCATTGGCGCCATAATGTTTTTTTTTCTTGTTTAATGTTGGTCACACTCAAACCGTCAATTTTTAGCATTATTCGCAAACGCTATAGCTAAAATGCGTAATAAATAATACACAAATGCTTTTTAATTGAACGAAAATAGCATAGATTTACAAGTAAATACGGGACTACACATATAAATAATTACAAATATATCGAGGTAGGACTAAATTACTTTATCGTTATATCAACCTAGTTGTAAACAAACATCTGCGCGCGAAATTTTGTCCTAACGTCATATAAGGATATAAATTTGTTAACGTAATTGAATTGCTTTTTTAAACAGGAATGGGTCGAAATCGTCTTCTTCGTAAGAAACAGTTGTCCTCGGACTGCGAAAGCGATGAATCACTTTCAGCGCCTAAAAACAAGAGGCGCAAACAAATTGCTGAAAGTGATGATCAAGAGGAGATGCTTGTCGAGGCATCTACTTCGACGCGAAATCGGACATCGTCCAGCGCCCGCTCGTCGACAATTACTACCAGTAATCGATCCTCAACAATCGAAAATCCTTCGGTAAGAATTTGAAATGAGATTTATTGGGAGAATTCTGTGTTGGTGACGTTATTTTATTCCATAGCGTGTACTTACTACGAGAAGCGCATTCAATCGCTGTGGCAAAATAATGTCTGTACGTTTAAGGAATTTTATGTGTCATTCCAACATGTATATAGAGTTTGGGCCAAACATTAATTTTCTTGTGGGAAGCAATGGAAGTGGAAAGAGCGCGGTGATCACAGCTCTTGCTCTAGGACTTGCCGCTAGTGCCCGTTCCACAAGTCGCGCTAGCAGTATACAAAGTAAGTCGTGATGAAATTCAATTCGCGTCGCTCTTATATCAAAATGTAGTCATAATATATTAACACTCTTATTACAGAGCTTATTAAGAACGGTGAGACAAATGCATCCATTGAGATAACCTTATGCAATACGGGATTGCGACCTTACAAGACAGACATTTTGGGTCCGCACATAACAGTTGTGCGCAATATGCGACAATCGGCCTCTACATATGAGCTGAAAGACGCACAAAGGAAAACTGTGTCCAGGAAACTGGACGATATTCGTAGGATGTTACTGTTCTTTGGTATAAGCGTCGAGAATCCAATTTTTGTGCTCAACCAGGAGGCATCTCGTGAATTTCTCAAAGAGTAAGTCCAATTTAAATGTCAATTTTTAAAATGAATTCAAAATTTGACATCTCTTAACAGCTTGGAACCAGCATCTAACTATAGATTGGTAATGAAGGCGACTCAACTGGATTTATGTGCTGCTAATTTATCCCAGTGCTATGAACAGCGAGAACACTTGAATTATGATGTGAAGCTTTTGAAAATGGTAATTGTAGTGATTTTAATACAACATAAATAATATATCAATATTTTAATTAAACAGAAAAAGGAAAATTTACAAAATCTTTGCCAAGAAGAAGAGGAAAAGCTGGCAATTATAAAGAACAAGGAGGCTATAAAGGTACATATATATATATACATCCTGAAACGAGAAATAATAATAAATAGCCTGTAATATATAATATATGGTTAAACGTTGCAGACTCAATTGAAAGAGGCTAATACTATGCTAGCCTGGCTTAAAGTAAACCAGGTGCAGGATGAGATTTCTAAAAGCGAACACACACTGAAACTCATTGAGAAGAAAAAAAACGACTTATCACAGAAGACAATACAGAAAAATGAAACTCAAGATACGTTCTCCCAGCAATTACAGTATGTAAACTATAATCTAAGCTTTAATAATATATTTTAACAAATGAGGCTTACAGAAAATTTGATGAAGTGAAAAAACGGATTTTGGAAAGCTACAAATCACAAGAGGAAAAATTAACGAATGTGAGAAAAGTAGTTCAGGATTGCCTTTATGAAACTAGCTCGCTACAGGCGAGCATAAGGAATGTTGAAAAACGTCTGAAGGAGGAAACCAGCACATATGATGGTTGTAATAAGCATTTGAATAACTACCAAGAAGACTATTCTGAAGTTAAGCGGCTTAGAGAAGTTAATAATACTACACTGGCAACTCTTAAAGTAAAAGTAACCGAGAATAATGAGCTTATAGCAAGACTTCGAGACGAACAGAACGATATTAAGAATCGACTACCAATTGCCAAAGAACAAGTTAACTCTGTGTTAACCGAGCTGAAAAATCTTCAAAAATCTGAACGTAAGCTAATTATGTCCAAATATATATAATACACCTGTAACTGTTAACTATTTACAGAAAATATGCAATGGGAAATGGAATCCCTGCTGCGCAATAAATCAAATAAAATGTCTGTTTTTGGCGGACCTGCGATGGAAGTGGCGCAAGCACTCAAACGGCAATACTCTGGCAGCAATGCTTATATCATGCCACGAGGACCTGTTGGAATGTATTTGGCCGTGCCTAATGCCAAGTATCGTGATCTTATCGAGAATCAATTGTCCCATTGTCTGCGTTCGTATATAGTTAATTCGGACAAGGAACGCATTGCATTGAGAGCTCTGTTGAAAAAATCATATGCAGGGGGGAATATACCAAATGTTATAACCACTTCATTTACGAATCATGTGTATAATGTATCCAAGTACAAAGTACAGGCTAGAGCAGCCAACACGACGGTATTAATGGATGAAATAAGGTATGTGATTAATTCACCTTACTTATAGCGTCACCTTTATTAAAAATAACTCTTTCTAGGTGTGATGATCCTGTGGTGATGAACTATCTTATTGATGCGATGCGCATAGAGACAGTATTGATAACCGATTCTAAAGATACAGCCGAATCGCTAACATCGCGTTCGGAAAATGTGCCACCCAATTTAAGTAGAATACTTGTGCCCAATTTAGGACTCGAATTTTGTCCATCCCCCAATTATGCTGTCTACTCGATTCGCATTAATCCTGCAAGATTCATACAAGTCGATGTGGAAGACCGCGTTCAGCAGCTAAAAGCTGAACAGAATAATCTACAACAGCGCAGTGCAGCATTGCAACCTCAGTATTTGAGTGCCAAACAGAAGGTAGACCGCGATGAGCAGGAAGTCAGGAAGAAAAGTGAAGAGATCAATACACATCACAATGCAAATTCAAAAGCAATGCAGAAAATTATGGATATTGAGAACTTTGAATACCGAGAATTACCCGCGCTTAATGTGCTTGTACGTTTGCCCAACATTTAATGAAATTTATGTAATATTTATTGATTATTATTTGTATTTCAGGAAGCTCATCTTGCTAACAGTGCAGAAAAAATAGGTAAATTCAAAGAGGAGCGTGATACATTGCAACATCAGCTAAGTGAATTACAAGAGCGCAGGAAAAAAGCAGAGGAAGAAGCAAATTGTGAAAAGAATATTCTTGAAAGTATTAACAAAAAAATTGTTGAAATCCAGGAAGAATCTCAGGAGGTACAAAAAAAATTACGTGATTTAGATCGTCATTATGAGGAGAATCAACGTCGTTTTAAGCAAACCAATGAGTTACTACAATCGATGCTCAGGGATAAAAAGGAATTGGAAGCTAGCTTGGAGAAGTCACGCAGAGAAGCACAAAAGTTGGGCGAGTTCATTGAGACGAACAAAAGTGAAGATAGTTTACGCGATAAGATTAGTCGTTGTAAGGCAAAAATGAAACATTTCGAAACATTGAACTTGGATAGTGAAGAGATCGGGCGAAAATTGACAACATTGCATGAAAATCTTCAAGTACACACTGACAACTTTACTCAAATCTTAAGTATCGTGGAGAAATTGCAGTTATCATATCATACGCGGGCACAGCGATTTCAACGCTCTAGATACCATTTCTTTACAATGGTTCAGTTTCAGTATAAGGTACTAGTATATTTAGTTGCATTTATAATGAATTATAAATAATCATTCTTCAACTTGCAGCAAGCGCTCGTGTGTCGACAGTTCGAAGGAGATTTGGTACCAAATCATCGAGAGAAAACCTTGGAAATCAGTGCTTATCCACCGAGTGGCAATAAGACATCAAATACTAGAAGTTTATCTGGAGGCGAAAGATCATTTACGACAGTGTCGTTGTTGAAAGGTCTATGGAGTACCTCAGACCATCCATTTTATTTTTTAGATGAATATGATGTATTTACAGTAAGTCAATTAGAAATGTTTTCGTTAACTAAGTCTAAAGTTGAATTTTATTTTCATTTGCAGGACGAAGTTAATCGGACATTCATTACAAAGCTACTTATTCAAGAGGGTATGGATTTTCAGAGCCGACAGTATTGTTTTCTGACGCCACAAGATACCAAAGTCGATGCTAATCACCTTATAACAGTGCATAAGTATGCATTTAACCCGATATATCTTGCTTAACTTGCATTTTAACTTCTTTTCAATTTTTTTTTTAGATTGGAAGCTCCAGAGCACTAAATTTAAACATGTTCTTTTGTTATTTCGTTGCTGGACGACAGCGGACTTTTAGAACAAAATTGTTTCTTTACTGTTTACTTTAATTTAGAAATATTTTTATGTTCCCTAGGTTGTTATTTTAAGAGCTATAACTACTTATGAATAAAATTGGTCTTAAGTTAAACAAATTCCCAGTGCGAATATTTTATTATTTTCAGCAGGTTGGCAGCCCTGGTATTACGCAGAATGTCATGCAAATACTTACTTATTTACGTCACACAAAGAAAGTAATATAAGTTGGAATTATAAAAAAACCAAGTAATTACTAAAGATAATATAAATTTACAAATGATTTAGAAAACATGTTTGTGTTCAGACAATTTTAATAAATTTAAAATAGGCATCATCTCTGATATACAATCTGACCGTAGCTAGACACTCATAACTAATAACCTAAAAGCAACGCCGGAGAAACAGTACACGGCATCATTTGGAACTTTTGTTATTATTTGTAATTTTAATTATTAATCGAACACAATGAGTCGCAATTACAAAGAAGATCAAACCAATGAGGTAGAAGCCCTCGATTCCATCTATTGTGGTGAAATGGAAGGTAACCAGAGATCTCAATTCAGTAAACTTTTCAAACAATTGCCTCTTGTTCCACCAAATAGTTCTCCAAGCAGAGCCCTTCCACAAATTTCAAATTCCCATTGCCACTGAGGAGTACAATGCGGATGCAGCTGAGGATAGTGAAAAAGGCTTGGCTTGCAAGCTAGTATTCACCTATACGGCAACATACCCAGATGAAGCGCCGCTTGTGGAGATCGAGGACGCTGAGAACTTTGAAGACACATTCGAGAGTCAGCTACTTGAGCATTTACGACAGACAATCGAGGAGAACATTGGCATGGAGATGATCTTTTCGTTGGTGAGTAGTGCCCAGGAATGGCTGAATGTGCAATGGGATGAGCACAAGAAGAATCAAGAGGATGAACGGGTGCGCAAGGTGTACGAGGCTGAGGAGGCGGAGCGAAAGAAATTCGAGGGTACGCGGGTGACAGTGGAAACATTTATGAAATGGAAGCTGGACTTTGAGGAGAGCACAGGAATACTTGCTAAGCGAGAGAAGAACAATGACTGCAAGAAACTGACAGGCCGCGAACTCTTCATGTGCGACAACACGCTGAACGATTCGGACATTAAGTTTCTATTGGAGGCTGGTGATAGCATTGAGAATGTCAAAATCGATGAAGCACTGTTCCAGGATATTGGTGAACTCGATTTGGATGATGATGATGATGACGATGAGGATTGGGTGCCCGGTGCCGACGACGATGATGATTAGATCTACAGCTGCTGCGATATTAAACTAAAGGCTTTCTCTAAGGCAAACTCGTGTATTGTAAACAAAACAGTCTAAAACCTAAATGGGCTTTACATAGTTTTACAAATAAAATGCTAGCGTGTTATCAATCCAAATCGTTCGGCTGCTTCATGCTAAATTCGGATAATTTAAGTCCATGGCTGTGAACAGTTTGGATGTCATCCAAGTCGAAGAACTCATCATCGCTTGTTTGATCAGCATTTGATTCGTTTTTGGTCGTTGTCTTGACAGCTGGCAGTTTTTCGCGTGGGATATTCAATTTTGGCCATGAGCCTGGTTCCTGTTTTGGCAGCGTAATCTCCACTTTGGTGCCGTACATTTGCACCGAAGCCTTTTCTACATTAATGATCTATAACGGAAGTTAATTATGAACATGTTAAATGAATAAGAGATATATTCACGCTCTTACGCCGCGTAGTTCCAAGTCTAAATCAAATTTGGCATTTTCCTGCTCAGGAAAGACCAGCGAGACATGCAGTCGAATGGGATTCACTTCCACGAAGCTTTGTGCGTAATGATATTTCTTTGCATAGATAGCAACAACAACATTTGTGGCAGTCTGATGCCAATCGTAGCGGCATTGAACTACCTTTTTGTCATCATCCTAAAAGGCAGCAAAAATAAGTTGAGAATTTCAGTTAGCATGATGCGAGAGATTCTCTTACGTCCTTGACCCACTTGTGCTGCCCATAGACACATCCCTTTTGCGCCATGAACTGTGCAAAATCCGAGGTGCGTTTCTGGCAACACGACCAGAACTTCATGCCCTCGTGAAATATAGGAACTCCAGGATGATAGGTGCACTCGCCGTAATCACTGCTTGTGTTCGTGAACGAGTAATTGCAACCGTTGTTCTTACAGCTCGTGCCGATAACAGGGCCACTAGAAGGATGAAGGAATGCAGCGTAAGCATTAAGAAACAAAGCAAGGAGAATCTCAATCACCCTTGGGTAGCTGCAGATGATGCGGTTGCAGCAACAGTGCTGATCTTTAAGGCATCTATGGTTTCTTTAAGGGCAGGTGCCACTGTGGGCTGCAACACAGTGAATGCCGTCTCGATTGGTGGCCTTGGCAGCGACTCCTTAATGGGTGCACGCACTTGGATTTCCTCTTTCTGCTCCAATTCTTTATCATCTTTGGCTGGTTTCTCCGGTTCAGGAGGTTTAATGTCCGAATGTTTTGCCAAAGTACAGCCTTTGATATTGAGGAATTCTGTAAAGTCTACCGATTTTTTGCTGCAGCAAGACCATCCTTTGTAGGCATCGTGAAAGAACGGTGTACCGGGATGATGCCGGCAAGATTCTGCGCAAAGTGGGAACGTGCTGTTAGCTCTGAAAGATTCATTGCTCTCAAGTAACACTTACCATCGGTATTTGTCGCCGGATCGAAAAGTTGGCCACAACCTCTATTATAGCACTGCAACATGTTTACCTGATTTAATAACCAGTAATATTATTTTGCCGTCTATCTAGAATATTCCTGCCGCAAAGCACTGTGGCGGCTGGTCGATGAAGCTTTTTCTGCAAGGCTGCCAACTTATTTCAATTTCGATGCGTTAATATCGATAAGTTTAGTGTTGAACAAAGTACGTCTATCGCAGCAACGGTTTTTGGATTGAACTGCACTAAGTGTGATAACAACAATAAAAAACCTGTATTTGACATAGTTAGAAAGGTAACCGGCAGCAGGAAAATAATTAAAAGTGATAGTCACAAATTATGTTTTTATGGTCCGGGCTCATATCAGGAGGGTCTTTAAAATTTTTGGTGTTAACCTAATGACAAGCGCCACAGCTGCAAACCGGAATTGAGGTACAAATCAATTAATATTTGAATACTGAAGGTCAGTGTGATTTTTTTAGACTACGTGCTCTTTGCAGACAGGATTTTCTAGACAAAATAGAACGATAAAATGCTCTCAAAAAGGTGTGTACAGACAAATTGTGAGTCATGTCATAGAGCCAGAGCTAATTAAAATCTTGCATGGCAACACTGTAGGGAACAGGAACTGGAATGATTTTGGGATTGGGATTAGGGTTCAAGCGGCTTGTCAATTATGATACACACACATTCTTTATATACATTTATTGCATGCAAGTTATTTTTGTAAGTGTGTTTTCGTTTATTGCTCGCAGCGACAAGACATAAATCCAGTTGGCATTCAGCAAATTGTCATTTCATTGCAAATTCTTGTGGTCAACAAGGTTATCAACGCCACCGATGGAGCTGCCAATTGGCAATTGCGGTGCCCGATTGGCTTTTGGTCGTTACGCTTGCACTTAATACAAATTATGACAGGCCCTGGCGCCCGTGGACGGCATCCATTTTACGGGGGCTGTGAATCATACCACTAATGATTGCATTGTTGTGCAACTCGAGTTCGAGAATTGTTGATACATTTTTTGTTTTTCATATTTCGACGCTGCTTTGCAACTTCTGACAACTGCAACACACTTAAATAAATAATGAATATATATAAATTGGAGCTGCATTTACCGTATGTCGTTTCGTGTATTCCAGTGTCAATGGAAATTAACACCGCGGGCACCGGCGGCTTGGCCTATACAAGGCGTATACGTAATTTTACATACAATGGCAAAGGCAACAACAGCAACAACAACATGCAATTGTATGCCGCGGCGTGTCATGCTGTTGTAAAATGCAAAGGCAAACGCTTGCGCAGATTTCGCGCAATTCGCGTTGCCAACAACTGCAACAACACCACGAACAACAAACAAATAAACATTCCAAGCCCAAAACGAAGCCAGATGACGATGACGCGTTTTTGGTTCACACTTCAGTGGCAGCCCCAGCAGCCTCGGCGTCAGCGCAGGCGCCGCTGCTACCGTTTGCGTTGGCGTTGCCATATCGATAAGCATCGCAGAGGCATAATGCACTGCACTACATGGCACAGAGTATAACAGATTGTGCTATGCGCACTGTGGCTGCGGCTGCGGCAATTGCGCAACAATGACGACAACAAAACGGGCAACAATGATAACAAAGCTGATTTGTTTGCTTAACGCTTGCACGCTTTCAAGTTCGTTTCCTGACTCGCTCTCTGGCCAGTGCATTCCTTAACAATTGCAACAGAGACAGAGCGAGAAAGAGCGAGAAAAAAGAGGGAATATATGTAAGGTGTATGTGTTGCACACTTGACTGCACGCATACGAATGAAACACAAATTGCATATTTTACACATTTATTTACAGGAGAGTTAGATATTTATGTATTTGCCTAGGCGCCTCATTAACTGACTACTTACACATGACTCGGCCGACGGCTATCGGCAACGCGATATCGACTATGACCATCGATAAACATTGCGATTGCAGCAGCAGCTTGCACTCCACTTCGCTCAAAAGTACGTGTAGCGCGTGTGTGTGTACGGACTTCGATAGAAATTGAATGTGGCATATGATGTGTCGGGCGTTTGGAATGTTGTGCTGAAATATGTTGGATCGACGCCACCGGCCGCTGCTGCCACTGCTGCAACAGCTGTGAAGAAAACGGAGAAGAAAAAGAAGGCGAAAGGTAGAGCCACAAACAGAAAAACAAACAAAGGCATTGTCACTTCGATATTTGGCGGTCATTGGGGTGCTTACAAATACAAATACAAATAGGTATGCTCAATTAAAATTGCGATTACAATTAATCATGTTAGGCTTGGGCGGGTGCACTTGAGATTAGTGGAGCTTTGTGCATGTGCTTGAGTTGAGCTTGTGCTTGAACTGCTTGCCAAGTGGTGAATTCCAAGCGCGGGCGTTAACTGACCAGCATACAAACATACATTCACGTGTATTCGTTTGTATCAGTGTGTGTCTGTGTGCGTGTACTACATATGAAGGTTAAGCGGGCGGCGCGTCAATCACGGCGTCAACATTCTTGTCAAGTGTTTGAGCAAGTGTGACCACTGTGCGGCTCAACTGCACATTGATGTTGTTGCTGTTGTTGGTGTTGTTGTTGTTGCTGGGGCGTTGCCAGTACGTTTTAGAATGCCCAACGGCCGCTCTCGAAACGAATTTCAAATGTGGGTGGCAACTGCTAACGAGCTAGGGGCTCCACTTCTTGTGGCAATTGACCATTAATCAAGCGTCGCGTTTGGGGCCAATTGTTGAGCTTTCAATGCAGTCGTTGTTCCAGTCGCAGTCGCAGTCGCACTCGAGGTTGCTGCCACGCTCGTTTAGTCCTCTCTTCAGGAAGCATATGCTGCGTAACTATTCATGTGTGTGTGTGTGTTTTTGGTGTGCAGAGAACTTTAGGCTTGCAAAACTAATTACACAATGGCCATTCGGCTGGCAGCTTAACGGTTAACGGTTAACAGCGAACAGCAACTGGCAAATCGACAATCGTGCATAAATTGTCAAATTGTAAAAATTATCTCAACTTAACGTCGTTTGTTCGTTTATTCACCTGGTCGCTTGCTCTGTCCCCCTCTCTCTCTCTCACACACTTTGTATATCTCTGGGTCTTTCGGTCGTTTGTTCATTGTGAAATGTCTTTCGATTCATTTGTGTACTAAGTGAGTCCAAGTCCTCCGTTTGCCTGCTGGCTTTACCTATTCCACTACAACAACAATAACAACAACAGCAACAAAAAAGTTGCTCCATTTCGTTTTTCTTGGCAAGAAAATCGACTGCAAACATATTTTGCTCGGCATTAGTCTCGCATATCATTGAGTGTGTATGCAAATGGCACATACACACTCACACTCACACTAGCATACGTAGCATTTTGCGGCACGACGCTTGATTGCCGCCGTAGCAGCAGCAGCAGCAGAAGCAGGTGCTGCCTTTGGCGACCGACACATTTGCTTGTCATTAAAAAGTGTTCATATTTTGTAGCTACAACTCTCTTTATATCATATACGCAGATGCAGCACTAATTGTACTCGTAGAAATGAAGATAGCATTTCTAAAATTTTAAGATTTAAACCAATATCATCTTCAAACCTTTTATGCATTAAGTGGCTATTTATACCCTTCGACCATGGTAAATAGTCAAAAAAGGGTATACTAACTTTGTGCAAATGTATGTAACAGGCAGAAGGAGCCATAGAAGACCCCACAAAGTATATATATTCTTGTTCAGTATCACTAGCCAAGTCGATTGAGCCACTGTCTGTCTGTCTAGAGTTACTAAATTTGGCATGGAGATTCTTGTATACTATAGGCTGATCAAGTTTATTTCTAATGTTGTGTGCCATGCCCACCGCTTCGAGGGGTATCCCACTGTCGCGTGTCGCTCGACTGTTGCTCTCGTTTATAATGAACTTTAAGCATGTTTTGTATAGATCTGTTCAAACATTATGCAAATAAGTATCTATTTAATATTTAATTTGTTTTTTTACTGAGAAAGTTGATAGAATTTGGAGAATGTTGTTTTATTGGAAATTTAATGCAATTTTCGAAATACTTAGATTTGAGATTAATAGGTTTGTCTTGAAACATTTTTAAAACAAGTTTTATAAGAAATTTAAAGTTTAAACACGTTTTGCATAGATCTTCTCAAACATTATTCAAATAAGTTTGTATTGAACACTGAATTGTTTATTTGACTTTCTCAGTTATAGAATTTGGAGAATTTTTATTGCATTTAAATGGGAAATGATTCAATGAGAGAAACCTGTTTGAACTGCGAAAGTCCTTATCTGATCTTAAACAAAGGAATAAATCCGAATTATAAAGTAGATCTCTTTTGTACCGTCTCTAATAGACTATAATCGCTTGATCTGATCGACTTAGTCAGTTTTGCTTTTGTTTTGCTAACGAATTCAAGTTCAGATTTGCATAAACCGCGTCTCTCTCTCTCTCCTTTTCTCTCGTTTCTCGTGTCTTTCGTGTTTCTGTTCGGCAATCGAGTGTGAAGCTGTGCACCATGATGTGTTGCCGGTTACACTTGCTGGTTTCATTATGCGATAACACCAATCTCCCCTCCCCCCTCTGTAGTCTCTTACTTCCCCCCACGCGTTGTTCGGTTTGTGTCGCCGCACTTCAAAGCGGGCGCTTTTAATTAGACGCTTGTTTCGTGTGCACTTACAATAATCGCTACAAGAAATCATAATCGAAATGGTAATCGAAATCGAAATCGTAATCGAAAAAAAGAGGTGCGCTTAAAAAAATGTGAATATAATCAAAATAATTGCATAAAACAGAAGCAAACATAAAAACTACAAAAATACAAGTTCGAATAGGTGTGAAATAATAAAAATACTTTGGTTGTGCATTTTGGTTTTCATATTTTGTACGTACAATATATATTTTGTTTATTTATAATTTTGATTTCGTGTTACAAATAAAATGAAATCATAATGTGAAAGTACCGAATCGAGAACATAGTATAAATACAACAAATAAAAAAAGATCGAAATAAAAAGTGAAAATCATAAAATAATATAAAAAATAAAACGAGTGAGTTTGGCAATTGAATAACAAGGGAGGGTTAAATTAGAAAATACCTAATAAACAACTATTAAATATAATATTATTAAGGTTTCTGGTAATGTTAGTCGGTTTGTGCTAGTGTGTGTGTGTGTGTGCGAGTGCGGGTGTGCTGGGAAGGGAGGAGGTTTACGTGGTAAGTGCGTTGCGAATGGCAATTAAGTGTGACGCGCATTTCCGTTTCCGGTGCTGCTGCTTGGCATTGTGCATGTGTTTGTGTGTGTGTGTGTGTGGGTGGTTGGTTGGTTGAGTGTGTGTGTGCTTGAGTGTGCAGTTAACCAAAGATTGTGCCTGCGGATTGGACATGGTGTGGAGAGGGTACATTAAAAAGACAATTACGAGAACGATTAAAATAAACAACTGCATTAACTAAGTGGCTGCATATTTAAACACTACTTGAATTGCACTAATAAAGCTTGTGTGTGTGTGTGAGGAGGTGATTGTGATTAGGTGTGTGTGTGGCACTACTAATTGCCTAAACCGAGCGTCTGAGCGTATTACTTTGCTGCGGCGGCACAAAGCCAAATCCGGAGGCGCCAACAACAACGCCGCTGGACTCCTCAATTGCATCTGGGGGCGATGGTGGGAAGACAACGGGACCTGCAAGGGACAGAGAGAGAAACAGAGAGAGAGAGAGAAAAGGGATAAACGAAAACAGAGAAAGAGAGCCTGTTTAGTAGTTCAACTTGACTTGTAGTGCATTACTTACCTCTGTTCTGTCGTGGATCGCGGACCTGCGCTGCCGATGGTTGCGCCAGCGCCAAGGGATCGAAGGCAAAGCGAGAACGGCCCGGAAATTGTCCCAAAAAGTATTGTTGTCCGGCAGCAAAGGCCAGGCACAGGCAGAGGGCAGCAATGGTGACTAACTGCAATGCAGGAGAGAGGGAGAGACATTGATATGATTATACAGTTGTGGCCAGGTGAATACGGTCAAAGCGATTAAACAATTGCGAACGGTGCCAATGCCAATGCATGCTTAAAAAGTAAATAAAAAACAATTAACCCGCTAAGCAGTCTGGCTCTTTAGAATGCCTGCCCCGCGCTCATGCGCCGCGTACTTGACTTGCGCCACGAGCCACACACAAGGCAACCTCAGCAACCACACGAGCCCACGAGCCAGTTCTTGGCCACGTCTCATTGGCCATATTTCATATGCAGAGCAAGCAACAACAGCGCAAAAAATGAGACATGTAATTAGCAAGCGAAAAAAATGGCCTAAGTTTTTGTACAAATTTATGTCAATTGCAGCGACCTTTTTCCACATACCCTGTAGACAATTGAGAGAGACCAAGCAGGGGGTATATTAAGGTAAAGGAAGTAGTAATATTAACTTGAGCATTAAGACGGAGGAAGTGGCATTAGTTAGTTTTTCTATTCCTGCACATTATTGAGGCGATTTAAGCTGTGATTACATGCCATTCATATCGATTGCAGAGGCCAACAGATACCCTGTAGGCAATTGAGAAAGGCCAGGGGATATATAAAGGCAAAATAAGAATGGAAATAAACTAAGGTAGCACGGGGTTATTTCGGTGCATTAGTCTTCTTATCTTTCCCTTTTGAGTGTTCATATTGAGCTCAGCTAACATTACTTGAAGTGTAGTTTTGAGGAAGGTCTAAAGAAGTGCACAATAACCAAGGAGCGCACAATAACCAAGATATTCTTACTGTAAAGTATTCTAAACTGTATGCTTGCTATATAGGATATCTCATAGTCACACTCTTCTCTACAGCTCCCTTTGCTTGTTCTCTTTGTTGCATCAACATTGTTTGTGGCATATTTCGCGCACTGACCCAATTCGCAGGCAAATCCAATCAAATGCCGCGATAAGCGTCTCTCGCTGCGAGCTCGTTAAGCTTTGCGTCGCTTTCTGGAAGCGGCGTGCATCAATGGGGCATGCTGCATGCGGCATGCTGTGCAAATTGGCTCGCCGCTTGCTGCGCGTTGGCCATAAATATCGCAAAAGTGTTGGCTGTCCGCGAAGGCGCCGCAATTTATTGATTTCCCATCGGACGCGTTTGCTCGTCGATTGTCGATTGTCGATTGTGTTGTGAGGGTGAATGTGGTGCAACAACAACAACAAAAACACGAGGACGACGATTCATAAAGCCGTCACGCAATTGACGTGTCGAATGCACGCTAATCATAGGGCTGCCGGCTAATAGAACCGGATTGTGGCCAGCTGTGCAGGCAAATTAGTGCAACACACACATACACACACACATATGTAGATAAGTATGTGCAATCACACCTGTGCGCACCTTCGTCCAGCTAATTGGCGATTGCCACGGCTTAATATTGTTATATATTGACTGCACTGTGCTCTATCTGCTTCATTAATTGCCTAATGGGCCGCGCCTGCAATTGTTGCACAGGGCGTATGCGCAATATTTTGGACAAGTCGCTGCAATTGATTCAAAATGCGCCGAAGCACCCTACAAAGTGGTCGGCATAGAAAAAAAAGCGAGCTAACATATTTGAAAAATTAAAACAGGCAGCTGTAACAAGCTCAACAACAGCAGTAGCAACAACAACAGCAACAACAATGCTAATTGCTATTAGCGCAAAATATGCAAACAGCAGCAGCAATGAAAAAAAAAACAAACTAAATCAAAAAATATGCAAACAAGGCGACCAGTTGGCCAGACAAGCCAGAGACAAGTCTCGAGTCTTTTTTTTCTGCAAACTTGTGAAAATAGTTTTTAATTAATTCATGTCTCTAGTTGTTGTTGTTGTTGTTGGTGGTGTCTGCAGACTCCGCGTCTGTGTTGCCACATTTGAAGCGCTTTGGGTTCTGTGATCGGATGAAATCCATGTGATAATTACGACAAAATACTCTGCCCCAAGTGGAGCATACGACGCATGTCTCTCGGGAGTGGAACTAACGTATGATTAATGTTGCATTGGCAGACGGAGCGTAGGAGTAGCCCGAAGCAAACGATTAACTGGCGATATGCTGCACAAATATTGTGAGAAACTTAAATAGGAAATGACAATTTAACGCTGAGCAAAATGGGTTTTGCTACACTGCAAGAAAGTGGGAGGAAATTGAGAGAGAGAGGAGAGAATATCATATTGAGTTTTTTTCTTTACTTCTTTGAACTTTAAAAATGCAAATTTGATTCTTCTTTTCTCCCATTATCAACACTACACTATAGGAAAGTGGCAGGAAGTAAGAAAAGTAGAAAAAGAGAACATTATTTGAGTTTTTTTCTGTACTTTTCTGCTAACTTAATTTCTATGTATGCATTTCTATTCCAATTTTCTCTCAGTGTGGCATGCAGCACATTTGCTGCGTTCGTTTTGCATGACGCAGCATTCTTCGCATAGCTGCGAAACAACTTCTCAGCTCAACTCGACTGTGACAGCCGATTTGAAAGTTATCGTTTAAACTAATTAAATAAATTAGGCATAGCACTTGATCGACTTATTTTCAACTGCGGTTTGCCGCCTCAAGGAATCCACACACAAAAAAAGAACGTGCTGCACGCTAATGTGAGTTAATTTGTTCTCCGTAAGGCTGGGAATAAAATGGTTCGTATTAAAATTGCTGTCATTCCTCATATGCTGCTGCTCCACCTCAACCACTTGAGCTCCTTCTCCCCCCACTGCCCCTGCACCTTATCGAAGCCATAACAAATTAGTTGAACAAATGACCTTAGATATGATTTCGTAATTGGGCGGCGCTTGGCGCTGTACTGTTTTTCTTGGGCACCCAAGTCGCGTATTCGCACTGGTAGCAGAGAACAACGGCAACAGCAACAACAACAACCACAAGAATCTGGCTTGACGATTGGCCAACGGCGGCAGCGGCGGCTCATGCGAAAAAAAACCCACCCACAACCCACAACCTACAACAATGATTAAGTGCAGCAACATGTGAGCGTGCCGTGTGGCGAAGCCAGCGCATGCAAACCCAAATAAAAACCGCAAAAACAACAACTGGACAACAACAATAACAAACAGAGACTTGGCTTGTTAGCAGTATGTTTTATATCCTGTAAGTGCAGGTTAGTTAGGGAATGATGGACCTGCAATAGTGGCTGAAGTGTGCTTTATACTCTGCATAATATTGTCATATAATTAAGTGATTATGGTTTAAGCTCAATTCCTTTAAATTTATCAATTGTTTATCAATATAATGCACTTCTCTAAGTGAATTATAATTAGTGTTTAAGTTCAACTTTCGCACATTAATGCAAAGCACATCTCTTGCCAGTGTTTAAGCTTACCTATCATTTGAATATTATCGGTCTCTAACAACAAGACCTACCTGTTATTTTTTGATATGTTTGGTTTATATTTATGAAGGATAATCTAAACATTATATATAGTATGCTATCCTATACTTAACTGACCAATAATCTTTTTGATCTCCATTCTGTATAATAGTTATTCATTATCATCAACACAAATTACAATCAGTACGTATCACTGAACTTTGCATTCTCGTATCTTTCAATCTTCCATCCATTTAAGTGTGAATATATTTTAGTTGACTAATGGAAAATTGAAAATTAAATATGACAAATCAGTCGCACGCGTGTGAGTTTAAAGTTCCCCAAACCGCAGTCAAAGTTGAGCTAATGACATTCAACCCCACAACGCTGACTAACATAACTAACTAACTTACTACTTTAATATATGCAGATAAGATAGCACAGAGGGTATGTGGAGGTTGTTGCTGCAGCTGCCACTGTGAGGCATTTCAGTTGGTTTTTCAATCAAATTTTTCATTTATGCACTGGCATTTATTGGCGTTTAGATTTTGATTGGCTTTAAAATGAATTATTTTTACTATTAAATAAGAGGAAAAAATGCGCTTACAAAAATTAAATAAATCGCCTTAACTTTGCCAGAGTCGAGTCTACAGTATACAGTCTACAGTGAGTCATGTGCAGGGAAAATGGGGAAACGCGTCTGGCAGTTGAAGTGTTAATTAATCTTATTTTGAATGGATTTTGTCATGCGGTAAACATTTGCGCACTTTTGCAAAAAAGTGAATGCGCTGAACAATTGAACAGACAGAAAACAACAACAACAAAACATGAACAGAAACTAAGCAACAAATTGATAATTGTTATCTATTGTTAATGACTGCAACGCCCACGGCTAAAGCAGCTGATGCTAATTCGGCGGTCTGCGGCGGGTTAACGCTCGATTGGGCAACTTTGGTCGATAACTTTCAACACGGAAGCAAAAAGGCTCGACGATCCCGACGCCCGTCTGACCGACTGGATATGCCTTTTCAAATTCGCTCTACAGCGAATGTTGTTCGCTTGTAGGTGCAACAAGAGCAACTCTAGCAACAATAACAACAACAACAACAGCTGCAATAACAATAACAACAAGAGCAACTGCTGCTGCTGCTGCAACAACTGGCGGCGCTGGAAATTACTTTGAATTGTGTTTAATAGCTGGAAATGATGTCGGGCTGCTGCCATGTCTGACCGTGTCTGACCGTCGCGGTCTGATGATTGCTCTTGCGATTTACCCGCCGCAATTATCAAGCATCAATTTGCCTGAGACGCCAGTGCCAGTTTTGGCTCTTAGGAAGTGCAAATTGGCGTGCAGCAGCAGCAGCAGCAGCGTGAGAATCGAGACGCTTTTCCTTTTTCCTGGCAAAGACAATCGAGACACAATTGACCCGCAAATCTCAATCACAATACGAATTCGAATTCGCTAAACTGGAAAATCAGTTCAAGTTCAACTCGGCAAATTTGTAGCATTTAGTGGGCATGACAAACTGGCCACGCACATCTACCAGCACCAGCACCAGCACAGCCTTATAAATATGGTAATAGCAGTCTTCGCTGTGTGACTGTCGTTTATCTCTCTCTGTCTCACTGTCCCACTGTCCCGTGTCCAATCTGCCGATAAATCTAACATGACTATTTTGCAAGCAGCAGCGCCGTGAGCTGCGCTGCGCATGTGAACATGTGTACGCCAGGCACTTGCCATGCATATTGACTGACTGACTGGGGGACTGACGGACGGACAAGGCAGCGAAGACTGTGCCCAGCTCACTGACTGAGTGACTGACTCTCGCAGACTGTGACTCCAACTTCGACTTGGACTCCAGACATGGCTCCAGAGCTCTGATTGCGACAGCTTTGCGAGCACAGCGAGCGCTAATCGCGTCGCGCTAAACGAATTGCAATAAAAAAAGCCAAAAAACTGAAACGATTTTCTTTACTCTCTCGCTGTGCCCGATGAGACTATCGATAGCGACCAAACATGGCACACAGCGTGTAGCAGGAACTGCATGCGGGATTATTGTGGATTTTTGAGTGCAGCCTGACAGCAGCAGGGGCACCCACAATGGAGTGCGGATAATACAAATTAGGAACGATTAAGGAGCTCGAAATTTGAGTTGAAGTTGAGTATTTTAAAAGTTAAGGGCTGAGGTTAAGTTCGGGTTTATGATGATTCAATTGATTGAAACATAATCTATGCATATTTTTAGTTAAAAAGTAAATAACAATTGAAATGGAAATCAAATGAAAATAAATTGAATGTCTGAGCATAATTTCGAAGACCTTAAACCAACTACAAATCGATTTCAAAGCAATCATAATCAGTCGGAAACTCCAAAACTTTTTAATGAATTTTCGATCAAATTTAAGCAGCAACTTGAATATTCAATCTGGCAATTCTCAAACCTTGAACCCCAAGACAATATATCATTTTAAAAGCTTCAAATTTCTGGGATTATAATTAATAATCCAAAGTTAAGTGACTGCAAACTATATTTAAAATTCCATAAGTCTAAAAAGTTTTCAACTATGAATATTTTTGCAGGGAAAAAATAAAAGACTTAGGCAACGAACTACTTCTAGACATGTGTAAGAGAAGTAAACAAAACTAGGAAAAATATGGCTAATTATTCTACAATATTTAAAGCGCTTTTGACTATCTGAAATCTTGAGATAATCTTTCTATAAGTTTACAAATAGCTGTAATTATCAACTTTTGAAATGAATCTAAATAATTTCCCAAAATGTATTGCAAGTCATGCACTTGTCATGCATTTTCGCCTGGCCTAGACTCATATACAGACGCAGACCAGTAGAGAAGCACTCAGACACTTGCACACAGGCACTCACACACTCACACTCGCTATGCGGCAATTATGCATGACAATTGCTCGAGCCGCGCTCGAAGAGTGCATTGGGCAAGCGGCATCTTCATTAGCTGCGCGACCGACCAGGCCAGGCTAGAGACCAGGCCGGAGTGGGGCCAGGCTAGAGACTAGACCCGTCGCTACGCTGGAGACTAGGCCAGAGAGCAAGCCAAGCGCAACGCAAGTCAACTCGGGCACGAGTACTACGAAAATGTGCGGCAATTAATTTGAATTTCCACACGCAAAGCGTGTAAAATGCAACAACACGACGACGCGCGGACAACTTGACGACGGCGACGACGATGACGATGGCGCTGGCGATGGCAGCGATTAACCCATGAATTGGGGCGATTGTCGAGCAATTAATAAATCGTTTTTCTTTAACCAATTTTGGGCTGCCTAATCGAGTGCGATTTGCCAGCGATTTGATGGCGGTTCCCAGGGTGCCCGCTCGCTGGGATGAAACGCCGATTGCCGTTAGTTGCGGCCAAGCGCAGTATTCCCTTTCCCCTCTCTCCCCACTCTAGCGACTGTGTTGCAGTTGCAGTAGCAGTTGCATAACATTTTACTCTAATGAATCGAGCGCTGACTTTTCATAGGCATTTTTAATTTATGGCCGTCACACACACAGACAGATACACGCACGCACGCAGTTGCACGACACGCAAGTGGCCAAGAAGCAGTTGGTCACTCGCCCGTTTTGGCCAATTGACTGTGACTCTGAGACTCGCGGTCTACGACGGCTTTGGCTTTGGCTTTGGTCACTTTATTTGGCGCGTGTGTCTCGCACTTTTTCAATTAAGTTACAAAACGCATGCCCAAGCACGTTTTCCAACTGATGTTGTTGTTGTTGCTTGTGTTGTCGCTACTTGATCTGTGCAAACAAGTGTTGGTCTCTGTCTGTACGGGCGCGGCCTTCGACGTGAACTTGAACTTCTTTGCTGCTGCTGCTGCGATTAGTTGCTGCTGTAATTGCAGCCTGTTCTGCGAGTTGAAATCGCGCGTAATTTCATAGAAGGCGGAAACTTTAAAAAGTGCGTGACGCACTGCACGCCCGCAGCCAAAGTCCAAGTCCATTGTCAGCTTAGCTAGACATGCTATATATGCATATTACATATTTGTATATCTATATAAATTGACATATATTTGTGTCAGTTGCGGCGCGCTTTGTAGCCGACACACGACAAGCAACAATCGAGCAACTCAGGCTGGCCAGAAGGAGGCTGATTTGGCCATAAATTCGACGAGTGGCCAATAAAAATTCTGAATTGTCATAGTGAATGTTGGTTGTGCATGGAAACCATGTGAAAATTGTCGCATTTGGCATTGGCAAAACAAAAGAGTTAGGCAACGAACTTGCGTTAGAGAGTGAAGGAGCAAGAGAAACCAAACGTAAAACAACAACAGTAACAACAATAACAATAACAATAGCAAAAGGCAATTGGTATGCTGCCATTGCCAGCTTCCTCTCTTAATTGACGGTACTTACGAATTTCATGTTGATTAAGCTGTTTGGCGTTTCTTTTCGCTGTTAATTGAGCTGCAATTAGTTAACAAATATTTGAAATATTAATTCGCTTTTTCTTCGAATTTTCTTGTTTTTTTTTTTAGCACTGCACTTTTTGTTTTCAAGCGTTTTACAGCACGCACACAATTGTCTCTCGATTTCAATTCGGTTTTCTTTTGTTTTGTTTCGGTTTTTTTTTTCTTTTTTTTGTTTTTGGTTATTTTCTTGTAACGCGGGTCTAACGAAACGAAACAATGCGCTGGGAACTATTCGAATTGGATGCTGTACCTGATGTCAACACGGCACGCTGTGCAAATTTTGTGTGTGTGCCTCGGAGACGGAGTCGGATTCGGACTGAGTTGCGGACTCGGGTTGGCGGACTCGGGACTCGGTAGTCGGGCGGATTGTTGCTACGTCGAGCTGTGCGGTAAAACGTTTAATGAATTCCAACAGAAATGCTCAGTTGATTTTATATAAAGCACGGCAAAGCGTGCGCCGTCGCTGTCGACGTCGACGTGGCTCAGTCGCTCAGTTGCTCGCTTTGTTTGCTGTGTTTCGAGTGAGTTTTTTCTGGTGTTCGTCGCGTTCGCTCTTTGTGTTTGGTGTTTGGTGTGCAGCATGAGTGAGTGAGTATGAGTGAGCTTGAGTGCATTCGCCTGTTGAGGGACTCGGGTCTACGTGCGGCACGTGATGTTGCTTGTTCTTGGACAACTTTCTAGCAGGCGGTACCGTGTGCGGCTTTCGAGCAACCTGTTTTGACTGTTCGGCTCTCTGCGACTCTCGCGCTGCAGCACTAGCCCAGGGAGAAGGATGGGGGAGAGTCGCGAAATTGAGTCTTGATTGAGACTTATGCAAATCGAATGCAAATAGGAAAGCTCTGACGGCACCTTGGCACCTTGGCTTGCATTGCGTTGCAGGTGAAAACAACGATAGCAATAGCAACAACAACAGCTGTTGCTACAGCAACAACAACAACAAATAACAACAAAGGCATGTTAAACTTTGGCAATTTCTTCCGCCTCGCTCGTTTTTGACCGTGAAATTTTGTGTGTGATTGTTGGCCCGTTGTTGGACCTGATGGTTGCCGCTGTTGTTGTTGTTGTTGCTGCTGCTGGTTTTTCTTGCCGCTTTTAGTAAGCGTTGAGAGAGCTGCCGTTTGGCTTGATTTAAATGACAATTTACGTTATGTTCGCGTTGTGCGATTAAAAATAGCATTATGCATATCACAATCATAACGCACGAACTGCCGCCTGCCGGAAGCGTATCGCACAGAAGGCTTAGCCCACTAGGAGGGACTGGCGGGACGGGGCGAAGCGGACTGACTGACTGACTAATGAGTGTTAGCTCTATTCGCACACGCATGCTTACAAATGTAGATAAACCTGTGCGAATGACATTTACAGCCCTTAAAAGTGTTAAATAAACGACTATGACGACGACGACTTGCGAGGGTCGTTTGTCAAGTAGCGCGAAGCCAGTTTGTTTGCCATCGTTAAGAGCTTTTTCAAGTTTGACATTTTTACGATGCAATTACAAAAATTTGCACAAACTTTCGATGCAAATGCAGTCGGATTTGTAGTTGAAGCGAGGTCGACTTGAGAGTTACGACTTCAATTTACTTTGAATTGGATTTTAACAGTAGTTCAACCAATCTTTTCATTTTCCCCTTTTTATTAGTTTGCAGTTTTGTTTGTTCTATAAATGCTTAATTGTTAGTGCTGTCAAATAATTATTAAGTTACTGGCAGTCACATTTAACGCGCACATCGATAAGTAGACCGCTACATTCAGTGCGAAGTTAATTGATAAAAATACTCCGTTCCTTGCAACGTAAAAACGAAAGAAAAAGCATTAATATTGTAAGCCATAATTAACTAACGCATAGCATACAATTAGCTCAAAGTGTTTACAACTCACTGAACATCCCTCGCAATAAATTAATGTCAGTAATTAAATACGAATTGCACACTTGTCGCTGCAATGCAAGCAATGCGTTCGATATGTTTTCCGCCTGCCTGTGCGTTTAATCAGCGAAGGCTGTTTGATTGCCAAGAGGGGAGAGTGTATAGGCGAAAGGGAGGAGAGAGCATAGTGTGTAAAGAGAGGTCTGTGTGGTGGGGCCTTCGACCGCTCGCACAAATACCAAGTTCAAGTTCAGTCAATGTCAGGTGTCAGCTGATTTAAACGGCCGCAAAGGCGCCTTCGCAGGGAGCACTTCAGCAAACCGCAAGAGATTTAATTGAATTTTATATTCTATGCTTCAAAAATGTTTATAAATGTTTATACAATTGTACAACAGTGGCATAGTGCAACGCTTTGTCTTCGCTTGGGGTCAAGTTCAGTTGGCCAATTGCTGTAAACTGTGCAACAATTAGCAAGCTTAATTATCGATTGCCATTGATTTATCGCCGATCACAATTAACAAATCGCCTTGCGTGTACTTTGGCTTTCTTTTGTTGTTGCTGTAGTTTAATTGAAACACTACTTAGTCGTTCGTCTGGCTAAAAGTTATCAATCATTGGTCCGCACAAACATTTTGGCCTCAGCCTGAGGTTATTGCCACTTTGAGGAATTGAAATCAGCGCCAAAAGAAACTGAAAAAAAGATCGTTTTTTGGGCTCGCACTTGTCGGCACTCGGACAGGTCGCCCCACAGATTAATGGCTTTTTAAACAGGCTAAAAATAGTCGCTGATACGTGGTACCAACTATTCGCACGCTAATTGCACCTAACGCCTATCCTGTTTGCCACATTACACGTATGCCCGCCTCGTTAATCATCGATGGCAACACGCGCGGCCAATTAACGCCATCGATCGTGTTACCTTCTTTCACTCAGAATCGAAATAATTACACACAATATACAAATATTGTTTAAGGCATGCGCTTAAATCAATCTTCGTTTTGTCGAGGAAGTCGAAGTTGGAAAGTGCGTGAAAGAATACAACAAAAGAGATCGCCGGAAATTCAAATGAGCAGCACGTCATAAGCTCACATTCTGTGCTTGGGGGGTTCAATGTCGGCGAAAAGTGAAATGTTTCAACCGATTAATCGACATACACTCGAAAATTTTGAAAGCTCTTACTGCATATAAACGTTAATAAATTAACATTTTTATTACATTCACTTGAACATAGTCACTCAAACAATTGTGTGTGTTTGGAGACTGCAGTTAGAGTGAGTTTTTAAATCTTTATACTTTATATTAAATTTATAGAGTGTATTCGACAGTCGAGTGTGCAAAATAAAGCTGTATCTTAATATAAACTGCTACCAATCATTAAAAATGTGTTCTCACATTAATATGCAACAAGGAAGAAGAGACAAATTAGTTAAAACGAAGTTAAAATACCCTTTGCGATATGAGTTAAGATTTAATGAAGAATAAAAATGGAATAAAAATATATTTAAATTGCATTTTGTTGAAAAGGTATACGTGTGATATATGTAAATAATAATATGTTAATATGCGTTATATATAATTCATTTTTATTTTATCATATCCACTTGAAGAGTAAGCAAATTGGTGCTTAGCATTTTTAAGCATTCTTTTAATCGTCTTCTCCACTCAGGCCCCCATTCATTGACTTATAAATAACTTGAGTGTGATATAACTTTAAACTTTCTCAAGAAATCACGCACAGTCATGTTTTCTTTTTTGGGGTAGATCTTTGTTGCATCTTTCCCCAAAGGCAGCGATGAGTTTCAATGACTTTCCTGGCGGAATATGATGACGAAGTTGCATCGAGATTCTAATAAAGTTAATTACGTTCGTTATATGCCAATTAGCGACGTGTTGAGGAAGCGTACAGAGAAGCGTATTCCGTAGTATGTGCCAAAGGCTGATGCCGCCATAGACGGTTGACAATATTTTACAGCTATTTGCTTTCTATCTGCCAATTAGCTAATTGTGCCCAAATGTGCATAGAGAATTATGAAAAGCGATCACAAGTTCAAATCGTTAGCATTCCAAAGTTCCGGTCCAATTCGAATTCGATTTGCATTATACAACATGCACACAGAGACATGCATACATATGTATGAAGCGTTTAGCGTCTGTTCTCACGACATCGACCTTGACAGTGCCCGACGCAGTACGCCTGAGATCGGCGGGCGACCAGTCGTATGAGTAACGCGTGCTCTCTCGAGTGGCTTGTTGAGAGGAAGAAAACTCTTGGGGCTGAAACTGGTTTTGCTTTTTCCTCTTGGGCGTCGAATGGAGGCGCGAAATATGCGTATGCTGCGAGCCACTGCATCAGCGACGGCGGTAGCAACAACAACAACAGAAACGCATACCGTTAGTTTGACGCATTGACAGACAAACTATAGTCTTTGGCTTTTAGCTGAAACTGGTTGCGGGTCTTGCATATGCGTGAGGTAAATATGTTGCTTAAACTTGGCGTTTAACTACTTTCGATGGGGAAGAGTTTTAATATTTATTAACTTGTCAAACCATGTAATTTGCATAAGTCATAAGCGCTGAGCTGTTTCGCTCAGCGTGAACACATATTTTTATCCGATTATTTAAATTGTGCGCGCATGTAACTAGTTTCAGTGCTGTAACGTGTTTAAATATATCGATTTTTAATTTGCAGCCGCTACGTGTCGATAATGATTATACACAGGGTGTTTCATTTAATCGCTTAATCAAAGTAAGCAAAATGTACAGAAATCAATAAAGGAAAATTCTTTCCAATTGTGTTATAGTTATTTTAAATTATGATTTGCAGCATTTTGAAAATTACTGTTTAATTCATGAAAATGCGCTGAAAAATACCAACATATATCGATAAGCATTAAATGTCGATAGTTACCCTTGCTGCCACCTCTATCGATATTGTTAGCAATTTCTAAAAAGCAACCACTCCATCAGCCGGTATCAGCGCCGAAAATTCTACAAATAACTCGCTTGGATTTTACCAAATTTCAGTAGAGAAGACGCCAACGCATGCAAAAATGACGCACAAACACACATACTTGCTCCTGTCATTTTTTGGCGCTTTATTGACTCTGGAGCTTGCGTCCAGCTCCACCGACAATGAGTACATGAAACGGGAACATAGTCTTGTGCGTCCATTTCAAGGTAAGATAAGAGCGCATTTCTTTCGTTTTATAGTATATACCTATCATTACTTTGCAATGATTCATGAAAATTCCTAACATCTCTAGGCGTTGGCGTTGTACTGCCACACTGGGACTTTCTGGGCAATACAATGGTCACCAGCAACTACATAAGACTGACGCCGGATTTGCAATCAAAAAGCGGAGCTCTGTGGAATTACTCGGTATGCTGACGTGACGGTACATTTTTCGAACACGTAATTAAAAAATTATCTTGGATTTAATTGGTTTTTCCAAAAATAGCCCGTGTTGAACCGCAATTGGGAGGTACATGTTGGGTTCAAGGTACATGGCAAGGGCAATGAACTGTTTGGTGACGGGTTTGCCATCTGGTACACAAAGGATCGCATGCAAACGGGTCCTGTCTTTGGCAGCAAAGATCATTTCTCAGGTTTGGCCATCATACTGGACACGTACAGCAATCATAATGGCCCGCACAACGTAAGTGAAGAATGAACAGAGGTTTTTCAATATTTTCCAATATATTTTTTGCTATCCTTCAGCACCAACATCCCTATTTGAGCGCCATGGTTAACAACGGCACCTGGAGCTATGATCACGATCGAGATGGCACACATACACAGCTTGCTGGCTGCGAGGTTCGCTTCCGAAATGTAGACTATGAGACGTACATTAGCATACGCTATGAGAACGATGTCCTGTCCGTGTCGACGGATCTAGAGAATCGCAATGAATGGAAAAACTGTTTTGTTGTAAATAATGTTGAGCTGCCAACAGGTTACTTCTTTGGGCTGTCGGCCACAACGGGTGATCTGTCCGATAACCATGACGTACACAGCTTTAAGTTCTTCGATATTGACACAAACATTAGTGTGAGTATAAAGGTTGCCCATAGTCGCTGAGGTCGTTGAGGTTAATTTCTTTTCTATTCCGCAGCACGATGAGATCATGCAACGCACCAACATAATACCAAATGCCAAAACATTTGAACCACCGCGTGAGCACAAGGAAGACCCCAAGCCGGGAATGTCAAATGCCAAAATCTTCTTCATCCTGCTTTGTGTTGTCATTGTGACGGCGGCTGTGGCCATATTTGCCATATCGTATTTCAAGGATCGCAATGCGCGAAAACGTTTCTACTAAAAGCTACTGAGGTGAACGGAGCCCGATTCGAATGATGCAGCAACAGCAGCAGGACAAACCACTCGAAAGTAAAGTAACAAAAGCAACTACATCAATAACAACATCAACCAAACCTAGGCATAGTTTACCAAACGAAATGAAACTGCTGACGAAGTTTTAAATCCTTTTACAGTTAATTTATATAGAATGTACCCAATACGAGATACGATATTTGTTTATAAGTTTACCAAAATGATCCGTTTTCTGTTAACTAAAAAGAAGATACACAGACGTACACACAAACACAGAGAAACCGAAATGGGCAATTGTTAAATTTAAGTGAAAATTTTAATCAGAACTATAGACAAATTGAGACCGTAAGAATATTATTGCAGTGTGTACATTGTATAGTGAAAAGTAAAGAAATGATAATGATAAAAGAGAAATGAAAACGACCAACTGTGACTGCAAATAGTGTAATCCTTTAAATTCTACGTCTCAAACCCAATGCTGTCGTTGGCGACTGGCGGACGAAGAGCGCGCCGTTGGAGGTCGAACGGTTGCCAACATGGACTCGATCTGTCGAACTTGATTGCTGACAAAGCGATCACTCGTCGGCTCGTTGCGTTCGTTCTCCAGGTTGTCGTTGGACTTGTGCATTCCGCTCAGTATGCACTGTTCGAACAACGACTTGGACTGTCCGTCGTCGAGAGAATCATCCGAACTGTAATCAGTCTTCGTTCCAGTAATCGTCTGGCGTCGTTGGCCGTTGGTAGCTTTCGGCAGCGTGCTTGTGTGCCCCGAGCTGTTGCTCGTGCTGGCTCCACTCGGCTGAGGTCTGCAGCTGCCAGCAGCAATGGCCTGAAAAACGAGAAATTCATTTAGTTATCGTAGTGAACAGCTGCAGCAAGTTCACGTGTGCTCACCTGGCTCAGTAGATTGCAGTCATCATCAGAGTCCATAGATAGTGAACTGAGTGAATCACTGCGTTTGGGCAGCGCTTGAACTGTGCTGCGACGTGGCGGCAACTTTGGCGCCGACTCCGCGTTGCGTGGCAGCAACTGTGGCGGCTTGAGGGGCAAGCGTACTGGACCCACTTGCGCTGAGCCCACAGTCAGATTGGAAAGTCCTGAGATAACGGAGAAATTGCAGGGACTGTCCTCCACATAATACTTGTTCATCTCATCTGTAACGGGCAGATAACTGGGCAAAGCGCTGCCACCACATCGCATCTTGGATATGGCATCTTCTTCTTGGGGCATTGGACGAGGCATTTGCTCGTTTGTGTTGCCGTTCATATCGTTCGCCGTGGAGGCAATGGACAGCACCGAGAGATTACTGTTGCTTCCCGCCTTGGAGAGCAGCGCTGGAGTATCTTCGGTACAGTAGTTAAGCGGTGCATCGTTTCCATTAAGGTCATTATTATGGCAGTTTCTCATTGTGGCTGTGGGGTGCTGCAGCTGCTCCTGCTTGCGTTCACGACGCGGCGACTGTGGCATGCTCTGCGTGGGAGAATCGGGCAACTCGGAGGGCGAGATGACTCCACTCTGCATACGGCTGTACTCACTAATGACCGATCCATTGTCATCACAGCCAATGGTCTCGTCATTGACCAGGGAATCCATCGAACTACGCCTCGAATACATTAGTGGTGTCTCTAGTGCCGAGTCTACATTGTTGGTGGGTGCAGCTGCAGGAATAGGCGCTGGTGGTGGCGTAGTCGAAACCTTAGACACAACTGGTTGCTTGTTTTGTTTACCCGGCGGTGCTGCCACGTCCACATCCAAGCTGGTCAGTGAATCGAAGCGACTGAAGCAACCAGGCGTGCCCTCCTCACAATAGTTAATGGGTCGCTCGCCTGGCTCAGGGTCAGGAGTGCGTATGCCACCTCCATTGGGTTTCTCTGTGGCCAAATTCTCTAGCGCATTGCTGCGCAGGTTGAGTGTCTTGGGACGAGGTTGCGCCTGCTCGCTATTCAGATCACTGGCGGATGCTGACTTGGCCAGTGGCGGAGATGAAGTGTTGCCAGTTCGCGTTTCATCTAGTATAAGTAGGATTTCACTGCCCTCTCGCTCCTCGCTGCCTGCAGGCAACGTTGGTTGCGGCTGTGCAGCCTGCGCCGAGCGACGTTCCTTGTAGCGCACACTAAAATCGGTGGGCTGATCCAAATCGATGGAAGTATCGAAATTAGTCTTAGCCGTCGCAGGCTTGTGGTCGCTATAGTTGTACTTCATTGAGTAATCAATGGGCTGCTCCTCCGCTGGCGGCTCAAAGTGACTCTTCACTACTGCGCCATCAGATTTTGTGGAGTATTTGGTAGAATCTGTGTCCGACTTGCCGGAATATATGGATTCACGGCTTTCGCACTTGCGAGGCAACGTGCTGCAGGTGCTGCCGCCTGTGGGACGCACTTTCTTCAGAGAACCTGTTGGATTACTGCTCAGGCGCATGGAACTGTAGCGTCGTGGAAGGGTTCCAGCATGACCGTTGGACAGCTGCTCCTTTGCTGGTAACTCACCCAGCGGCTGCAGTTCCAGGGCAGCGCGATAGTTTACAAGGTTCTTTAGTGCTGAGGCACTTCCCTCGGCAATCATGGCATTCTTGGAGCTGATGAGCGCGCGCAGCAATGTGATGGCATTGTGATCGATGAGGAACTGCTGATCCTCGGGACAGCGGGCTGAAAGATTCCACAGTGTCCCACAGGAGTTGCTAACCACCGTCTGGTTGTCCGATTTAAGCTGTTGCAGGAGTATTGCGAGGCAATTGTGCTGACGTAGGATCTGACGATAGGATTCACAGACAGCTATGTGGCTCGAGACGTTGCGCAAGATGCCGCCAGCATTTTCTACTATCTTCAGGGTCTTGCTGGGCCCTTCGTAGCTGAGCATTTGCACTAGGAACGCGAGGGCTCCGTCCACAGCACAGAACTCCGCCTTGTTGGTGCTGCAGTGCGCTGATAGATTCCACAGAGCGGAGAGTATGGCCTTTAGGGTGTTCTCGCATTTGTTGTGCATGGCAGCCACCGCAAGAGCTGTGACCGTGCCCAGCTCATTGAAGACGGTCTTTAGGTGCTTGTCCGCACGCCATGACAGATTCCGCAGTACACTCGCTGTGGCCTGCAGCAAATCGTCAAGATCCGCTGAGTGCGTATCAAGTTGGGCCACCAGCGCTTCCATGAACTGTTTTTGTCCACAGAGCAGCGACTTGTTGTTCTCCTCGCCGCATGTGAGATTGGTCAGCGTCATCAGTGCATAGCGACGCAGTAAATTACATTGATCTCGCCCATTCGCTGGTCCATGGACCGCATGATCAAGTTGCACCAGATTCGGTATGGCTTTCAGGGCACCCAGCTCACACATGGTCTGGCGATGCTCTTCATCGAAGCTTGCCTTCATTAGCAGCTTCATGGCGGCCAACGGGTGACGTTCCTCATCATCCGCAATGGACTCGCCGCCACTCTGCAGTTGCGTGCGTAGAAAATTACAGCTATAGTCGTGTATCTGATCCAGCAGGCGAAGTACCTTCACCTCACGTTGATTTCCCTGCACAATGTTGTGCAGCGCTTGGCTGGCATTCTTCCGTGCCGTGCTTGTTCCACCTCCTCCTCCACTGACTCCATCGTCATTGGCATGCAGTATTTGTACCAACAGTTGGATGCAGTCCGAGCTACGCAGTGCTCCACAGGTGTCGGCATTTCTCGATAACTCCAGAAAGTTGCGCGTCAGTTCGAGTTGCTTGAGAGCGTCGCTTTCGTTCAGCGTCATACTTGCAAATGATCTTGACTTTTACTTTCGCGTTTCACTTTACATAAAACCTAAGGGAATTCTAGGAACCGCAATAAAGTGCAGTTAGCACGCAGGTAGTTGGCCCACTAATCTCTTCATGTCTTGAAATTTTGTTAATTTTAACCTAGGTAAGAAATTCGTACGGCGCAGAAGCAGCTGCCTTTCTTTGTATGGATCTTGCTGTTAAATGTTATCGGCTTTGAATATCAACAGGTTATCGATAGCTGTGTTGCATGGTGCAAGTAAATGTTAGGTGGAAGAATTCAATTCAAGTCGAATTATAACTGTTAAGAATAAAATCAATATGCGTGCTAAATATATGTAAGTAAGAATAAATTAGAAATACTAATGAATATATTTAAATATAAATTTCTTTTTTTTTAACACCATATTTCCTCACGACTGTGGAATTTGCTTTTGTGTACATAATAAAGTATTTTTTTTATTACCATCACTAGACGTCTTACGTTACGTCACGCTCAACAGCTGTTCGGGCACAGCTGAAAAGCCGCCGAGTTGTGTTTGTCGTGAAAAACAATGAATTTCTTAAAAAAGGTAAGTTAATAAATTAAATAGTAAACAAAAATTAAAATGTTTGCATAGGCATCCTTCCAGGTGTTGCCGTTGGCAGAAGCGCAGCTCAGCCTAAGCAACAAATCGGCGATACACACCAGCGCAGTATGCTGTCGCGTGCAGTCCGGACGTTACCGCATAACCACAAAACGCAACAGGCCCCTCACCTACGAGATGGCAAATCCCCCGCATTTTATTGGACACCGCAAGTCCTGGAACTCGTGGAACACATGTAAGTGGCTGCGCATTGCAATTGTCTTTTATTAGACTCACTACGTTTAGTTAATGTATTTTATTTCGGCAGCCACCCTGAAGGATGCACTGCGGCCATCTCAAACGGCGATTGAGGATGTCTTTCTACGCAAGTTTATAACTGGCACATGGCATGGATTGGTCTGTTCGGAAGTCATTATCAAGCGACAGCACAATGCAATCCGCATTGCAGCCATCATTAGGCAGGCGATTCCCCCGCGTAAGATGTACTTCCTCATTGGTTATACGGAGGAATTACTCTCCTATTGGATGCAATGTCCTGTCACTATGGAACTGCAGACGGTAGCCGATAAAAAGGACGTGGTCTTTAAATACATTTAGTTCATATGCCTTTTACTTCTGTTGTCGCTTATTAAAATATCTACTAGGACAAATAGTCGGCAGTGTTTAGTGGGTCAGTGTGCATATTCGACTTCACTGTTATTGCTGTGCCAGGACTTTATAGCCTTGTTTACAATAACACCATCCAAATCCTTGACCTGCGAGAGAAAGAAAAACTGTTTAGTGCAGAAAGTTTAAGTATATTATTTGTTTTCTTACCGATTCAACCAGCTCCTTTAGCTGGTCCTGAAAAATAAGATCCAATATCACAGATCGCATATCTTTCACCAGTTCGATGAAGAGAAAGACAACAATCTTCTTGGCCCCACCGCAGACCTTGTCCCAAACTTTCATGAGCACAGTCTCACAAATGACGCCAGCAAAGCAGGTAGTGTACCAATTGTCCAGCAACTTCGAGCTCTCGTCGAACAGACCCAGCTTTTCCAACCGACTGAATGGAAATTATACATATATTCTAGAGGCAAATATTGTATAAGGTAAAACCTACAAGAACAACTCCTTGTCTTCGCGTTTGAGCAGAGTTTGTGTGAGTTCCTTCAGCTTTATGCATTCCTTTTTTAGTTCGCGAGTATATTGATAGAATTCCTTGGCAATCCAATAGGTTTCCACATCGTCGTCAAATATTTGTACTAGTGCGCGCACAATTTCAATAAAGTGATTGTCATCTGGCTGGGCTCCGCCTCGTATGTTGTTGGTGTGCAGCAATCGATTCGTTTCCAGTAGCCACATCTTGTGCAGCACCAAATCCTTGGAAGACTTAGTCGAGTCCATGTCGACGCATCGCATTATTGTTACGGCATGAAGCAAGTCGTCATAAACCTCACGTCTTTGTTCCCGCACATACTCCGTGTTGTTCTTATGTAGTGGCATTATGCCCATTATCAGACTCCAGAGCAAATTCCGCTGTTGCGCTGGGACTGTGTAGTTGTAGACGAAGTGTTTTAGTTTGCTTAGATTGCGTATATCATCCTGCAGTAGTTTGTTGAGCGATTTCTTCTCCTCGACGCTAAAACAGCCAACCTTCTCATAATAACTTGATCTAAAATTACGTTCATCTGTTGTCATTGTTAAAATATAAAATAAAACCTAATTTTCTTTTTTGTTTGTTTACTTTGCGACGCGTTTTGTATCTTGGTATTTACTTGTAAATGTAATGGAATGACAAAAAATACTAACATATAAGTGTTGGTAAGTGTTAAAATGAGAGAAACCGCAAATCACACTTCAATGATTAAATATTGTAAATGCATTGTGTCCATTAGAATAATAATTTAAAGCAAAATTATTTAATTAGCTATTCAAATTAATATATTAATAATTAATATAATAGCAAGAAGTTTCAATTTTCGATTTGTTGATCAGCAATCACGAGAGTAAAACGTGACTCAAAAGTACATATGTATATGCGATCGCTACTACGTAAGGGTCACACTCATCTCTATTGTTAACACACCTTACGGTAGGCAGCTACGTAAAATGTATAAATAATAGGAAATAATACAAAATTACAAAACACCAAAGCTTTTTCCTAAGCAAAAAGTAATACGAAGGTTGAGTGAACTGCTATAACGGCTGAGTTGCATGAACTATTTAACAATTTTGCTGTGCAATCGAAAACCGACGATGCTCTCGCGCCGGAGCAAGGAGAAATCGCAGGCACACAAAGAGGGCGTTGTGGGGAAGTATGTGAAGAAGGATACACCACCGGAGATACCGGTGATCAATGTGTGGACTTCGTACTCAGATCAACATCAGCGAGCCAAAAAGAAGTCGCTGCAACGTTGTGCCAGTAGCTCGCCAAGTTGTGAGTTCAAGCCGCGCAGCTCGAGCACCAGTCGGAATACGTACTCCTGCAATGATGCGCAGCCTGACTACTATCATGCGCGGCGAGCACAAAGCCAGTTGCCTCTCAACAATGTGCAGCATGGACAGCATCCGACACATCCGCCTGTTGCACCATTTCGCGCGGGCAGCAATCAGCCAAGTCAGGGGAATAGCCATAGCAATAGCAGTAACTATGTGAATATTGAGCAGATTGATCGCATGCGACGCCAGCAATCATCGCCACTGCTGCACACTCCCACAAGGGGTTTCCAGCGCAGTTACTCAACCCAGAAACATTCAAATCCACATATTGCGACTACCAGCTATGACGCAGATCAGGGTCTGCTCAGCGCTTCTTATGCTAATATGCTGCCACTGCCACGCCGACCTCCGTCCCCAGCCCATTTTGCATTACAGCAGCAACAACAACAACAACAGCAACATCAACAGCAGCAGCAACAACAACAGCAGCAACATCTGTATCAGCAGCAGCAACATCAGCATCCTTCGACATATGGTTCCATGTTGCGTTTCGAACCTTCATCGATGGCAGCTAATGAACATCAAGCACGGTATCCACAAACAAGGTAAGGTTAACTGGTGATTCACAGTTCATCTTTCGGCTACATGTGTTTTTGTATATCCTTAGATCACCATTAGATCTGCAACAGCAACAACAACTGGCTGCCCATATGATTGGAAGTTATTCAAGCGACTCGTATCCCATATATGAAAATCCCTCTCGCGTTTCCTCGATGCGTGTAACGCAGTCACAACGCTCAGAGTCGCCAATCTACAGCAACACAACTGCCTCGTCGGCCACACTGCACCATCAGCACCTGGCGGTGCCATCCACTGGTTCGCTGCGAGTGAGTGGTCGAGGTGGTAGCTCAAGCAGTGTGCGTGGAGCGTCTGCATCAGTGCAATCTCTCTATGCACCGCCTCGGACGCCACCGGCAGGAAGCACTTCAAGCGCTGGCGATAACAATGCCAACGGAGCCCTGCAAAAGGTCTCCTCGCAGCAGTCACTCAACGAAGGCGAAGAACTGCCACTGCCACCAGGCTGGGCCACACAGTATACGTTGCACGGCCGCAAATACTATATCGATCACAATGCGCACACTACACATTGGAATCATCCTCTAGAGCGAGAGGGTCTGCCCGTGGGATGGCGTCGTGTTGTCTCTAAAATGCATGGCACCTACTATGAGAATCAATACACTGGGCAGTGCCAACGGCAGCATCCATGTTTGACATCCTACTACGTATACACCACATCGGCAGAGCCACCCAAGGCCATTCGACCAGAGGCGCCGCTGTATGCGCCGCCTTCGCATACGCACAACGCTCTGGTGCCAGCAAATCCGTATCTACTGGAAGAGATACCCAAATGGCTGGCCGTCTACTCGGAGGCAGATTCATCCAAGGATCATCTGTTGCAATTCAACATGTTTAGTCTGCCCGAATTGGAGGGTTTCGACAGCATGCTCGTGCGCCTCTTTAAGCAAGAGCTCGGCACAATTGTTGGCTTCTACGAGCGTTATCGGTGAGTTGATTCCCATGCAACCTTGGCCTTTACATAATTTTAAAATTTTGTTTTGTCATCTCATTCCAGTCGCGCCTTGATACTAGAAAAGAACAGACGTGCCGGGCACAATAATCAGCAATAACTCAAGCTAAACGACTGGAATATACTTTGGTATATCGCTAGGATATAAACGAACTTCTACGCACACTCAAAAGCCGCATACCGCAATAGTGTATGTTATTTTGGGAACAAGAAACTCTATTTATTATTTATTTATTTAAAGCCATTTCTTTGCCTAGCGTGTTTCGTTCTGATATCAGTTTGTAAACTGTGATATAATTTGACTCAAAACCAATGCAACATATTCTATCAAGATTAAGTAACTTACGGATATCGTTTAACTGAAATCGATCACAATGAATGGCTTTATTATTATTTGTAATTTTCGACAACTCTTACTTTTAACGCAACTTACGCCTGGAAGCGAAAACGAAAGCTCATCTATTTATTAAATTTACAATTTTAGTTTTACGTTTATACTCTTATGTTCCTTGGATTTTTGTATTATTTCATGTAGTGGACTGTGTATCTATGTGTGCAAATTAAATTACTTTTCAGGATTCAAAACGAATTGAAGTACATATTACTTTGAGAGGAAAGATATACAAGGTGAGTTAAAGTAAATTAAGTGTTTAGTAATTATATTGAGGAAGTTGTATGTACTATGATGATACTCTGTTACTTATAGCACCACATTCTAGGAATAGTAACTTAGGTCTGTCTAAATGGAATTTTAATTAGGTCTGATAAGAAAAAAACATTCAAACACTGTATAACAGAAACAGGTTTTATAATTTGTTTAAAATGAATTGTTAACTTCAAAACATGCCCCGGGGAAATTTTATAACATTAAATCAGGTACAGGTCGAAATGTGCTTTGATTATTATTAGAAATGTGAAGTACTCTTTTAAGACACGATAAGCATCCAGCTCAATAAAACTTTAGAGTGCAGAAACAAAAGCAAAAATCATATTGAAGCGAAAGATAGAGACAAATAGCAGCAGCAGCAAAAGCGGTACCAGTAGCAGCAGCAGCAGAAGAGGCAGCAGCAGCAACCGCAGCGGCAGCAGCAGCAACGACGGCGGCGGCGTGGGCTCCATTTATAAGTATTGGCGCTGTGCAATGCGCCTCAGTATCTTGACAGTCGCGTTGTTGTCG